>CM031080.1:20536588-20559826 GCA_018257905.1 Gillenia trifoliata
TGTTGATGCACAAAATCGGGTGGACTTTGGAACAACGTAAAGTGTCAAGGTGAGATGACCTTCTCTAGATTGTTCAGGTCATCAAGTGAAAATAGTGTATGATGTGATGGAAATGGGAAGCAAACACAAGATGTACGTGGTTCACCCTAAGTTGGGCTACGTCCACGAAGGTAGAGGAGTTCTCATTAATAATGTAGAGTTTACATAATACATGGGTTTAGGCATAATCATCGTTAGTGAGTTCTAATAAGGGATTAGGGGGTCTAAGATCATGAGAGCTTAATTGTGGGAGAATGATCTCCTTTTATAGTTGAGAAGAGTCCCATGTTTTCGTCCGCGGTCGATGTGGGACTTTAGGAGCTTTCTCTGGTGTTGACACGTGTCATGTCGTGATTGGCCTCTTGGTTGGAGGGAAACTCATGTGCTTCGGCAGGGGCGCCTCAGCGCGAACCCTTCAGTAGGTCTCTGAAGGTACGAAGTTGACCGGTGCTTGGTAGTTTCGGGATTGGTGAAGTATGGTACAAACAGATCTCCAAAAGAAAGAGAGAAGTGTAGCTCTCTCTTCCTTGGGTTGGCCGGCAATGTAGAGTGAAAAAGGGAGAGAAATTTTTCTTTTTTTGGTTGACTAACTCACTCCAAAGACATAACAAGTTATGTTGTGTGGTATGTTGTTGTGTCAAAGTTTCATTAAACTTTCCATATATAAAAGAAGTGAGTCAACATTTGACTCCTCTCTCTCTCTCTCTCACACATGGCCGGCCAAAGAGTGTTGTTTGGGCTTTTGGGCTTTTACAATTTCAAGTCATCTTATGCTTGAATAAAAGACCAAAGAGGTTAGGGCCCAATGGGCCCGGATGAACCCGAACTTATTTCATTAAGCCCAAAGCGATCTTTTATCGCTTCTATGATTTCCTTAGACTTTCTAATTAATCATAACACTCAATTAATCCAAAGGATTATTTTCCATCATTCACGTGTTGATCCACCACTAGAGTGTATTCGGTGTACAATCGTTTTAGGTTCTAATTAGCAAGGCAGTGAGGTGATTGGTATCAATCCAATTGATTAGTTCCAATCATCTAGTGAATTAAAACTTATTTTAATTCTTTATCTTCTTTGATGATTACTATTTAATCATCCATAAGATCCCACAAGCCATGAGTGACACACTACACATATATCATGGCTACCCAAGCTAATGTAGAAGTTTGTTCGGAGAACCTATTCAATTGGAATTACAATGTAATTCGATCATTCTCTAACACAATACTCTCAATCACATTACTAGGGTATGGATACATAATGTCAAACCCCTAATGTGATTATACCATGTTATATGATTCTATTGAGTCGTAAAGGAACACTTTCCATCACTACGCTCACAACTTCGGCCGAAGATTCCCGAATCATATCTTAGAGTATTCTTCCTCTCGTAACGAGGATTAGAGATCCCTTGTTGACCATTCACTTGCCTCCATGGCTAAGTAGCTTAACCCCAACTATGCTGTGGACACCCTCAGGATTGGGGTGACTTTGACATAATCAAAGATCAAGGACCTAACCACAAGACAACTATGATGTCTCAGGTCAAAGGATTACTTACATATTCCAATCAATGGAGTTACTTGCTTGACATGTGAGTAGACCTCCATGCAAGTACTCCCTTCGATTGTATTCAGTGAACTCATTCCCTTAATGAGCACCTACATACTTGTCATAGTGTCACTACACGAATGGCTGAGACTTTCCATCCTTCCAATTTAAAGCTGACATAGTACGTACTGGTCTCTGGATTGTCAGTATCCCTCTGGCAATCCCATGACCAGGAACATTTTGAACATCATGGTTATGTGAAGAAGGTCTCTGTAGTCTAACATCATTAGATTACTTCTTCCATCACATTGTCCATGGATACACTATTTGGACATATATCAGCTAACAGGAATTGTCCTAATAAGTGACTTTGCCCTTTCTTTGTATTTAGGGTTATCCATGCCTCCCAGTCAATGTCTTAAGTTTCTTCCAAAGATTGACTTTCAGAGGGCATATTTCCAACATTGGGACCACTGCGTCGGCCCAGTGGCTGCGTGAAGATCGTGCAGTGGGCGTGGCGTACGTGCGGTGGCTGCCGCGGCGTATTTGGGTTTTTCGGACCTTTGAAACTCTTAATTTGAGTCCGGTACTTTGTTTCTTCGTAGTTTTTCAGATTAGTTTTATTAAATGTGGTTGTTTTACTTTAGGAGTGACAACTGAGGAGTATGAACAGCGTGCAAAGCAAAGGAATTCACATTATGGTCATTATGAGGTGGGCTTTTCTTTCCAAGCTTATATTTAAGTATGATTTGAAGCAGTTTAGACTTCTTGGTTACCTTACTTGGTTTTAGAAAATTCAAATGTTTTACCAAGTTATCGGTATTATTTCCATACGGTGTGTGATTACCACTTTAAAACATTTTACTCACGGTGCTTATGTAGAAACGATAAACTTTATACTATACCCCATTTTAAGATATGAGACTTTACCGGTAGCGCGTTTTCATACCTGCTCAATTAGGATTGCTTACAGTATCTATAGTCTTTGTCCCGGGGCCAAGACCTTCTTCACTTGTATGTTCACCTTTGCCAAACACGCTCACTTTGGATCAGCGTAGGTGCGGCTGTTCTAGTTGCCTTGGCATCTAAATTCGTTGTGGCAGCGCAGCGCCATCTTCACGTGCATGTAGTACTCGAGCGTAGATTATCACACAGTACATTCATGGCGAATATCTGTATGAGCTCGTGTGTTTGCATCACCTGCAGCGTACCACTGTTATTGTGATTTTTGTGATATCTGAGCTTTCAACGATGCCATGGATCTTTGTATTACTTTTGGATTTCATTTGTTGAATTCTTCGTAATTGGTTTTACTCTTGAAAGATTTTATATTGACGTTTATTGTTATTACCCATTTTGGAAAATAATTACTTTTCCACTTTTACTTACTTTCCACATTTCGTTGACTTTCATACTTATTATGTAGTATGATTTTGAGAATTATTATAGGTTTTCTGATGAGGGGTTGATACGTTTGGAAAAGCAAGTTTTAGAAGGTGTTGTTTGCCTCACACTTACCATTTTGCACCCTTTTGAAGTTTTAGTTGACTATGGAGCTCTTGATGTCGGAATGGCAGCGGTAGCATGTTTCCCTTAGTGTAAGAATTTTTCTTCCAATAATCTCAATTACTTTAGTACTTTCACTCTGTCAAATTTAGCTCCTCTGTTATTATTATTTCCTTGGTTCACTCACACTCCTGCTTTTCAGCTTATATTATTTTATTCAAATTTCTTTTTCTTAGCAAGCTTCCTCATTCCTTCAAATGTTTCGTCACACCCCAGGGTGGTCGACGGCCACCTACGATTTTTAAGATGTCCACTGGACATCAAGATTGGCCCCGTGTCATTTCGGTTCAAAAATTTAGGTACATTAATTCGTTATAATGTATTTCGGTACAAATATTTAAAGTACTCTTTGACTCATTTATGATATATTGTAGTGTAGATATTTCAATAAAAATTTAGATACGCTAATTCTTTTTTAAAATTACTTTTTAATTCATTATAATATTTTTGAGTTGCATTTATGTATTTTATATGTTTTAATGTCTCAATAAAATATTTTGAATGTTTTTCTTATTTGATGTGGGACATTTTTAGAATAAAAAGATGCATTAAATAATAAAACAAAGAAGAATATAAATTTTAATATTATTTATACTGATGTGGATATGTAGTCAAAGGACTATAATTCATTTGTAATCTAGCACAATATATTTTTGTTGAATTCTAATCTTATTTAAGGACTAAACTTCAAAAACCCATATGAAAAATGCTAGTCACACTAACATAATAAATTTGAATGTAATTGTAATAAACGGCTATACTGATTTCCAACTCTTTACTATACAATAAAAAATTAACTAATAACTAAATGACAATCAATAGAACACGTGGTTCAATATCCTAATAGATCTGATGTGAGTTTCTACTCATACGTTCTAGGTTTGAAACTCTCACCTCCACTAAATTAATGTAATAATTTTAGACCTCCCTAAACTAGTGTACATTATATATTAATATGTCGTCCAACAAATATGCTCTTGTTACAGGAAAACACTTACAGAAATTAAAATCATTTTATCTTCATACTTAAGATATATAAAAATCGAACAAGCTATTAAACGGGTGAGCCAATCCAAACAAATTGTTTTATTATTTACTGATGTTATTGTATAGACTCTCTTTAAATTAATACCGTTGTGGTCACCTAATTCTATTAAATTAGCGAGATATCAGTTTATCAATAAATTAATAGTTATTAATTTAAAGATATTTTTATTTTTGGCTTAACAGTAAACATATATTATATTTAAGCTCGTTTTGGAAGTGTTTTTAAATGGTAGAAAAGCGCTTTTAAGAGAATTTTGAAACCAATTCTTAATAAAAAGCAAGTTTATCCTGGAAAAGCGCTTGGAGTGCTTCTTGCAGAAACATTGAATTATATGCTTCTTCTTGGAAGCACTTCAAGTGATTTTGAACCCGAAAAAAATAAATTACTAAGGCGCTTTCGGTCAATTATGAAAAAACTTTCCAAAAGCGAGCCCTTATTCTCACTTATCAGGTTCATTGAATTCAATTTTATCAATATATTTATTCACTTATTAAAAACGAGTGCATACAATGTATATTGAATCAAAGCAAACACTATTTAACCGAACACATATCTCTTATTGTTTTTAACCCAACACTCTTTATTCATATTTTGAGATGTTAATTTGTATGTACTTTTTAGCTAATTATTAATTTATAAAATATTGGGGACCTATAAAATACAAAGGGAAATAGTTGGAAATGTATTATCTTATAATTTAATGGAGATTATTACTTTTAGCACATTAGTGTCAAGTCGGATCGAGACAATTTTATTATTTAAAAGAGATTATTAATTTATTGAATATTTTTAATACAAAAGATATATTCTGATGAAATTAGGAAATAAATTGATTTTAAACTCACCAACCATGATCAACCTAAAATTTCTCACAGACTAGTAATGAAGAATACCACTAGATCAGTACTAATTTACGGTCGATTGTATAGCCAAATGAATGCTTTTAATGATAGGATTTTTATTAGCTGCGGATTATAATTAAGTTTACATCATGATCAGAAGGAAAAGAATATTGAAGAGTCAAAGCGGCTCAAGATCATCCCAAAAATGCATTTAAAGAAAGGAAAAAAATCTGGAGTTCTTGTTCAGGAAAAACGCATTTAAATGCTTATAATTAGTGGAGATGATGTGATATTGCAGGTTAATTAGTTCCCGAATATAAAGTATTGTTAACCTGGTCGTCTTTAGTAGCAGTAGTGTTTGAGAATTTTAACAATGGATACGCATGGAACACTTGTGTCTTATCGCGCCTTCACCATTCTCATCCTAATTACTATGGTTTATTGTGCAAATCCGCTTCTGAGGATAGAGAGGTAGGAGGACTCATGCATATCTTTATTTGCAAACATTAGTCTTCTCGATCTTTCGCGTGATTGAATAGCAATATATTGAATCTTTTTCTTACCTGTGTATATACTATCAATCAATCATGATGATGCAGGTTCATATTGTGTACCTGGGATCTCTTCTGATGATCGGAGTTCTCGCCGTTGTCTCACCACCTTAATTGTTCTACAGAGTCGTCCAGAAAGGTGATGATCTATCTACAGTTTTAACTTTACCGTTTTTGATTTTGTCTTTTAGAGTCACAAGCTACTTCTTATCTCTCTCAGTTCCATTGAAAATCTATCAGTAAGAAGTTACAGACGGAGTTTCAATGGATTTGTTGCCAAGCTCACTGAGCAGGAAAAGAGAAAAATTGCTAGTAAGGCCTCCATGACACTACTTTCTTTTTATCATATTACAAAGGATCGGAATGATGCGGTTTTATTATAAATTGTGCATTGCATTGCAGAAATGAAGGACGTAGTTTCTGTAACCAAGCAAACATTCCACCCTCAGACAACAAGATCTTGGGACTTTATAGGTTTAAATACTAAAAAGCAGTCGAAATCTCACCGTCGAGTGATATTGTTGGTGTGATTGATACTGGAATTTGGCGGAATCGAGCTTTAATGACGAGGGTTTTGGTCCCGCTCCCAAGAAGTGAAAGGTAAAGGCGGCAAAAAATTTCACTTTACTTCAGTAAGCAATTCCCTCAATTTTCATCACTGATGTACCGTGGTAGATTTTCAAGTAAATGATATATCTCGTGTTAGAGATCAGTTATTTTAATTGTTGGAAAATGGCCACAAAAATGCTCATGTAAATGGTCATACTCTTTGATGATACTCGTTTTGTGTTTCAGGCACCTAATTCTCTTATGAAAATCTTACAAATCTCACTATTCATCCCTAAGAAGTATACAAAACTAGTTTTAAATCCTGTAACGCCTTACAATTTGTCCGATAAAGCGTAGAGTAAGTCTTGACGCGTTGACATGTAAACTTTTTGATATACGTTATTATCCCACCTCAAAGCATCCTAAGCCTCTTAGATATGGGTCCAAACGTTGGGATTAATGGCTTCATTTCGATTAGTTCA
Organism: Gillenia trifoliata; assembly: GCA_018257905.1. Lineage (NCBI taxonomy): Eukaryota > Viridiplantae > Streptophyta > Magnoliopsida > Rosales > Rosaceae > Gillenia > Gillenia trifoliata. Next base: position 20,543,220 of record CM031080.1, read on the forward strand.
ACCACAAACAATCCGTATAATTGCATTTACTCTGGTTATAAGCCTAAAAATAGGAAATGGCTAAACCACAGTGTTTATTATTATCTTGCGATATGTATTCAACATTTTAACGGTTATATCTTTTGATTTTGCCACTAATCTTGCATAATAAATGACATAGTAATAAGAATGAACGGCAATAAGAACGAATGATGATAAGAATGCATAGAGACTGAGAATGAATGAGTATGGGATAAACAACCCCTCTGATTATCTCATACCTCGACTTTTTAGGTAGCATGCCATGCCAAAATCAATGTAGGATCCTTAAATTTTTCATTCTTAGGTCCCAAGAAACACATGAATGGGATACTCATTTTTTCTAATTGTATTCCTCTTAAACGATTTTAGGAATGGAGTGATACCCATTCATTGCAATTAAACATGCATTTTTGGGAAATGTTTATTTTGGCTTATAAGAAAATTACTTATTTTGCAGCAAGCTCGTGAACTCAGTCTTAAATATCGGAGTGCAAGGGATGAATTGGGTCATAGTTACCTCAACAGCGGCAGAGACGCTATTGGGATGTTGGCTTTTATGGACTAGCAAAAGGTACTGCAGGAGGTGTCCTGCTGCGAGAATTGCAGCATATAAAGTCTGTGATCAAGTCTGCACTTCAGGGCATCTTGGCTGCTTTCGACGATGCTATTGCTGATGGAGTTGACATCATTACGTTTCACTTGCATCCGAAGCTGTGTTCTATATTGATATGGATCCTATTGCGATTGGTGCTTTTCATACATGAAAGAAGGGATACTAACCCTCACAGGGTGCAGATGCCCGGTGGTCAGCGGGCGGCTGGTACTGTGAGGTGTAGCACCATGGATACTGACAACTGCAGCAAGTAGCATAGATCGCCGTATCATTAACGAGTTGTTCTTGCAGATGGAAGACTCATTGCCAAGTCTCATCAGCCATCTCTATCCTCAAAAAATTTTGTTTCAGTGTATTTGTATTTTCTATTTACATATAATTTTCGATGGTCTTCTCTATAAACAGGGGAACTGTGTTAACACGTTCACATTAAATGCTACAAGTTTCCCCCCTGATATATAGGAAGGATGCTTCAGGAAAATTGCACTGGGTGAATAATTTTTTGTCCCCATTTCTTTTTACCGCAGACAATATTAATATTACTATAACCTATGAAGTACTGACTTGTTTCTGCATTTCAGCGGTTGTCACCGAGGTTACCGCCTGGAAAGTGATTCTGTTGGGAAAAATAGTTGTATGCGATGCTGAAATTGGAGACATTGGTACACAGAACAGTGCCACTTGGTTCAATCTTACGTAATTACTACGGAAAATATAACGATCTTTTTCAAGTTCCCATATTACCGGCAACAATTTTGATGACAGGAAGATTATGAAGTGGTCAAAGTCACATGAGTTCCACTAGGTACATATTCTTTTGGATGCTCATAGAAAATTGTGTGATCATGTCTTAACTACTCTCGATCCTCTTATTTATAGAGACCCTCAAGCAAATATATTCAAAAGTGAAGTCGCAAAAGATCCCGCTGCACCAACGGTTGCTTACTTCTCTGAGCGTGGACCTAATGAACTTTTGAAAAATGTGTGGAATTACTTATTCCGTCTCATTTTTGTTATCTGTCATATATCTGCTTCAGTAATTAACAATTACACTGTGTTCTTAATGTATTTCAGCCGGATATAACTGCCCGGGGGTGAAATTAATAAGCTGCATATTCTCCTGTTGTCTCCACACAAGTTCTGAAGACACGAGGCGTGCAAATTACAACTCCATAATGACTGGAACATCCATGTCTTGCCCCCACGCTGCTGCTGCAGCTGCCATGCGTAAATCATTCCATCCAAACTGGTCTCCTGAAGCTGTCCAAGTCCTCTTATGACTACTGGTATTGTATGATTAGTCATGGATTTGAGCATGTTTGGAAGTGCTTTTAAAATGACTGAAAGCGCTTTTGGTGAAGGAATGTTTTGGGTTTTGAAAGCACTTGAAGTGCATTTTGGAAGAAGCACCAGTTATGTGCTTCTTGCGGGAAGATTCACTTGCATTTTTGGTGAGGATTGGTTCATCAAAAGCCTTTCAGTCATTTTACTAATGATTGATTCTAAATTTTGAAATTTATTTACTATTTTTGTTTTGTTTTTGGCTTGTAGCTTGGCCATGAATAACACCTACAACTCTAGTGGTGAATTTTTCTTACGGATCTGGAAATACCTTCAGATCTCCGTCCACGGCGAATTATACGAGTGAATTTGCTTATGGGTCCGGACATATCAATCCTGTAAAAAGCTGTAAACCCGGGCTTGTGTCACCGAAGCTTCTATTGAAGATTACATAAGGTGCTGTGCACCATCTATGACGAAGGTAAGTTAGACTCATATCAGGGAGATAACCTTTTCATGCCCTCAAGGTTCTGAGAGAAAGGATCTGAAAAGGATCTTAACTACCCGCTAATGGAATTGTTAAAGTAGATGTGGAGCCAAATGACTTCTTTGCAGTTAAATTCTCTAGAGAAGAGTTAAAAACGTTGGCCCTCATAAACTCCTTACAAGGCCGAAATCTCTGTAACAAGTTCAAAGGTGATATCAAAGTGGTGCTGAATCTCTTTCCTTTGTGTCTCTGAATGAGGAAGGCATATGAAGTAACCGTTACTGGAAGCACTGTGGGTCTTCTGATGTCTGCCTCACTAGTTTGGTCTGATGGTATTCATAGCGTTAGAAGCCCAATCATTGTATATGTTTAACTATAAAGCATCGATCGGAACATGAGAAATGAGATTTACATTTTAAAATGGGTTTAGATTAATAAAACTAGAGCAAAATTGGAGCGAGAATGATTTTCTATATTTATTCTTAATGTTTAAGTATTATGAGTTTTATGTTATATCTCCCCACATCAATTGAAATTCTAACGATCGGAAACCGGACCACCTCACCCATACGGAACAAGACACAAAAACTCCTCCCTACCCCACTCATGTTAGAGTACAGTATGAAAACTGAATATTATAGCCGGCTATAATGATTTCAATTGACATGAAAAGTCTTGCTGAAAAAGCTTTTGTAATTAATGTCCTAATTCTTGTAGGACTATTGTTCAGTTTGTTCTAGTTCTTGTTGAATTACAAGTTTGTCTTTCTGAACTGATGCACTTATAGCATATAGATTTTCTGTTGGAATCTTATTATGATTCTAATAGGAGAGTCATTAAGATGATCTATTATAAATAGTGATTACTGTTCACCAGCTTATGCGGCTCAATATCAATCCAAAGCCCTATTGTTTGATTTGAGTACTATTGAGTTTGTTAGAGAGGATAGAAGGTGCACTGTTTCAGGCTGCTATGGCTTCTTCATCTGTTTCGAGTACTACAGGTGAGTTTTCTTTAATTCTTGTTCTTTTTATTTATATTAGTTAACTGGTGATTCTCTTGGTTTAATCTATGGACTATTGGTTGTGTTTAAAAGTCAATCTTACATGTGGTATAAGAGGCTTTTCAAGTTTATAGCCATTGAATTCAGTTAATTGAAATAAAGAAAAACATGTGAAAAACTGCTGGGATTTAACCCATGACATGAAACAAATTTTAGGGTTTAAATAAACTGAAACAACATCGTTTTTCTGAGGAGCTTTAACGTTTTCAAAATTTTGACCGTTATAAGTCTGTATATTTGTTGTGTTTATTTTGGAGAGATGCTCTCGCTACTCCTTCGATCCGTTTTCTTAAGAATGAAATATACAAATTTTTTTGTTGTAAAGACAGAACTATTTCAGTCGGAATTAAGCTCTTGAAATTACCATAACAGCCATAGCCATAATCAGTGAAGCACTATGTTTCAACAAGGGCAAACTTGAGATTGTAAATAAATAGATTATGGATACCATATTACCTTATCTATGTGAAATTGTTTTTTTCAATAACTGTGAAAATTGTTAAGCTCATAATTGACACATCCGATCCGAGGAACCGCGCCCGGTGTCGGGAAGTCTTTGACTCCACGACGAGTTAGGTGGCGAAAGCCATTTAGAAAAAATTTAAGAATAAATAAGGAAAATTGAAATAAACGATTAGTCGGAGTGCACGGAAAGTGCGAGCCAGGAAAAATTAAAGAATACTGCGCTAGTAGAGTAAGGATATAAAGTTACTACAAACGTGAAAATCCCTACATTGTCATACCAACGCTGCGCCATCGGCGTCGCAAGGCTCCCGGTAACTAACCTGGAGGAAGCAAAACATAGCTTTGTGAGTGGGTCAAAAAGCAAAGTTTGATAAAATCGTTGTTTTTCAAAAGTCTAGTAACCCCTCGTTTGAAAACAGAGTATAGTTTGAGAAAATCGTCATACCCATAGGCATGAACCTCAAATACTATCATTTAAAACATTCGGGTACTCACGATAAATCATTCTTGATTGCTCCACCCATATGTAAACACCATGCCCAAGGGCTAAATCCCTAAGGAACAAGCTAGGTATAAAGAAATCACCTCAGTACTGCAATGACGGAGTCTAACGCTGTGGCCCGGTGCACAAAGTGCGGTCACACAGAAGTTGAGGTTGCCTAGTGCAGCCTAGAGCAGGCCTAGTACCTACAATGAATCCAAGGCTGCGCGTAAGCGTCTTGGTAGTGACTACTCCAAGCGTCAAGGCTAATCCCTGGCCTGGGGAGTGCAGTGCTAATACGGGGTGTATACATCTCTTGATGAACAGTATAAAACATGCATGGCAATATAATACGAATGTTCTACCTCCAACAAGCGTGATATGCAACTACGCTAACAATTAAAGAAATCGTTGAAGCCATACGTGTATATATACATTTATCAAACAAAGACCCACTCACTCACTGTGGGTAAGTACAGGTGAAGTACTGATCTGGGTAGCCACGTAGTCTACGGATAGGCCCCACCTATATGAGATATCATAGGTACAATGATTAAACTCTTAAGGTAACGAATTAACGAATTAATTAAACCTATCCTTGCTTTCTCAATTTGGAGGTCCCAAAACACCTCAAAATGATCATGCGTACTACCAGGGTAGTACGTCGTCAATTAGCCACAGGTAACCAGTTCGAAAAAGGACCTGCACGCGCCCTTCTGTGGCAGCTCAGCCACGCGCAAACGCGGCTCCCAGCGTGGCTCCACTCGCGGCTTCCGGCCGGCCGGTCGGCCGCCCGATGCGAGCGGATTGTTGCGTCGGCAAACGGTCTGACCCGGTTTCTTGGCGTCATATTGACGTCTGACGCGAATCATCCCTTCCAATTTTCGATCGCGTGCGCTTGTCCTTACGTCGCCGGAATACAGGAAAAATGGCGAGATTTGCAGAAAAAACCAGGCTTCACTGCCGTTTTAAGTCCAAATTGGGCGATTCAAGTACCAAAATGAAGCTAGAGATGAGGAACAGATTTTACCAATTTGGGGCCAAAAGCTGGCGAAGTGGCACGAAATTCGAGGGGAAAGCCCTTTTGATTGCAGGCGATCACGGTCTCCTCGATTCTTGGCCAGCAGCCACCCAAGGCCTGAGCAAGGTCACAGGGCTTCCGGGGGCTTCGATCTTTACGTCGGTCGAGGTGATTCGAGCTTCGGAATCGACGAGAAAACTGCGTCGAGGGGAAAAGTTGAACTCCGATGAACAATTTCCGCAGTTTTATAGTTTGAAATTCACGAGGTTCACAGGTTCATGGTTAGAACTCACAAGCTGGAGTTAATAACCACGAAAGTTTGCGGTCGAAAAATGGCTTGAGGAGGATGGTAGCACGGGTGCCTTGAGAATTTTTTACGTGTGATTTTGTTTTGTGTGATGGGAGACCAAAGTGGTGAGAGGTCGATTTTGGGATAGGCCCAAAGTGGCTGCGGAACAATTGTTTATCCCAAACAAGACAAAGCCTCCAATTAGGAAATACGAAACCATAGAAACTAGTAAAATACTGGGTCGGTCCAGAATGACGTACGGCTCGCGTCCTACTAGTGCAGTGTCGGCCAGCGTCAAGAAAATACAAGTGGATCGTGTGCGAGTTACGACCGCAAAAGTCAACAAAAAGTCAGCCCGAGGGTAAAAACGTCATTTTCACTTAGGAATAAAATAATTTAAATTTTGAGCGGGATGTTACATAGTGTTACTATAATTATTTATTTTCTAATACAACCAATAATTTTATATTAAAAATAATAAAATTAATAAATAAATTACAAAATCAAAATTCAAATCTAAAATTCTAGGATGCTAAAGTGGCAATTGTTGCATAATTGTTGAAGCACCATACCAGGAATCAAGCTGATTGTATAGATAGATTATGCATACCACTGAGTCCAACAAAACAAGCCAGAACCACCGCCATCGTTGACACTTATCCAAAAATGTCCAACGCGGCGGCGCTCCTGTCTTGGCATAGTGAACATGGCGCGCCGCCCGCGCGAGACGGCCAAGACAAAGAAAACAGGTCCCCTAATCCTACACCGCCAACGAGTGTTGGGTTCGGAGCCAAGAGGAAGGAGCAGAGGTGGCGGTGCGTGGAGGGCTGCGGAGCTTGCTGCAAGCTCGACAAGGCCCCTCCTTTGCCACCCCAGAGAATTACTAAATCCTTCCAAACACATCGAGTTTGATTTTAAATCTCGGAGAAATGAAAATTCGTCGAAATTTGGAGTTCTGATTTGTATGAATTTCAGCTTTACAGAAGCATGGTCCGGAGAAGATGGGTGGTGTGAATTTTGATAGAGAACATGGAGAGTGTTCGATTTACGACGGTGAACCTTTGCTTTGGTTTATGTATGAAACGCACCGTTTTTATTGGTATAATTGTTATCTTACTTCGATTTTTGAAGTGTTTGACAGAACGTCCATATTTTTGCCGTGTAGTAAAGGCAGGGTGTTTCAGTCATTGGCCATGGGATTAGTGAGAAGAAATTCAACAGGAGGCCTGCCGTTGGTCTTATTTTATTTTAATTAGCCTCGAAAAATATACACAAATTGAACCGGCTACAAACTTTTGATCAGTAATAGAACCCGGAGGGACACTATGACATCAAGAAAAGACTACAAATTCCGTTGTATACCTCTTATTCTCAGTTTAGTGTTCGTCTAGTTCTATTTTCGTTAAAGTTGTGGCCGATTCCTCAGCGTATTTAAACATTATTTAGTGCTATAGTTTGGCTCATGGTTCTGTGTTTTGGTTGTAGGAGCTGCAGGGGACACAATTAAATCAGTTTATGGTCCTGTTCAAAGAGTTGATTACTTCAATAGTGCGGTAAAGCTCCTTGGCGCTACTGGTTAAATTAGTGCAATTTTGCATCACTAATCGTGACAGGCTTAGCTGCAAAGCAATAGGCTTTTCAGGCATGGAGGTGAAACCACGATTTTGGCAATTCAATTTTGATGGACCTTCACTCAATTCCTCTCAGCTGTGAATTTGCAGCAGCTGCAGGTTTGAGAGAACAATAGGCTCGTTGAAAGCGACGATGAATTCTGGATTCAGAAAGTGCTTATTTGTGTGTGCTTTTATGTTGAGGCACTTCTGTACAATGTTGAGGCTTCCCCAAGTTTTGTGCCAAAATCATCCTGAAATGAATTGTTTCTGCAGAAAGAACTCAACTTGTAGCCTTACTTTTGGTCATATATATATATATATATATATATATATATATATTCTTTGTTGCATTTGGTGTATGTTTTGGTGTGGCAAACAATAATGCAATAATTCTAAACCACTATAATTTATTGGAAGAAAGGACCTTGAACCGATTCTTTTGAAACTAACTGCACCCCAATCGGACACAGGTGAATAAGTGGAGTATGCTAGTTCAAACTCAGTACAAGCCCGGTAAAGGCGTTGTCTTGACCAATTCGCTAAGCGATGTTGTCAAAATCGTTAATACTTTAAGTCAAACTTTTACCAAACTTGACCGTATTTGCCCAAAGCACCCCCTTAATTACAATTGGACCATTAGGATTTTGTGATTAAGCTCTCAAAAAGAGTGAGAGGGGCGTGAGAGAATTGCGTGGACGTATGATTTTGACACCAGTAAAGCTCTGAGACTTTGTCAAAGTCCACCAGAGTCTGTTAAAACCGTTATTCAACCACATTCATAACCATGCCTCCTCACATTCCAACAATTCAGCAAACCTTCTCTTCACTCTCTCTCTCCAAATTTGCAGCCATGTCGATTCTACTCCTCTGCTTCCGCGGCAGCGTCCTCCGCCATCGAAGCTGCCTGCTCCGACGCCATGCTCACTTCCCCTCTCGTCTTCGGCCACGCACTCTTCGCCCACGCTCTACACTCCCAAAACCTCACCGCCACCAGAGTCACTTGCTTCGTGCCACCTGACGACGCCTTGTTAGGCCAGGTCCTCAGCCCACCACCCTCCGTGCTCATCTACACCTCCGGCGCCCTGCCTTACCGCGCCCTCCTCAAAAACCCGCTCTAAACATACCCTCCTGCTCACAACACGGCTTGTTTTCGGCACCGACTTGAAGAGGGTCTCCTTCAACGACGTTCTTGTCACGGCCCCGAATCTCCACGTTGACGATTCTTGCGTTGTTCATGGCGTTGAAAAGGCCGCTTGTGCCAATGCCGCCATTGACAGATATTCCGAGGCCAAGAACAAGAATGTGGCGTCTCAGCCCTGCCAAAGCACCGTGGCCGGCGGTTTGCAGAGATTGTCAGGTTATCCGTCGGGCGCACCACCCGATTTTCATTGATGGGGATCAAGACACCACCAGCACTCCTTGAGAGACTGATCGGCGATGTTTCTTTCTAATTTCGATTTCGGTTGTTAATGATTGTGATTTAGGATTCAGAAGATTGAATGCAACTCAATTTCATGTTACAGATTCCATTTCTGGTGGAATTTGGAGCGTTGTGTGTAATTGTAAACCATAGTAAATGCTGCATTTCGGATTCCCGCCATTCCGATTTCTTTCTGTTCTTCGTTTGGGGTTTCAGCCAGATTTTGTGTTATGATATTTGAGGAAGAGCTTGTGCCAGTTGCCAACCAATTTGACCGCAACTGGGACTGTTTGGACTTAAGAGAAAATGCTTTCTCAGCAGAGTGGAAGCTGTGACCTTTTTTCTCAGTGCGGAAAAATTGGATAAAAGATGCTCTGCCGGCCAATCTCCAAGGCCATCTTTTCTGCTTCTTTTCATTCCAAAAGAAGAGATTCGATTCCGGAAAAGGATTAGAACCCAGAGTCTTAAAGTAAAAATCTGAGATGCTTGTATTCCCTTTGCTTTTCTTTTGTCAAAGACAACCTTTCCCATAGTATAATATGCTCTAGCCTTTCTTCTAACTCCAGAATGCTTAAAGTTCAAGTTTCGTTGGAGCTTTGAATTCGAGCGAGGCTCGACTAATGGACAACCACTTCAGTCATGATGCCACCAAATTTATTGCCAGCAATGCCGAAAATCTGTCATCGGATGCAACATGGTATCCCTGCCCTTTCGCCAACCCCATTTCATGCTGGGAGGAATATTTCCCAAGCAGTCCCTGGAATGGGAGTGAGCTTGCCTGACGAGGCTTATGAGGGCGAAGAGCTGTCATATTACGGCTGTGAAACTGGCTCAGAGAATATCAGCACTCATTTGATGACTGTTGGGGTGATAACTATGCCGTTGCCAGCAGAAATCAAAGCAATGAAGATGGCGCTGAGCTGAAGGAGATCGAAGACTCAAGGCAAAGTAGACAACGTCATGAAAGTCAACTGAAGCATGAAGAATTCACTCCAAGAAGGTCGCTCTGCTTCTGTTTTCTAATTCTTGGTATGATCTTTGGTTTGCATCTTGGAGGGAAAACAGAATCTCAGGACTATACTGGACAAGAAACTAGGGTTACCTTATTCAATACAAGGTGCCAGATCAGCGTTTGTGAGAGTCTTTTCGGCTACTGGCCTTGCTTGTATCGATAAGTTGAAAGGGCGTGTAGTGAACAACTGATTGGCAACATTATTATGGTCTTTGAGATCATGGAACTTTATGCGTCTCATTTGTTGCATCTGACAATACAGCACAAGCATGCTCGACTAAAGTAAAATGCCTGATATATGTATTTCACTTTAACTGGTTCTCGTTTTCCTCTTTACAACATCAAAATTTATGTAAGATAAACTTACTGTAAAGAAGGTACAGAAGTTAATTAACTGTTTATAATCAGATTATATGGTCAAGCCCCATTTCGTCTTCAATGATTCCCCATCTTCAAACAGTTTTAGGAACCGAGCCTGATCTTGCTCTCTCTTCTTCTTTTGCCAGTACTTGTATGCAACAAAGCCAACGACAATACACTGCTAAAGTGAAACAACGAATTAAATGTGAAACAACATGCATTCCACTTCTCCTTTTCTTCTTCATGCGGTGCAGTGGTGGGTGGTAGCTGAAAACACGAGGCAAAAGGAGTTCAATTACAAGTTGAACACAAGACCACAGCAGCGAATTCAAATACAAATTCATTGAACTACTAGCGATTCTGAAAAAGAAGGCGGCAGCATCCAGAAAAGCTGGAAATTCCAACATTACCGTGCATTCGAGCTACAATTATGAACCGAAGGTTGCTAGCCCATACATTTAAATGACTTATACTTAATGGTCTCGTTGTGAGCCCAGAAATGGTATCTATATGGTAACATAGTGGCCTAACCAGTTAAGCACAAGGCATACTATCATCAAAAGTATTATTTAGTGCAGTGAAATGAAAGCTGAATTTAATTCTAACGGTTTAAGCTCAAAGCCCTTGTCGTCCAAAACTACGAGGAAACTAGGCAGGAAGCAAATGGGCCAAAAAGTTAATTGCATAGACTCTCACTCACCAGGTGTGTCAAGGTACACCACTTTGGGCACAAGAGGTAATGTTAGATTATGTTCTTGCTTGAACCGGACGTATTTCCCATCAGAAGCATTGAAGTCGAAGGACACAACTCCCACTCATCGAATTTGTCATCTGATTTAAAGGTATCACTTCTCATTACAAATCCACATCTCTTGCACTTCTTACCGAAAACTCTGTCAGTGGCTGAAAGCAGAAAACAAATCCTAATCACATTAGACACCACATAGCCAAATTTAGCTCCACAACAGCTTTCCAGCTGAAAAAATAGCTTCAAGATACAAACATGCAATATTCTCTAGAAAATATCTCGTCTATGTTATGTTGTCAAGCCGTCAATCAGTACTGCGCATTGTACACATATTCAATGATCCCAATCCAACAACATTATAGTCCAAATTGTAACACAGAGCAGATAGAATTACACAAACCCAATCAAAATTGCGAAAACCGTTCTCACCTGCCAAGACTCTTCGCCGTTGAAATTATACGTGACGTTCTTCTCCTTCACGTCCGGAAACGCCGTCTTGTTCTCCCCTTTGCATTCGAAATACACCTTCGGTTTATGTATCAATTCGTGCGTGTTGTATATCACGATCAGATCAACGTCACGATCTCGCCATTAATATTAATCCTACACGCAAAAGCAAAATCAATTTCACACGAAACGGCTGGCATTCGAATCATCATCCTGTTTGTTTCCCGAAAAATACTTAGAATTTACCTGGAAGCCCAGCTGAGGAAAACGCAGAAGGTGAACAAATTGACTGAAACCTAGAGCTCGCGGCTCCCGATTCGACATGGCGAGTTTAATCGCCGATTTAAATTTCGGGAAAAGGATGATCGAACAGACAAACAGCGGGGAGTGCACGCGACGCAGCTCCTCTCCTTTCCTCCCTGAGACCACCGCCGCAGTGCAATTTCGTCAGATTAAAGTGCGGTGGTGGTCGTTGTAGTGGTGGTTGTAGTGGTGGTTGTGGCGGTGGTTTGCTGGTGTGTTTGTTCCGAATCTTTGTTTTCGTGAGCTCGAAGTTTGAAGAGAAAGAGAGAGCAAGCGGGAGTTTGACCGTGACCAGTTCGCGCTTCGCGCTATCGATGCCGTTTCGGAAATTACACGGGGTTGAAGTCTCTGGTAAACGGTGCGTAGTGCGCACACCGCTTCTCAGATCATGCCGTAGTACGGCTTTTGCCCTAGTGGTTGCCCACGGTTTATGACTGGCCCCAGATTAGAGGATTTCGTAATCTCGGGTGCAAAAATAGGATGGGCAGGCCCCATTTACCGGTTTTGGTACGGTTGGGTAAATGCGTGATGTGTCTAATAAATATGGGTTAACAGAATAGCCTTCGCGATTCTGTTTTTCTTGACAAAAATCCGTGGTTGAAACATCCAAATAAAACCCAAAAAATTGAAATAAACTTCCATGTAAGTAAGTAAGTGACCTATTATTACAATATATTTACAACTTATGCCACAACACTCCCTAATTACGTCAATAAATATTATCATACTCACTCTAACTTGATGTGCAATGAGTACTCATAATGTTCACGTATTTAACATATATACTACTAATATGTTATACTAATTAATTTACCTATATACAAATTAATTTAGCTATATTTTGTAGATTCATTAATCTAAATAATAAGTATATTTTATATGAGAAATATTAATAATGTGCCTACTAATGGAGGCTTTCGGGATCACATGTTAAACTTGTATGAAATATTATACTAATTTACCTATGTATAAATTAATTTACCTATATACAAATTAATTTAATATATTTTGTAGATTCATTAATCTAAATAATAAGTATATTTTTATATGAGAAATAGTAATAATTTGCCTACTAATGGAGGCTGGGATCATGTTAAACTTGTATGATATTATACTAATTTACCTATGTATAAATTAATTTACCTATATCTCGTAGATCAAGCTAGCAATAGAGTACGCTGTGGGTATGTATATATATATATATATATATATATATATATATATATATACTTAATATTTGAAAATAGTAGTAGATACACTAATATTTGAAAATTAAAATAATAAGAAAACAAATCAATAGAGTATATTAAAATCTGAAAATTTATTATTGCTTCAAAAACTTTCGAATTTATTTCTATATCAATTACAATTCTAAAACCCATTATACACGTTACAAGCAAATAAAAAAAACCATTTAATTCAAACGCCAATATAAATGCTATAATGGATTAATTGAGGTAATATAGAAACCGAAAATATTAATTATGACACACAATCTTAATTAGGTAATTTTATGCGTGGGAGCCTAGTCATCGGAGCTTTTGTTGAATAAATATATAATGGTGGGTTTTATGTGAAAATTGAAGTTTAGAAGGGGTAAAGTCATAATTTTCTATAAATATATTTGATGAATTAGTATAAAGGGAAATTCACAGCGAGATTTAATCAAGTCGATTTATTTTCACATACGAAATGGAATGGGGTACGCCCCAAAACTCAAATCCCGATTCTGGTTTTAATTTTGATTCGGGTGGTTTGTGAACAACTTAAGAGTCGAGGCTCTTATTGCAGGAGTAAACTACGGTACTCGCAAGTATTGAATGTTCTGCAGATCTCCAGATTAAAAGGAGGGAGGAGGGAGGGGCCGAGGTGAAGGGAATTATGAGATTAGAGTTGGGATTTCTGTGACTAACATGCATAAGCAATTCAAAACCATATGCATAAGCAACGGAAGCTAAATTATCAAAGTAATTAGTCATGCAAATCCTTCAAGAAGCATATAGGTTTGTATTTGATGCAAAATACACTAAAAGGAAGAACAAAGTGAAGGGTGTAGTTGTATACCTCTTGATCTACTCTTTAGACCAAGGATGGACCACCTCCAAGCCCTTTGTTCTTGGAACTCGCTTGAGCCTAACTTCCCTCATGATTCCTCCACCTTGATTGATTGCCTTCAATAGGTTTCTCCCTAGAGCCTCCAAAGTAGAAGACCTCTAAAGATCCACACCCACCCAAGTAGTGGAATGGATGATGGATGACCAGAGAAAGAGAGATGGTAGCTATCTCTTTGCTCTTGGTTAGCCGATATGAAAGGAAGATTTTGTTTCCTTTTTTGATTGACTAACTCACAAAAACCATAATAAAAGTTTCATGAAACTTTTGCATATAAGATGAGAGAAGTGAGTCAACTTTTGACTCAGCACTCCTCTCTTTCTTTCTCTCTTTAGGCCGGCCCCTTAATATGGTGTTGTTTAGGCTTTGGGCTTTTAATATTTCAAGTCATCTTATGCTTGAATAAAAGCCCAATGGATTTGGGCCCAATGGGCCCGAATAAACGAACATTTCCCGATAAGCAAAAAAAACGATCTTTCATCACCTTTATGATTTCATTAGACTTTCTAATTAATCATAACACTAAATTAATCAATTAATTATTTCCATCATTCATATGTTTGTTCCACCACAAAGAGTGTATTGATTGTACAATCATTTTAGGTTCTAATTAGGCGGTGAGGTGATTGGTATCAATCCAATTGATTAGTTTTAATCCAATCATCTAGTGAATTAAAACTACTTTTAATTCTCTTTCTTCTTGTGATGACTACCTATTTAATCATCTGAAGAACCCACAAGCCATGGTGACATCCTAAACATATATCATGGCTACCCAAGCTAATGTGAAGTTTGTTCGGAGAACCTATTCAGTGGAATTACAATGTAATTTGATCCTTCTCTAATACAATACTCTCAATCACACTATTAGGGTATGGATACACAATGTCAAACCCTAATGTGATTCTACTATGTTATATGATTCAATTGAGTAAATGAGAACACTTTCCATTACTACACTCTACTTGACCTGAAGATTCCCGAATCATATCTTAGAGTATTCTTCCTCTCGTAACGAGGATTAGAGATCCCTTGTTGATCATTCACTTGCCTCCATGGCTAAGTAGCTTAACCCCAACTGTGCATTAAGACACCCTCCAAGATTGGAGTGACTTTGACATAGTCAAAGATTAAGGACTTAACCACAGAACAACTATGATGTCTCGGGTCAAAGGATTACTTACATATTCCAATCAATGGAGTGCTTGCTTGACATGTGGTAGACCTCCATGCACAAGTACTCCCCTTTCGATTGTATTGAGTGAACTCATTCCCTTAATGAGCACCTACATATATCATAGTGTCACTACGAATGGTGCAGAGACTCCATCCTTCCAATTTAAAGTGACATAGTACGTGCGTTCTCTGGATTGTCATTATCCCTCTGGCAATCCATGACCGGGGAACATTTTGAACATCATGGTTATGTGAAGAAGAAGGTCTCGTAGTCTAACATCATTAGATTACTTCTTCCATCAATCAGCTGTCCATGGATTCACTATTTGAACATATATCAACTATTGAGATTGTCCTAATAAGTAACTTTGCCCTTTACGAAGTATTTAGGGTTATCCACCTATCGATAAATGTCTGAAAAGTTTCTTCCAAAGATTGACTTTCGGGGCATATTTCCAACACGAGGAAGGATATATCGGTGTGAGCATCCAATGCTTGCGAGCACTGTAGCCAGTCCCCTTACTCTGATTTTAGATCCTTTTTTTTTTTTTGGGTTAAATAAATAGTATATTAAAAAGGGCAAAGCTCAAAGAAAACAACAAAAAAGAATAGCGGGTAGAGAGAAAAACTCAAAGCACCAGCAAACAAAAAGGAAAACTGTTTGGGCCGCTCCAAATTCTGTCAGGATCAAACACTCCCGATACCAATACGATCGGAGTTACCGACCCGGGTCTCATTTAGCATGAACGTCTTGTTGGCCAATCTTTTGTTAGTCCATCTATTTGGAACCAACTCTTAGTGGTTACTCTTTTGGTGGCCAAGCTTTTATTGGTTCATCTATTTGGGACCAACTCTTAGTGGTTCCTCTTTTGGTGGCCAATCTATTTGGGACCAACTCTTAGTGGTTCCTCTTTTTGTGGCCAAGCTTTTATTGGTCCATCTATTTGGGACCAACTCTTTTAGTGGTTCCTCTTTTCATGGTCAATCTTTTAGTTGTGTTTTGAGCTAACTAGAATTTTTCTCTTAAGGCCAACTAGATTACTTGAGCCTGGCATGGCTAACTTGCGAGACCAATTCAGGAATGATATAGTTTTAGTCGCTCAGTTTATTGGGTCGAGGACAACCTTGGATAACGAAGACTCAACCTTCATTGGAGTCAAGCTCGTTTCAGCAAGGAAGAATACCCAACCTTGTTCAAAGATCAAGATTGGTAGCACACAACAGGATTTCCTACCCAAAATAGACCAAGGCTTACATGTCCAAGTTCAATGCATGGGAAGCGAAACTAGGGTCACGTGACGAATTCGTATAAGGAAAGGATCAAAAGTCAGCCTTTCTCAACCCAAAAGAGGATGGAATCATAATCAAGTCACAAATTATATCATTCCAATCCCATAAATCAGGAAAGCCCGATAAGGAAGTTTTTGAGGTAATAGAGTGAAGGGCAAATGGGGGGTCGCGAAATGCCCTATAAATTCCTGAATACAAGAAGAAGAAAAGCCCGAGAGATAAAAAAACACACAAGACTTCTTTATATTACTCTGCACTTTTTCATTCTCTAGCATAGGTTTTAAAGTTCTAGCAATTTACTTTCCGTTCATCTTTCATTCAAACACTTTTAATTGTAAGCTTATTTTCAGTCATTTCGATTCAAGTACTTTTGATTCTAGTTTAATCAAAGTTATTTTTGTTTTA
>CM031080.1:20559926-21064009 GCA_018257905.1 Gillenia trifoliata
ATAAGGCTGGAGAAGAAGCTGAGTGGCTAAGAGATTTTTTGGAAGATGTTCCCATATGGCCTAAACCTGTAACGGCAATATGTATACACTGTGATAGTTTAGCTGCACAATATCGAGCTAAAAATAGTGTATACAATGGGAAGTCTAGACAAATTAGACGAAGACATAATACAATTAAGCAATGGCTCTCTAGTGGTGTAATTTCTATTGACTATGTCAAGTCAAAGGATAATATTGCGGATCCGCTTACTAAAGGTTTATCTAGAGAGCAAGTTAAGCATACATCGAGGGGAATGGGTTTAAAGCCAATAGCGTAAAATGAACCTACCAAACGGAAACCTAACCTAGCTGATTGGAGATCCCATGGTCTAGGTTCAATAGGCAAACTGGTTTGGTTAGATTCAAAGAAGAAACACACTTACATACCCATTCCTATGATGGACGAAGTGTGGTGACTGCTGATGGATGTAGGATACTTTAGTTTAATGATATTGATACTTGTAAAACAAGTGGAATAGTAGCAGCCTATTCTTAATCAATATCACCTATATGAGAGTAAATGTGGGGTCGCATTTATGAGAATTAAATGGCTACATTCTCTAAAGCTCTCATGAATCCAGGATTTGTTCAGGACCAAAACGAACACAAACGTATGAATTTGTGATGTGTTGGTGTGACATATGTTTTGCTTATTGTCTTGGTTTACTGCAGAGATGAACAGTTCAAGATTTTATATTCACTGCGTCATCTAGTAAGTCCGATAAGTATATACTAAGGTAGGTTCAAGTTCAAAAGACACCTCTCCTGATGTATGTCACATCTATTGTTTACTCTCGTATCTTATTTTCTCTGGAACCAAATAGTCGTCTCAAAATGTGGGGTATTGTTGGAGTTTTGAGACTCCTTGTCCCACATTGGTGAAAACCAAATTTTCAACACACTTTATATATCTTCTTCCCTCTACAAAAGTAGTTAGGGCTTGGGCCAAATGGAATGAGGATTGAGGTTTGGGCCTCAAATTATGTGGATTAGGCTTGATGATTATACCATAATAATAATATTAATTATTATTAATTAATATTAATTAATCAAGACAAGGGCCTTGGGCCTTGGGGCATAAGAATTAAAACTAATCTGATCAATTAGTTTTTAATTTCTGAATTAAATTTTAATTAAAACGTTTTGATTAATAAACACAACTCTTTGAAGAGTTGTATGGGTTCAGATAAATTCGAAAGGTATCTGAAGAGATATGAAAGAGCCTATATAATGGGAGTCTTCATTTCCATCTAAAATGATCTTTTTTCTTCCTTCCTTCTGTACGAATTTCAGAGAGTAAACACACAAAAACACAATTCGCTAGAATTCTATAATCTAGTGCGGATTGTAGAATTAGGTAGTTGTATCCTGGTCGAGCAGACGTTGTAGAACCACAAGCACAAGAGTGGGACGGAAATACTGTTCGAAGGACATAGCTTTTACGCTAGCCTCTACCTGTGGAAATCAAGTTAGTATCAATTTCGTTTTTTGCTGTATTTGTTTTTGTTATTTCATTTTTAGTAAGCAAGTATATATATAAATAAAGTATTTTCAAATTCTGTTATTTTATTTATTTCTGAATTGTTCTCCAACAAGCATTTTCCCACGTTTTGACTTCATCTAAGTACTAAAAGTAGTCTCTATGATCAAAGCAAATCTTCCATTTCCCTCCAGAAGCTGACTAAAGTTAGTGGGAGTGAAAAAGTAAAAGATCATGGCAGAAATTTGTTGTGGACAGCCCCAAAACTGAGTTCTTTATGCAACCTTTCATCAAAGTACAATTGTTTCACCAAAAGTCTAAAGATTTTGCTGATCGTGGCACACTTCAAAGTCTAAAGGAGGGAGAATCATTGATGATATAAAGTAGCCACTCAAATTTATTTTCGATCGGACACTCACCATACTTGCTTCGTTTATTGACATTTAGCTAGTCTTCGTTTGAGGGGAGAATTCCATCCGACGAGGTTACCGCGATTGTGGCACCCCATGCCATGGTGGTGATAATGAACCCATTGCACTGAGTCCTTCTCCTCCTTTCAGCTGGAGCATGTCCTAATTCAAGTCTTATAAACGGCATGATTATTTAAATAATTACGATCCAAGGAAAAAGAAAATACAAGTTAAAGTGTTGATTTGCCTATATTTATACTATTATACAATAATACAAACGATATTCTACACTAATTTATACAATGATAAAATCAATGTTTTACCTCTCCATTCGATTAAAGTTTTTTATTTTAAATTATACCTTTTATTTTTGATACAACGATATTATATTTTAGGAATTTAGGCTAAGGGGTAAGTCATAATTAATTAAGTACATTGAAGTTGTCATTCATGTTAATTAAGCATGAGACCTTTTATTTATAAGTGAAGATAAATATCATTAGACGGTAGTGCTAGAATGAAGTACAATAACAAAAGGTGACACCGAAAAAAAAGTTACAATAGTAAGAGGAAAAAAACTCCTCTTCTCTTCCTTCTTGCGGGCCTTACGGTCTCCTTTGTACCAAATAGAAAAAATTTGCATACGTATTGCATTATATTAATTTAATAAGATGGATTAAAGATTTCCACTTGCATTAATCTAAGTCCTTAACTAGTAGTCATAAAAGTGTTTATTCCTTATAATTGCAAAGCAGATCAAAAAGAAGGAAAAAAAAATATCAAGCAATTGAAGTGGAAATGCGTATTTCATTTATTTCTTGGATCCTCATCTCATACGCACTACATGTTTTATTGGTAAGCTTTTTTGTGTTCATTTTTCTGAGAATCAATTTGAGTACCTATTGTGCACTTAGGCATTAGTTTTCACCAGTTCATCAAAGTTTCCTGAATTTGCTATATTCATCAACACAAATTATCTTTTTCCAACATAAATATTTTGTTATATTTGTGTTCTTTTTTTTTAGTTTTTTTTTGTTAGGAGTTGTTATATACATATACATATACATATATATATATATGTATTTGTGTGTGTGTGTGTATATATATATATATACATATATATGCATGTGATCCATTCTGAATGCTTGAAGTTTGAATATAATCTCCAGAATGCACAAGGAAGTAGTGCCAGGAAGATTATTACTTTTGGAAATGGGAAAGACATCAAAAAAGAAGACTCCATTGATTTGCATCAAGGCAGTGATGATGGTCATTCCTCATCTCACATGGATCACATGGACCCTGCCCTAAATGTTTTCTTCACCCCAAAAGATCTCAGACTAGGCAAAAAAATGCCCATATACTTCTCAAAAAATAACCCTTCCAAATCTCCAAGACTTTTGCCTAGAGAAGAAGCTGATTCCATTCCCTTCTCAATCTCAAACCTCCCACACCTTCTCCAACTCTTCTCTTTCCCCCAAGACTCTCCCCAAGCCAAAGCCGTCGAATACACACTAACCCAATGTGACCTTCAACCCATCAAAGGAGAGGCCAAATTTTGTGCTACCTCTTTAGAATCCATGCTTGATTTTGTAGGTGCCCTCTTTGGACAAAACACCCAATTCAAAGTCTTAACAACTACCCAACTCAAGAACTCAACTACCCTTTTGCAAAACTACACCGTTTCGGAAGCTCCCAAAGAGATCCCGGCTCCTCAAATGATTGCTTGCCATACCATGCCTTACCCTTATGCAGTTTTCTATTGCCATAGCCAGGAGAGTGTGAACAGGTTGTATCAGGTTTTGCTTGCTGGGGAGAATGGAGAGAAAGTTGAAGCTGCTGCTGTTTGCCACTTTGATACTTCTCAGTGGGATCCTGATCATGTGGCGTTCAGTGTGCTTGGTACTCAACCTGGAAGCTCCCCGGTCTGCCATTTCTTTCCTTCTGATAATTTAGTTTGGGTGCCATTGCCAGCTGAATAGTAGAAATATTGCTGTCAATTTGTAAATGCATGGGAGACACCGTTTATGCTTAGAGGTGATTTGACCGGTATCGAGTATATCAAATCTACTAGGGACTGTAGATTGGTACTTGAAACCAAACAATATTTTATATTTGCCTAGCAAGTGAGTTGCTTAAGCTTAATTTGTATCAATGCTTACTTTGTAATAGTGATTGCGTGTCTGTATTTTTTTCTTTTTCGGTTTTACATAACAATTCTAATGGAGTAGTCAATGGTATATAAGATCTAGACGAGTCTGAAACCTCTTGCAACCAATTAAGTTAATTAACCCATCAGTACTGTTTCCTAAGATCATACATGTTGACAATTCTGGGTGTTAAACTGCTAATTAGTCGCCACTCAGAAAGTGATTTAAGTGGCGGCATAAGACAGAAATTAAATATAACAAATGGAACAAGTCTATAATTCTTTCCTAATTGTTTCTAGAATTTTTTCTTGTAAAAAAAAAATTGTTTCTAGAATTTTTGTATACTGCAGATGATAGCTTTAGATTTAACTATATTTATCTATTTTATTTGTTGTTCGATCAGAACAGTGAAAACCACCCTAATTAACATCAGTAGATGATACAGCTTTTTAAATTTTAATTAGCATGCATAAGTTTTTCTTGGTTGAACTTTTGAAAGCACTCCAAATGCGAACCATACCATGGCATAACGTATCTGTTTGATCTGTGTAATATGTAGTTTAGGACATGTTGACAGTGATGCTCGTTTGGGTCATTAAAGCCCATAAACCGATATGTAACTGCTAGTCTAGAAATATTTCTGTTTCGAAAAAGGGTAGTGTTATCCACATACCCTCTTAATTTTCTGTTATCGGATCGAATGAATTAAAGATGATAAAAGAAAAAAAAAATTAACATGAGGTGTATGGAAGGTAAAAAGGAGAGTGTAAATAGTACCACTCTTCGAAAAATTAGAAGAGATTCAAGGTTCGATTTTCATCCTTTGTTGATTAAGGAGAGGTATAAAAAAACTTTTGTATTGGTTTTTTTTATTTTGGTGAATTTGTTGCAAGCATTTTCTTTTCATAAGTAGGGTTATAAAACGACCCAAATGCCCTCGTATGAGGGTGGACACAGTTTGGATTGATTGGTTCCACCTCAAAACAATAATCAAACCAATTACAATATAATGGTTTGATTCAGTATGGTCTTGACAAGGGTTCCTAAGGAAACCGAACTAAATCAAACTACTGTTGAATTATTTGGTTCGGTTTGGGCCTAAACCCAATCAATTTATCTTTTTTTCATTTTTTTCAATTTTTTGGCCCAATTACAATTACAAAAATTCAATAATTTGCTACATATTTTTCTTCTAGTACAACAAACCATCCTAAATCCTAAAATTCAATATAGCATCAAACTTCAAAGTTTAGTAACAAGTATGGTTACAACTCAATGATCTCTAATGTTCCATCAACCTTCAAATTCAACATCCATACCCAGTTATTAACTAATAAAAAGACTACACTTGTAAAATAAGTTCATTTAAATACAAATATGTAAGTGGTCGGTATAGTTCGGTTTAAGTCATTTACAAAAACTCAAAATCGCAACCAAAGCAATTTATTACCGTTCGGTTCGATATTTAGACCATTCGACTTTTTCTTTGGTTACGATTTGGATCGGCTAGTTTGGTCAATTCGGTCGAATTAATGCCCACCCCTACTCTTGTATGCTATAAAGAAGTTGACAACTAGGGGAAATACTTCGGACAATAGACCCGTTTTTTGGCCTCTATATCACAAATACGCATAAACCTCTTTTGCTGTTTGATTAATTCGACCTCACTCGTGTTAATGTGACAACATTTTATTGCTCTGTCCTACATACCGACCACACGACACTTCTACTGAAAATTGTCACTTGATATAAGACTCTGTCCTTTGAGCTCCATTTTCCTTTCTATTGCAAATTAATGGGCTACGGGACATGTTTATCAGAATGTAACGAATCTTTATCTTCATCACTCTCAAACTGTTCATTGTAATGAAAAATAGTGGGAGAAGAAAGGAATATTCAAATGGAAATTTTATTTGAACGCATTTATCTTATTTGTACACCTATATAGCATCGATTCGGCAGATGGGTGCTGAATTACGCTCCGGGAGCAGGAGTGGGTATGAGAAACGGCTAAGGAACTGCTCCGGTTTGCTAACGAATAGCTCTGATTCGGCTAAGGAGCGGCCACGAGAAAAATAGCATATCTGGAAGGAGGGTGGGGAGGGAGAGAGAAAAGGAGACGGCGTCAGGGAAAAGCAGGAGTCTGGTGTATGAGGAAAAAAGGAGGTGCGGGCTGTTAAGGTTTTTTTTCTAAATAGCCTAATCATGTGGCCCGAAACATTTTGTAATACAAATTTATATAATTATTACTAACCTCTCTGCACACGCTGACGCGCGCGCGAGAGACTTTTTTTTATTCACGGGTGCTACGCGCTCCTAAAGATGTGTTCTTGCTTACTAAAATGCACATTTCAGTACAACATAAATCAACAAAAGTTATCAAACTATCCCATAATTACGCATATACCGCACCAAATCACATCTGTAAAATCCACAAAGGGACAATGCAAAATCCATATATATCTCATTTGTGGCAATGCAAAATCTACACACGCAAACACACACATTCGCAATAAAGAATTAATCCGTACCTTATCAGCACTTCTTTCGCTTTCTCGGTCTTTTCTTTTTTAGCCTTCTGTTTCTCCAATTTCTCCCTCTCCTTTTTCTTCACAAATTTTTTTTTTAAAAAAAAAAAAAATCGATTACAGAAAAGAGAAAGAAAAACAGTATACTAATTGCTTCTTGCTTCTAACCTTACTGACACAACCTAGCAAAATTTTTCAAATACCGCACCAAATCATATCTGTAAAATCCACGAAGGGACAATGCAAAATCCACATATTTCATTTGGGGCACTGCAAAATCTACACGCAAACACACACATCTGCAATAAAGAATTAATATGTACCTTATCAGCACTTTCTTTCGCTTTCTCGGTATTTTCTTTTTTAGCCTTCTGCTTCTCCAATTTCTCCCTCTCCTTTTTCTTCACAAATTAAAAAAAAAACAGAACAAATTGATTCAATTACAGAAAAGAGAAAGAAAAACAGTATACTAATTGCTTCTTGCTTCTAAACTTACTGACCTCTAAGTTTTTAAAGAGCAGCGGCTTAGGAGATGTAAGAACCCCTTCTGTCACATCCCAGACCGGCTCCGCCATAGCACGATATTGTCCGATTTGGGCCACGCCCTCACGGTTTTGTTTCTGGGAACTCACGAGCAACTTCCCAGTGGGTCACCCATCTTGGGATTGCTCTAGCCCAAACTTGCTTAACTTCGGAGTTTCGATGGAATCCAAAGCCAGTGAGCTCCCAAAAGGCCTCGTGTTAATTGGAGGTGGGCATGTACATATAAGGCACATCACCCCCTCTCTGTTGGTCGATGTGGGATGTCACAATCCACCCCACTTAAAGGGAACCCGGCGTCCTCACCGACACATCCGTACTGAACGACAGAATGGCTCTGATACCATTCTGTCACATCCCAGACCTGCTCCGTCGTAGCACGATATTGTCCGCTTTGGGCCACGCCCTCACGATTTTGTTTCTGGGAACTCACGAGACTTCCCAGTGGGTCACCCATCTTGGGATTGCTCTAGCCCAAACTCGCTTAACTTCGAAGTTTCGAAGGAATCCGAAGCTAGTGAGCTCCCAAAAGGCCTCGTGTTAATTGGAGGTAGGCATGTACATATAAGGCACATCACCCCCTCTCCGTTGGTCGATGTGGGATGTCACAATCCACCCCACTTAAGGGGAACCCGGCGTCCTCACCGACACATCCATACCGAACAGCAGAGTGGCTCTGATACCATTCAGTCTCATCCCAGACCGGCTTCACCGTAGCACGATATTGTCCGCTTTGGGCCACGCCCTCACGGTTTTGTTTCTGGGAACTCACGAGCAACTTCCTAGTGGGTCACCCATCTTGTGATTGCTCTAGCCCAAACTCACTTAACTTCGGAGTTCCGATGGAATCTGAAGCCAGTGAGCTCCCAAAAGGCCTCGTGCTAATTGGAGGTGGGCATGTACATATAAGGCACATCACCCCCTCTCCATTGGTCGATGTGGGATATCACACCTTCGACATTATCACCACTGATCACTTTTATCCTACCATATCTGCATTTAGTGCAGAATAAAGTCAACCTGAAATTAAAAAGCTCCCACATTTTTGCATATACCACTAATTTCATAGCTTCTTCTACACAATCCATGTATGGAAAGCTTCTGTAAATTGGGAAAAGCGCCCCATTGATCATGATCTTCAGCTATTTTAAAGGAAGACACCAAGGCATCATAAAATGGACTCTTGAATTTGAACCAGAAATGTTGCAAGGCTGATGCAAATATTGTGGCAAGCAGAATACTCAAAGGGACATGTACAACAAATAATTGAAATTTTGATAATCCACAATGTCTATAAACAATCAGAGAAAATGTAAGCCTCAGAGAATTGCAAGACACAAAGTATTAACAAATCGACTGGACTAATCTAAAAGTACAAATACAGTCAGAAACTTGCCACTGTTCTTATTGATCAAAGGCAAAAATCATCCAAAATAACAAATAAAATTCAATTCCAGTGATAAATGTACAACTACAGATTAAAACATAGCCAAATTGAATATCCATTGCTTCGTCAAACGAAAAGAAACTGGCAGTCAAGTTCATGCCATAAAAACCTAATTTAAATTCTACAGCAAATTTGGGAAAGAAAGAACGAAAATCCGGAAAGTTTGAATCTAATTCCTTTTAACAAATAAAAGAAATCAACAATTCCAGAACAAATAGAACCTAGCAAAAATTTTCGATACTCAAACTCCACAAAACAAAGCAAGCATCCAAATTTCAGACAGTCATCGCTTCCTAATCGATTTCAAGAAACATTTAGGACTTGTATGGAACAAAAATAACTGAAATCGGAAAACACTTGACTACAACAAATACTCAAAATTTGAAGCAATTTCATACAGATCCTAATTAATATTGAGTAATACCTTCCAAATTCCAGACGGTCATCGCTTCGTAATCGATTTCAATGTCAAGAAACATTTGGGACTTGGGTGAGAAGAATAGTGATTTTAATTGCAGACGGCCATCGCTTCCTAATCGATTTCAATTGCAAGCAAAGCTCCAATGTTGCCGGAAAGGATAGTAATTTTAGGGCGAGAAAAATGGTGGCGGTGGTTTAGATTTGTTTTTGGGCGTCAGATAATATCAGTTTTTTATATCAGTTTTCTTTGTCTTAGATTTGATTTCTAGATAATATCAGTTTTGTAGATAAGTTTTCCCGCTCATTTTAATGTTTTTTACTATTATGTCCATTTTTTTTATTTTATATTTTTTTTATAATCTGTAACAATGGGTGTTTTAGATATTTTGTAGAAAATTTAAACTTAAGGCCTTCTGCCTTAATAATATAGATTATATATATATATATAATATTTTTTTAATTGTCGAATCTCCGCCGCTCCCAAATTGGGATTCTTTGAGTTTTATCTAATCCCCGAACCTCACGCTCCTGAATCCCCACTCCCGCTCCCTTACCCGTGCTTCGTCTACACCCAACTTAACAACTTATTTAATGAAATTCCAACTTTGCCATGAAATAAATAATAAAAAAAATAACAATTAAAATTTGTAGATGGCTCAAGCAAGGGTGGTCTTCACGCTATCCACCAAAACAAGACACCCCTCATTTTTTTTCTCGTGAACACAATTGAAGCTCCGACCAATCTAATTGATGCTCTCCATTTCTCTCTTTCTTGTTTCTCTATGCAAACTTGGATAAAATCAATCGGGGAAGAGAGAGGCGACTGTGAATTGGTGTTGACACGTGCAAAGCCATGTTCGACGCCGACGCTGACGCCGACAGCCGACAGAGTATGGTGGTTCATTTTCTTCTCAAGGTTACAAGAGGGATGAAGAGAAAGAGAAGGAAGAGAATAGAAGGAGTTAACAGTCGTCGACAACCTCGGAAAATTTTTTGCCAACATTTGGTTTGGGTTCGCCGGAAATAATGGAAAGGTGCAGTGGTGTGGTGGGTTTAGAGTTATTGGGTGTAAAGAAAAAAACCACCCATTCGTATTTTCTGTTCTTATTTATTAAAGGCAAATTTGAGAATTTGGTGAAGAAAATTAAACGTTTGGTGAAGAAAATTGTTTAATTGGATGTGGAGATAAAACAAATGGATCCAATTCAAAAGAGAGAACAATGCTCTTTTTTGGCAATTATCTTAGTAGGCCGAACTATAGTAAGTACCAATGCCGTCCCAATGGGGAGGCCCAAGCCCACGATTGCCTATGAGGCCTTTTTTTTCTTCAAAGATGGTTGAACTTAATTTCTCCTCCACTCAGTAATCAAATGTGGTTGGCAATGGAAATTGGGTGTAGAAGAAATTAAGTTCAAGCTTGTGGTCATTTTACATATAGGTATTCTTTTATGTTAAATAAAAGAGGCATTTTGATATAGGCGCCTCAAAATTAAATTCTTTAAATCAAACATCTATAACTTTTAGACTTTTAATCAAATATTCTTTTAGTAATTTTTAATTAAAAAAATTACAAATTTTCATTATATTTGATTTATGTATTAATTCACAAATTAATATCACAACAAAACTCCTAAAATCTAGCAGATATATCTTATAATAATTATCACTTCCTTTCCGGTTTCTATCAATTTTTTTAGAGCAAAAGTTCCACAATTATTCATGGTCATACTATATAGAATGTCAAATCCTCCCGTATCTACAACATCCTCTTAATCGAGTGACTTTCATATATATCAAACATAACGTACCAAATTAATATAACGTACCAATACCTTGGTACATTATTGGTGTTACAGCCCGTACCGGAGAATAATATTATTTTATTTCCGGAGGTGCAAAATGACGATTTTGCCCTTGGTTGACCTTTCGGTTGACTTTTGCGTCGTAACTCGTACGACGTATTCACTTGCATTTTCGTGACGAGCTCGTCGATACGAACTCGTCGACGCGAACGGAACGCCATTCGGAGTTCGAATGAGCATTTTACGGACGTTAACCTAGTTGCGTTTCGTATTTGGGCCTTAGGCCCAGTAATTTCTGTGGGCCCAGCCCACTGAGTCTCTGCCACCTTGTCTCCTTCACTCTCTGTCTCTTTCTCGAGTCTCACACTCACACCTAACTCACAGCTTTGCTTGCAGCTTTGCTGCAAATGGAAAGACCAGAAAAACACTTAAGACACCCAACTCCAAATCACCTTCTTCCCCAGCCTTCCTTGTGAACAAGCTCGACTCTGCGTGCAGTCATCTTCAACCTTCAAATGCACTAGCTGCCTTCAAACCCAGAAAATACCAAATTGCAGAAACCTAGGAATTTCTCTAGGCACCCACGGGTTCTGCCATCAAACCAGTGGCCCTCTCTCGAATTCAACCTCAACCCTGTGTTCACCATCGTCATCCTCGTCGTGTCTGGGCTGTGCCTGAACCCAGAAAACCCACGAACTGCAAAGATTCCAAAGCTGCCATTATTCCCGGCAAGCTTTGATCGGCCAAACTCGGCCTCCTCGCCCTCGATCCAGCTCAAAAGCAACATCAATCTCTTCCTCGAGGTCCCATAGACCCTAATCTGGGCCTGCATGCAAGGAATCGATCGAGGATCGACGATTCTGGAAATCGGCCATTTGGACCCGATGGCATTTCTTGATTTCCTGGCCATCTCCAGCCATTGTTTGGCCCAAATTTAGGTAAATTTCGAATCCTCACTCTCCCAGCTTCATTTTGATACCAATTTCATGAATTTTGGTGAAGAAATAAGCTCCCTGTGAAATTCCAGAAATTTCCGGCGAGAATCTCCAGTTTCCGGCGCCGGCGAACTGCGGACGACGGCGGCGATCGGCTGCCGGACTTGCAGCGGCCTGACGTCAGCGAGCCGGCTGGTGACGTCAGCAGGACCCGGTCCAACCCGGTCCAACCCGGTCCGAACCGGGAATATACCTGAGGTATATTCCGTCTCTTTCTTAACGGCGTCAGGGAATATTCCCTAACGGCGACGGAATATTCCGTAACGCCGTTAGAGAATATTCCGTTAACCAAACGGAATATTCCGTTAAAGTTAACGGCACGCCGTTAACTTTAACGGCGCGTGAACAGTGCGCGCGTGAACAGTGCGCGCGTGGCCGGCGCGTGGGAACCTTCCAGCCGCGCGTGGCGGCGCGTGAGGGCGCGTGTGACCTCACAGCCGCGCGTGGCGGCGCGTGAGGCCAAACGGCAGCGTGTGGCGGCGCGTGCGGCGGCGCACGGCGGCCCACGGCGGCGGTTTTGGGGTTTCCGACCCCGAAACTCCGTTTTCGGGTATCCGAACGCTGTTTTTCTTGTAATTTCGTATACTTTACTAATTTGTGGGTTTCTAAAATAGGTTTTGGCGACCCGTGGCGTTCGGAGGACGTGCATTTTGACTCCCGGCTTCGGTATTTGTGAGTGGGCCCCTTCCTCACTTAAATTAAATGCTTTTATATGTTTTAGTTATATAAATGGTTTTGCCTATACTTTAAATTGACTATTAACTTACTTATTGGCAAACTTAACTTATGTCTACATTATTAGTATGATTCTTAGTGTGGTATTTGAACCGTATTTCCGGTAGACCTTGTACTTAATGTTATTTACTTGGTTTATCGGGTAGACTTAATGTTTGTTAGACCGATTCGGTTATGTATTAGGCCATGGAAATTAGTGGGCCTCGACCCATGTTTCCATTTGGATTTATGCCATTAAATTGGTAATTTATGTACTACCTTGTATGCGTATTACAATTATCGTACCAACCCTATTTTCGAGGGTTTAGGGAATTAATTATCTTAATTCCCTATTTATACGTTTGGAATTTATATTCGTTTGACGGGCCTTGGGCCGTATTTGGGTGAACTTTGGAAACGATAATTTCCTATCATACTTTGGGTTCACCTAATTTACCATTAAGTTGGTATTTCTATACCTCGGTACCCGTATGGTGTATTCTTGGTATTTTACGTATTGTGGTTAATTACTTGATATTTCGGGTACGGTACCCGAGAATACTTTATTTAGTGGTAGTTTTAAAGGTTATCCCAAAAAGGGAAAATTACCTTATACTGTTTTATTTAAGAATGCTCCGTGGCATGTTTTTATACGCTCAACTTGGGAGGCTTACACGGTGTTATTGTACTGTCCGGGCCAGGACCAGCCTTCACGTGATTGTTCACACGCACCGATACGCTCACTATGGATCCATAGTAAGGTGCCAGCCTGTTCGAGGACGCATGAGCGCCCGAACTCGTTGTGATGCGATTAGCGCCAGCTTCACGTGATCGTAGTACATGAGCGTAACTTTATTTATACACCCAGCCTGTTCATGACAGAATATATCTGTATGAACTCGTGTGTCTGCCTTGCCTAACCGAGCATTTATCTTGTAGTTGGAGTGTGAGTTATCTCGGATTTTCACTGATGCCATGGATACTTGTATTTGATTTACATTTTTTCCGTATAGCTTTATTTATGAACCTTTTGATAAAGTAAATTATGCCGAACAGTAGCTTTCTGCCCGTTTCGGACGGTAAGTACATTTCCGTACTTACCTTGATTTTCTACCTATTACTATATTATGTTTTCAAGAAAGGTTTTACGAAACTTATTACCTGTTTTACGGCGAGGGGTTAGTATTTTCAAAAAGGAAAGGTTTTCACAAATAACTAGCTATGGCCCACTCACCCTTTTGTTTTGCGCCCCTCCAGGTTTAGCGGCTTGAAGTTATCGACATCGAGACCCGGTGGTATGAAGATCGTTAGAATCTCCTTGAAATTGTAAATTTCCAGTATTCTGTACCTTGTACGACTGTTATTGTATTTAATTGTTCAATTTATTCCTTATTATATTCAAATTGGCTTTCGTCACCCTACGTGGTGTCGGCCAGCACATCCGACTTTTGGGTGTCCACGTGTACATCCGGGTCGGGATGTGTCAATTGGTACGTTATGTAATCCTAATTTAGGTACGTATTAGTATTTTGGTACATTATGTGATTCTTGTTTTGGTATGTACTAAGCTACTAATATGTTGTGTTATCCTAATTTTGGTACATACAACGCTAATGGTACGTTATGTATAATAATAATACAAAAAAATTTCATTAATACTTTGTACTAAAATCATATTTTGTTAATTCTTAACAATCAAATCTTAGCAATCAAACTTTGTACTAAAAAAATAGACTCTTAGCTCACGTTTATGCAATTACCTATTAGAAAATTCAAATCTATTTTCAATTTTCATGAATTTACGGATCTTAGATGTCAGTTTTAATAAGAATAAAACTCTTATTTTTTAAATTCTATATAAAATGTTGAGATGGAAATTAAAAAAATGAAATGGATAAAAATTTAGTGCGTTTTAATTAAAAGTTGAAAACCAACCAATGTTTAATTAATAAAATGTAGAATTTGAGCGCTTAAATCTAATAACTTCTAAATAAAAAGATCAAAAATTTTAAAAATTTGGATAGAAGTTAGGGCTCTAATAAGGCAAGTCACGAGAGTGTGGCAACTACTAGAGCGAGATAGAGTGAGGTATCAAACTCGTCATCTGTGAGAGTCAAATCTAAGACCCACTTACAAATAAAAGAGGAATACCTTTCGACCCTTTAGTGCTAATGATACAATTTTTATATACAATATATTTTATATTAAAATTAATAATATTTCTAAAAAGGCACATATATTTTGTTTTCAAACCCCAACCCGCCCAAACTTTTTTTTATTTTAATACAACAATATTATTTACATTACCGAACTTACCATCCATGGGAGTTGGACCTAAAATCTCTCATTTACAAGTTGGGAGGAATACTACTAAATCATAATACTAAGTGGCGACCCTCCCAAACTTTTATATTAGCAAGAATACTATTGTTTTCTATATGTTCCAATTGTTTATAGAGTACTTAATGACCGTTGATGTGATTGTGGCTTCTGCATAGAGAATTTATTTAGTTTTTAATATAAAAAACTAAATTTTTGAAACCATATATACTTCCCAACTAGTTTACAAGGGAGGTTAAATAGATTGACGATTATTCATTGAAAAATTACATGTTACAGAAGCTGAAAATGCTATTGATGATTTTGCTTTCCAAAATTATATCAGGTCCAAGTGTTTTAAATAATGTTTGGTACGGGTAGCTATGATGATTTTTTGTTTTGTTTTGTATATGGTTACTGCCAGTTGCATTTGAATGCAGAGGAGGAAGAAGTAGGAATTGATTAAAAATTTCCAGCAAATTAAGCAGAAAAATTGCAGCTAAGGTTGTGAGCTTCAATAGTAAACAATCTACAACAACTATTTTGCCAAATAGAGAAGTAGACGATTGTTTTAGAGAGTGGGTTCGCCGGAGAATTTGTGCTTGTTGCTGCAAAATTTGGATTAAGATTTTGGAGTCTCCTTTGACAATGACATATTTTAGTTGTAATTGGACTGTACAATGAGTGCTTGTTTTTACGACAATGATTATGCATGTAAAACATTTGTCGCGTACCACTAGTGAGAAACGAACCTGCAAGGTTAGTTAGTCCAAAACAATTTCTAGATAAAAAACTTCCAGCATCATTACCCATTACCTTTAAGGATAATCCATTAAAATTAATTTGGATATGTATGGTTTAAAGATGGGTAGATGATTTTCTTTTGTAATTCTTTGATTAAAAAATCTACAAAAAAATCAGAAAAAAAAAAAGTAATGACATGACACAATTATTGTTCGGGTCATTTTCTCAAATCCGAACATGAACGACTAATAAACATGCTACACAATAGTGGTCAGGGGCAGGCTAAAATGCCACTATGAATTTTTTCGGCCTCCAAAAGAGTGGGTGATTTGGCCACCAGTTGAAACCCTTTATTGAAAAATAAAAAATAAAAATAAATATGTTTAATAACATGATTAACCCGTTTAATAGTAATAAGTAAAAAATCACTACTGAAGTATAATATTTTCATCAAGCAATTTGGTTAAACTTCTGATTTCACTTTCAATTTAAATAGGTTACCTATTGTTATACGGACTATATGGTTCATATACGTGTTAAAGCTCATATTTTCAGGTTATGCAGGTTTACTCAAAACACGAATTGTATAGTTATAAACTAATGACACTATTATAGTATTATGATACGAACACAATTATAACAACTTGAACTCGTTTATTTCATATTGTTTTAGAATCTGATTGTCGTGTGGTTGACACCCCATGTATTTTTACAGTAAGGCACTGCGCTCGATGCACGAGTGGTTGAAGGCGCACGTATAGTGCCTTAGATCCAAGGCATTTTCACGAACTTGAGTCTAACCATGCTATAGCAGTACCAGTGGCCGAAGGCTTAAGTGACACTTTGTGTGCCACTTTTTATGCAGTTTGATGCAATCATACAATGATGTTTTACCTCTAAGCAACTAAGTTGAATATACTAAAGATACTAAAATGCTCCAACCTCTCGAATGAATAAACTAAACGTTTATCTTAGCATAAAAAAAAGGTTTCTTTGTTCATTGGAGGCTCAATTAATTAGGTAGAGGCATAAGTTATGAGTCTCGTTCTCCTAGATCTCAAAGTTTAAGAAAATTGTAATCACTCACCGTTCGATGTTAATTTAACAGTGAAAGGAGAAAGTACAACAAAAACTTAAATGACCACCTATCTTTAGATTAAGATCAAATTAATGGTGGATGATCACAATTTCCTTGAATACTAAGGTCTAAAAGAACAAGTCTGTATAAAATATATCTATTTTTTATTTTAAGTTGTTTATTTGCTTGTAAAGAAATGTCATTATTGAAGAGTTGAAATTGAGCCATGAAGCTGGGATGTTGTTTTCTGCGCATATGAACCTGTAGCTAAAAGCACACGCCATCCTTTCTTCGTCACTCATGGAATCTTAATTTCATTAACAAAGACTATATTAACTATAATAATAACCCACTAGCCGCGATTAGCGTTACTTTTTTTAATAAATGTTGGAAACAACATGAAAATTTATTTCAAATTTGTAAACTAAGTGATGTAGCGTGAATCTTTTTTACTAAAGTCAATAAATTATGAAGTCTTACTTTATTGTCATGTTATTTGATTTATAAATTTGGTCCCTCTAGCATTTCTCTTTTATAAATGTTGGATAGAAATTTTGTGCTCAATTTTTCTTTCCTCATTGATACTTGAGTTTAGTCAAGTTGGTCAAATTCAAATCATCTAATTTTAGTTTAGATGAATTCAGTACATTTGGCAACAAAAATAATAATATAATACGTTAAAAAACTAGATGTAACCAAAATAAAAAAATAATTAGTCTACTGACACATCCCGATCCCGGACACGCCAGGTGTCGGGAAGTGCTGGCCGACACGTGTTAGGTGACGAAAGCCATTTAGAAAAATTGAAGAATAAATAAGGAAAATTGAATTAAATAAGGGTTAGAGTGCACGGAGTGTGCGGGCGGAAGAATAGTAATAAAATAATAAGTTGTGAACAGAGTAGAGGATACAATTTAATTACAAGTGTAGGGATTCCCTACATTGTCATACCACCGCGTCTCGACATCACAAGCTCCAAGCCAACTGATCCTGGAGGGGCGCAAAACATAAAACGGTGAGTGGGTCAAAAAGCAAAGTTTGATAAAACCGTTGTTTTCAAAAGTCTACTAACCCCTCGCTGAAAACAAGTATAGTTTGAGAAAATACGTCATACCCTCAGGCATGAACCTCAAAATACTATAAGAAAATACACGGGTACTCCCCGATAATGATTTACTGACATGCTCACCCATATGTAAACACACAAGTCCAAGTGGCTAAACCACAAGGAACAGGCTAGGTATAAAAGTAATACGCTGAGTACTACAATGACGCGAGTCTAACGCTAAGCGCTGTGCACAAAGTGCAGTCACACAAGTTCGAGTTGCCTAGTGCAACCTAGAACAGGCTAGTACCTACAATGGATCCAAAGCTGCGTAGCGGTACTGGTAGTGACTACTCCAAACGTCAAGGCTAGTCCTCGCCACAAGACTGAGTACTAATACCTGGGGTGTTATACATCTACTGATGAGCAACAGTATAAAACATGTATGGCAATATAATACGAATGTTCTACCTCCAACAAACGTATATGATATGAATTATGCTAACAGTTTGAAGAAAGCATTGAAAAACCATACGTACATATACATTTATCAAAACAAAGACCCACTCACTCACCTGTAGGTAGCCGGGTCGTATCCCCCTGTCCTGGGTAGCCCCGGTAATCCTCTGGATAGGTCTCACCTATATGAGATATCACTGTAATAATGATTAAACTCATAAAGGTTACTAATTAACTAATTAATTACACCTATACCTTGTTTCATCAACACGGAGGTCCAAAACACCTCAAAAAATATCATACGTACTGCCCCTAGGTAGTACGCGTCGTCACGAGTCGCCTCGCGAAGACGGAATCGAAAAATGAGTCCCCACGCGCCCCCACGCGCGACTCAAACGCGGAAAGTCGCGGCTCCACGCGCGGCTCAGCCGAGCCGGTCAGCGCCGGTCTGAACCGGTTTGCTGACGTCAGCAAGGCCGGTCTGACCCGGTTTGCTGACGTCAGCGCCAGTCATCCTTACTGAATTTCCGGTCGCCGGCGGCGGCTAGCCGCCGTCGCCGTCGCCGAAATCTGGGAATTTTGCCTGGAATTTCTGGGTAATTTTCAAAGCTTCATAACTTCTTCATTTCAAGGCCAAATTGCACGATTAAAGTACCAAAATGAAGCTAGGAGTGAGGAGAATAATATTTTACCATTTTGGGGGCCAAAAACTAGCCAGAGGTGGCCAGAAAATGAGGAAGAAGCCACAGTGCAAAAAGGCCGATCTCCATTACGTCGATTCTCGGCCAAACGCCGCCACCCAAGGCTTGAGCAAGGTCCCTGGGACTTCCAGGAACTCAGTGGTGATGAGTTTGAGGTGTTTCGAACTCGGTTTCACCGAGAAATGGTCGAGACAAGAATTCGAGCCTCGTCGGAAAATTTGGAAAATCTGGGTTCTTGGTTTTTCCTGGGTTTGCAGGGTCTAGGATCGAGCTCAACTGGCTCAAATGTGTTGATGAAGGTCTGGAAACTTGGTTGGCCAAGGTTTGGCTCGTGGAGGAGCCACGGGTGTGTAGAGAAAATTTTCGAAGGAGAGAGAGAGAGGTTTGTGTTTGATTGCAGAGCCAAAAGGCTCGGGGACAAAGAGCAGACAAGATCCATAATTTGTGGGATAGGCCACATGGGCCAACGGGGGTGTTGGGCTGACCCGGCTCCACCAGTACATTACGAAATTACAAATATGGGTAACGTCATTGTCAATTTTCGAGGAGAGAGAGGTTTGTGTTTGATTGCGAGCCAAAGGCTCAAGGGACACAAAGACAGACAAGATCCATAATTTGTGGGATAGGCCACATGGGCCCCAGCCCAACCACCAATCTGTCCCAAAATTACAAATACGGGTAACGTCGGTAATCCAACTCCCGTAAAATATTCGTTCGGACTCCGAACGACGTCCCGCTCGTGTCTACGTGTTCGTAACGACGAGCACGACAAGAAAATAAAAAGAGAAGTGTTGTATGAGTTACGACGCAAAAGTCAACCGAAAGGTCAACCAAGGGCATTTTCGTCATTTCCCACTTCCGGGAATAAAATAATTCTAATTTTCGAAACGGGCTGTAACATCTATGGTGTCCTTTAATTAAAAAAACAATAATATCGGTATCATTTAATTAGAAGATTCTACGGTACCTTTAGTAAATAAAAAAAAAGGAATTTTAATGAAAAGGACAATTTTAAACTTTTTTTTAACCAAAAGCACCCTAATAACTTTCTTTAATGAAAAAGACAAAAATTTTAATAAAAATGACAAATTTTACCACAAGAGGACAAAAAACAAAAAAACCCACATGCTGGAAGCAAAGCCCACCATGCAAGCTACAATTTTCTTTTCCAATCTACCCCTGACAGAATATAAACTTTGTTAGCCCAAATCTATGACTTTTTAATTACGAAAATGCTATTAAAACTTTCATTATTTACAAATATACCATTAACTCATTAATGTCCAAAGACCACAATGAAATTTTTTTATTTATTTTTATAATCAGCTTAATGTAACATCCCGTAAAAAGTTTGTTATAAAATAATTTCTGTGGAATATTCTCTACACGTGCGTATTTATTTCGTACACGTGAGCGTGTAAGTTTACTGTTTTGGTGGGTGCAAAATACCCCCAAAACCCAATTTTTCCTTATTCTTTCTTTCCCTTCCTTCTTCCCCGTCACTTTCTTTTCCCCATATTTTTTTTGACTTTTTCTCCCTTTTCTCTCCATGGGTGCACAGTGCACACCGACGGAAACCCGTCGAATCGAAGCGAACGAAAATCACCACTTCCTTCGTCTCGATGCCGTGGACTCAACGGTGCAAACCGTTCGTCCAAACTCCCAACCTTTTGACGGGAAACGCAACCGGAAAAACCGGACCTTTCCGACTGGGGGGCTACGACCCGGCTACCTACAAGTGAGTGAGTGGGTCTTTGTTTTGATAAATGTATATATACGTATGGTTTTCAATGCTTTCTTCAAACTGTTAGCATAATTCATATCATATACGATTGTTGGAGGTAGAACATTCGTATTATATTGCCATACATGTTTTATACTGTTGCTCATCAGTAGATGTATACACCCCAGGTATTAGTACTCAGTCTTGTGGCCAGGACTAGCCTTGACGTTTGGAGTAGTCACTACCAGTACCGTTACGCAGCTTTGGATCCATTGTAGGTACTAGCCTGTTCTAGGTTGCACTAGGCAACTCGAACTTGTGTGACTGCACTTTGTGCACCAGCGCTTAGCGTTAGACTCGCGTCATTGTAGTACTCAGCGTATTACTTTTATACCTAGCCTGTTCCTTGTGGTTTAGCCACTTGGACTTGTGTGTTTACATATGGGTGAGCATGTCAGTACATCATTATCGGGGAGTACCCGTATATTTTTATTATAGTATTTGAGGTTCATGCCTGAGGGTATGACGTATTTTCTCAAACTATACTTGTTTTCCAGTTAGGGGTTAGTAAACTCTTGAAAACAACGGTTTTATCAAACTTTGCTTTTTGACCCACTCACCGTTTTATGTTTTGCGCCCCTCCAGGACCTAGTGGCGGTTCACTTAGCGGTGATTCGAGGGCTCTCTTCGGCGGTGGTCGGCGCTTCTGACATTTCTTCGGACTATGTAGGATTCACTCCTACTTGTAGTTAACTTTTAATTATCCATCCTCACGGGGATGTGAATGTTTTTATATTCCTGCACTATTTACTTTGCTCTGACTGTTATGCATCCTGTATTATGGGTTTTTAACCCTCACCACACTTCTACTTCCGCACTCAACTCTTAATATTCTTACTTTTCACCGTTTCTTGCATAATTGGCTTTCGTCACCTAACACGTGTCGGCCAGCACTTCCCGACACCTGGCATGTCCGGGATTGGGATGTGTCACTTAATGTTCCTAATTATAACATTTTTTATTGGGCTCTTCAAAAAATACAAAAACAAGTTATAATTATCACTACTCTCTATTATTCATGTATCAAATAATTCATCCGAATAATGAAGCAACATGAATAGCAAAATTTGAAAAATCAACAATTCAACAACAAAACACAAACTGCATATCAAATTAAAATTACAAATAAAATCATTCAAATTACATAGTAGCAATATCCCATCCAATTAATTGTTTGTTAATTTTTTTTAAAATAATACAATTTCTTAAATTATTTTTTTAGAAATAGTGGTCACCATTTGTAGAAATAGTCACTTTTCTTAGAAAGTGTCACCGTTTGTAAAAATAGTGTCGCCGGTTTTAGAAATAGTGTCACCGTTTCTAGAAATAGTGTTACAGTTTCTAGAAATAATATCATTATTTCTAAAAATAGTGACACTATTTATACAAATGGTGACCACTATTTCTAGTGTTACATCCCATCCCTAATTATAATGTATTTTATTCCCCGATGTTGTAAATTACGAAAACGCCCTTGGTGGGCCTAGTGAGTCCTACGTGGACATTCGTTGTTATTTTCATAATCTTGTACTTTTCTTGTACTTTTTGAATTGTACACTTCGTTACGAACCCATAGGCGCGAACGAGACATTTTTCGGATTTGTAACGGACAAGTTATGAATAAAGGTAAATTGGTAATTTCCAATTTACTGTATTTTGAATCTGTGGATTCCTTCCTGTGGTTTCAAGTTAAACCAAGGTGCTCTGCACCTCTGATACTTTTGCGGGCTGCGTAATTGCACGCCTTGATTGCCTGTTGCCTTGTTGAATTTTTCGTAGTTTAAATGGACACCTTCTGTGTGGATTTCACCACACCTCAGCTATCAATTCTGTCTCCCACACTCCCTGCTTTTCCCCATTTTGTGCCTTGATTTCTGCTTGAAGAAATCCTTACAAAACTCACACACACACACACACACCAGTTGCTCAAGCCACCCCGTGGCCACCACCACTCATCCCCTCTCGATCTTCCTTTGATGCATCACCATCCAGGTGATCCTTGTCACCATCCTCACCGAAGACCCAAGCCACTGTGAGCCCATAAACCAGTCAAACTGTGCCCAGAATTCAGCCAAAACCCAAGCCCAACGAACCTGGGATTTTTCCCGGCGAGTTCAGGAATCTTTCCCGGCCAAACCACGTTGATCTGAGCCTCGATCAAACCCCAAACCTTCACAAAACTGCTCCTGGGAGTCTTGAGAACCCAACCCAGGGTCTGTAGGTGAAGAAATCACCGAGATCGGCGACGTTGAACTTTGGCTAGATCTTTCGAGGCCAATTTCGGCCATCTCCGGCCACCTTTTGAGGTGGTGGTAGGTAAAATCGAACTCTCCTCTTTCCTACCTTCAATTTGGTACCTTTTGTGTGAAAATCGGAGTTGAAATGAAGAAAGGCGCGACGAGCGGTGACCGGCGAGGTTCTGGCCGGCGCGGTTTCGGCGAGGTTCCGACCGGCGCGGCGAGCGGTGAGCGGAAAGTGCAGCGGTGACCGGCGAGCTGACGTCAGCCAACCAGCCCGTGACGTCAGCAGGTCCGGTTCAACTGATCGGACCGGAGGAATATTCTAAGGTATATTTTGTTTCAAACTTAACGCTGTCAAGGAATATTCCCTAACGGCGACAAAATATTCTGTAACACCGTTAGAGAATATTCCATCTAGTTAACAGAATATTTCGTTAAAGTTAACGGCACGCCGTTAACTTTAACAGGGCGTGACCCAGTCGGCGCGTGGGCGCTCGTGCGGGCGCGTGGGCTCGCGTGCGGGGGCGCGTGCGGGTGCGTGGCGGCACATGCGGCCTTGTGGCGGCACATGCGGCCTTGTGGCGGCACATGCGGCCTTGTGGCGACGCGTGAGTCCCCGTGGCGGCATGTGGCAGCGCGTGAACCACTTTTCCGACAGTTTTAAGTCCCGAAACGAGCAAACAAAGAGGATTTCAAGTCTTTTCCTTACTTTAATTTGGAATAGACTTGTTTAATGATTAGTATAGTAATTTCCCATATAGGTGAAACCTATCCCGAGGAGCTTCGTGGCCAAGATAGGTACGGCGGCTACGATCCGACGACATACCAGTGAGTGGGCCCTTTTCTTTATGAAATACTATATTAGTATGTGTTTTAAATGGTATTTTATGATTAGTATAGCATGCCATGTTTTACTAAACTTATTTAAATGATTTGTTTAGTTTATTTATGAATTATTTAATCATCTTGGTTGGTTTTATTAATTAAATATTGGCATGTCTATACAATTGGGATTTATTACTTATCATGCATACTGCACGGTGTTAGTACTGTCCGGGCCAGGACTAGCTTCACATGTATGTTCACACGCACCGACACGCTCACTTTGGATCCATCGTAGGTGTCAGCCTGTTCTAGTTGCCTTGGCGACTAGAACTCGTTGTGAAGCGCGTAGTGCCAGCTTCATGTGTATGTAGTACTCGAGCGTAATTTATAAACACCCAGCCTGTCATGTAGCTACTTTCTGCATGACTTGTGTGCTAGTATTTTATGTGATAAGTAATGATGTTGTTTTACTGCTGTTAATGATTTTACCCGTATCCTTTTGGGCTTAGTTCCCATTATTAGAGACACTTTACTATTATTGTTAGTAAACTTATTTTGAGAACTTACGGGTTTTACAGCGAGGGGTTACTTCCCAAACATTTGGAAAAGTTTTATCAAACGATTATTGGCCCACTCACCTTTGTTTTTCGCCCCTCCAGGACATAGAAATTAGTTTGGGCATACGAGTACTTGTGGCATCAGCTAACGTTCATGAACCAGCTTTCTGTTAAAGTATGGTTTATTTCCTTATGTGTGTTCATATCCATCCTACGGGATGGGAATATTATTTCCTTTACTACATTCCTAGCTCTAATAAATTTGTATTAATGGGTTAAACCCCACACTACGTATATTCCGCTCTAAATTCTTTTATCTATCTCAAAAACCTTGTTTTAATTCATTCTTATTTATCTTTTCACACGTCATGACTTCGTCACTCCTCCGGAGTGACGGTCAGCACGCCTCGATATCCGGTGTCCACCTGGATATTCGGGTCGGGGTGTGTCATCTAGAAACAATGACACTATTTCTGTCACTGTTTCTAGAAATAGTGTCACCATTTTTAGAAAGTGTCACAGTTTTTAGAAATAGTGTCGCTATTTGTACAAATGGCGACCACTATTTCGAAAAATTGCAACACTGTTTCTAAAAACGGTGACCCTATTTAGAGAAATAGTGACACTATTTCTACAAATGGTGACCACTATTTCTACAAATGGTGACCACTATTTCTACAAATGGTGACCACTATTTCTACAAATGGTGACCACTATTTCTACAAATGGTGACCACTACTTCTAGAAATAATGACACTATTTCTGTCACTGTTTCTAGAAATAGTGTCACCATTTTTAGAAATAGTGTCACAGTTTTTAGAAATAGTGTCAGTTTCTAGAAATGGTGTCACAGTTTCTAAAAATAGTGTCACAGTTTCTAGAAATAGTGTCATTATTTCTAGAAATTGTGTCACTATTTCTACAAATGGTGTCACTATTTCTACAAATGGTGCCACTATTTCTACAAATGGTGACACTATTTCTAGAAATAGTGTCACCATTTCTAAAAACGGTGATCCTATTTAGAGAAATTGTGACATTATTTTTAGAAATAGTGTCACAGTTTCTCGAAATAGTGTTACTCTTTCTAGAAATAATGTCACTGTTTCTCTAAAAATCAAATAAATTCAACAAGTACACATAACTACTTATTAATATATATATATATATGCCGACTATTTCTAAAATGTTCCTATCAAAATCATTTGTAACATTTGATCGTACACCAAATAATTACATAATTATACTTAGCTTATTAGTGACTAATAAAGTGAGT
Organism: Gillenia trifoliata; assembly: GCA_018257905.1. NCBI lineage: Eukaryota > Viridiplantae > Streptophyta > Magnoliopsida > Rosales > Rosaceae > Gillenia > Gillenia trifoliata. The sequence goes on from CM031080.1 coordinate 20,585,479, forward strand.
AAAAGGCATATCAGCGAACCAAGGCAGTGCTTCGAGATCTCCAAAAGAAAATTTGAGAAATCAATGTCACTCAATTTCTATGGACGATGCGAATCAAACTGAAGAAAAATTAAGAATCAAAACCACAAATACAAAAGAAAAAACGTTACTTTTTTCTCTTGGCTTTGCAAATGGGCGTGCGATCAGAAATCCAAAAGATGTTTCATTTTTCTTACCAACTCACCATCGATACTACTATTCTGTCATGGCCTGTTCGTGCCAAGAATGTATAAGAGAGGAGACCAATGCTTTGAGTCAATGTCATGTTCAAACGAAATAAGGAGACAACCACATCAACTTAATGCACAAGTATAAACTCTAAAGCTGGATGAAATAATAACATCAGATATGCAGAATGCATTGACTTTCAAAAAGGAGGGAGGAACATTGTAGCGTTAAGCGAAGGCTAGGCAGGCATTAGGCAAGAAACAAAACTAGTAAAGAGAAAAGCAGCAAAAATTGAAACTGGAATTGAAATGAAAGACAAATTATCCAGCGTGGCAAAGAGTTTTGCACCATCACCAATTTAGAAACTGTCTCATCTTGTCCAGAGGTGCAACACCATCAACCTCGTCGAAAGCTTCCCAGACTTCCTTGCACCTTCCCACATCAAACACGCTACCATTTTCGCCATTCATTCCAACTTCAATCATTATAAGTACACTCCCTCCTAGCTTACTGTTACACCCACCACTGCAGCTAGCTTAATAAGTTTTAGATATATTTCATTGATGATTAATTGTTAACATATAATTAGGCATGTGCAAGGAATATGTGACCACCTGGCAAACATAATGAAGCAGATGCATAGATTGGATGTCAATCCTCTTACCGATATAGCTATTTGTTGCGGCCAATCTAAGGCCTTTGCAGTTGCTGCCTTTGCAAGTATATATTCATGAGTTACTAACTGGATAGCCTTTGAGCGCTTGTGTGTATATAAAGAATTAATGTTTTGTTCTCCTTGATTTTTTGGACTCACAGTAATAGACAAAGGTGATGAAGTTATTCTGTTTGACCCTTGCTATGACACATATGAAGGATGTATTAAGATGGCTGGAGGAGTTCCAGAAAGCCTCTCTCTATCCCTGCTTCATTCTTCTTACTAAATAAACATTACCACTCTGCACTCTGCCATGTAAATGATATCACTCAAAAATCCAAACTTCATATTTACTATTTCGGTGAAGCTTGCAAAAAATTTAATTTTTTTTAATGTAATTCTCTACAACTACACCAAATTAAACTCCTTAATCAAAATTTTAAAAACTCCATATTTTCCAAGCAAGGTAGTTTGCATTTGGCTCGTTTGAGATCAGAACCAATCAATTTGTCCAAACCAAAAAATAAATTCAAAAATCGAAATTTTTTACATAAACCAAACAAATCATGAATTGGAAATGAAAATGAAAGGCAAACCAGTTCCACCATCGCCAACAATGACGCTTGAAGATCAGGTAATTCATGGTCTGCTGATTCGGCAGAGCCTGCAAAATTTCACAAAAAAAACTAAAAAAAATTCGTCAAAAATCAGTTTTTTTAGCAGCCAAATACACAATACAAAAATCAAAAGAATCGAACATAAATTTTCCTGAGAAAATATGTGGGGACTTACCATTTGAGTCTTGGTCTGACACTGTGAGTGGCGCAGAGAGCAGAGGAAGTGAAGGAAAGAGAGAGGGATCTCATTGATTTGACAAAGAAGAAGATCGGTGAGTGAGCTAATGAAATGAGAAAATTGCAAAGAGAAGAAGGAATATGAAATCTGTAGAAACTGTATGAAAGCTCTTCTATCCATTCATCTTAAGTGAAACGGACCAAATAAATGGAACAAGGTTTGTCGTCAGGGGCAAAATCGAAAACTACGTCTATTATTTTGGCTGGGGCAGTCTTATTTGTGGTGGTTTGATGTTGGGCTTGTCCTAACCATTAATAAAAGTTATTAAGGTACTTTTGGTTAAGATACAAAGTTTTTATATCCTTTTCATTAGTTTTCCTTAAAAAAAATGATATCAATACCATTTAATTTGAACCTTAATAATGTAAGGTTATAGTTAATAACACATAATGATATTGTTATTACTATAACAACGCTAGTAGTTACATTAAGGACGTCCTATTACAGTATTAACGTAGGTTTTTATACTTAGATGTGATTGAATTATAATAACAACGTTTATGTCACATCCCGGACCGGCTCCGCCGTAGCACGATATTGTCTGCTTTGGGCCACGCCCTCACGGTTTTGTTTTTAGGAACTCACGAGCAACTTCCCATTGGATCACCCATCATGGGATTGCTCTAGCCTAAACTCGCTTAATTTCAAAGTTCCGATGGAATCCGAAGCCAGTGAGCTCCCAAAAGGGCTCTTGCTAAATGGAGGTAGTCATGTACATATAAGTCACATCACCCCCTCTCTGTTGGTTGATGTGGGATGTCACAATCCACCCCACTTAAATGGAACCCGGCATCCTCGCCGGCACATCGGTACCGAACGGGAGAGTGGCTCTGATACCATTTTGTCACATCCCAAACCGGCTCTGCCGTAGCACGATATTGTCCGCTTTGGGTCATGCCCTCACGGTTTTGTTTCCGAGAACTCATGAGCAACTTCCTAGTGGGTCACCCATCTTGAGATTGCTCTATCCCAAACTCGCGTAACTTCGGAGTTCCAATGGAATTCAAAGCCGGTGAGCTCCCAAAAGGCCTCGTCGCCGGCACATCCAGCGTCCTCGCCGGCACATCCGTACCGAACGGCAGAGTGGCTTTGATACCATTTTGTCACATCCCGGACCAGCTTCGCCGTAGCCGATATTGTCCGCTTTGGGCCACACCCTAACGATTTTGTTTCTGGAAACTCACAAGCAACTTCCCAGTAGGTCACTCATCATGGGATTGCTCTAGCCCAAACTCGCTTAACTTCAGAGTTATAATGGAATCCGAAGCCAGTGATTCTGTCACATCCCGGACCGGCTCCGCCGTAGCACGATATTGTCCGCTTTGGGCCACGCCTTCACAGTTTTGTTTCTGGGAACTCAAGAGCAACTATGCTCACCTCCATTTAGCATGAGGCCTTTTGGGAGCTCACTGTCTTTGGATTCCATTAAAACTCCGAAGTTAAGCGAGTTTGGGCTAGAGCAATCCCCTGATAGGTGGCCCACTGGGAAGTTGCTCGTGAGTTCCCAGAAACAAAACTGTGAGGGCATGGCCCAAACCGAACAATATCGTGTTACGGCAAAGCCGGTCCAGGATGTGATAGAATGGTACCAGAGCCACTCTGTTGTTCGGTACGGATGTACCGGCGAGGACGTCGGGTTCCCCTTAAGTGGGGTGGATTGTGATATCCCACATCGACCAACGGAGAGGGGGTGATGTGCCTTATATATACATGCCCACCTTCATTTAGCACAAGGCTTTTTGGGAGCTCACTGGCTTCGGATTCCATCGGAACTCCGAAGTTAAGCGAGTTTGGGCTAGAGCAATCCCATGATGGGTGACCCACTGGGAAGTTGCTCGTGAGTTCTCAGAAACAAAACCGTGAAGGCATGGCCCAAAGCGGACAATATCGTGCTACGGTGGAGCAATTCGGGATGTGACAGAATCACTAGCTTTGGATTCCATCGGAACTCCAAAGTTAAGCGAGTTTGGGCTAGAGCAATGCCATGATGGGTGACCCACTAGGAAGTTGCTCGTGAGTTCTCAGAAACAAAACCGTGAGGGCGTGGCCCAAAGCGGACAATATCGTGCTACGGCAGAGCCGGTCCGGGATGTTACAATTTATGATTACACTATTACGTCCAATTACAGTATACAAGTAAATTACTACTAGGGAACATCATAAAGTTACACTCCATTGTAATAATATTACAACTTAAAATTAACATTCAATGTCCGAGGTAAGGTTACACTATAATCGTTCAAATTTACACTCCAAGGGTATATAATTATCGTAATGTTATAATTAATTACTCAGAATGATGTTTGCATTACAGTAATAAGGTTGCTCTCTACGGTATAGACGTCAGATTACACCTGTAGTGTATGAAATTATACTTGAATGTTATTGCATTACAATATTAACATTCAAATTAAATGGTATCGATACTATTTTTTTAATAAATGTACCGCAGACTAACCCCATTTAATTTGAACATTGGTAGTGTAATGCAATCACGTTCAAGTATAATATCAGTTTGCAGTATAATATGACGTCCACATCGCACAGCCCAATCTTATTATAGTAATTCCAAAATCATTCTATTTAATTAATTATAATTTTACGATTATCATGTAACCTTTGAGTGTAAAGAACAAATATAGTGTAATCTTACCTTTCTTGTAATTAACACGTTGAATGTTTACTCATGTTGTAACATTGTTATACGTCAAGATATAGGAAGGCCATAAGTGAAGTACGATGTTGTTTAATTTCATAACGTTCCCTAGTAGTAACCTACGTCTATGATGTAATAAGACGTCCATGGTGTGATCTTCAACATTGGTAGTATAATGTAGTCATGTCTAATTAGTATAATAACCTACCTTGACAATGTTATAGGACGTTCACAAGGTAACCACCAACCTTGTTATATTAATAACAATGTTATTTTGTATTAATAATTATGACCTTACCAAATTATGTTACACTGTAAAAGTATGATATTATACTTGGACATGATTGCATTACACAACCAACGTTCATATTAAATGGTATTGGTACCTTTTTTTTTATTAAAGGGTACTGTAGAGTTTCCCTCTTAGGTATGTATATTTGTGGGTGGTTTGGGTAATTTAGTATTTACAGAGGTGAGAAAATAAATTCACGATATTTTAGGTATATTAGAACATCTTTAATTGAGAGATGCACATTTGAGATGTAAAACGTGCTTTTACATCTCATTTTATTTTTTTGGGAGATATAAATATGAGTTATACTCCAATAGGATGTAAATTTGGCATCACATTTACTTTTCTCTCTTTTACTAGTGAGGTCCACCTTCTAAAATATATATATATATATATATATATATATATATATTTTTTTTTTTTTTTTTTTTTTTTTTTTTTTGCCAGAATGGGTATTTTATATCCTGTCCATTGAAGAATTTTATGACCAATAAAAAATGTAAAATACTCATTCAAAAGACACTTTACATCTCTCATCTTATGGTTCCCAAAGTATGGTTTTTTTTAATCTCTGTAAGTGTGATTAGTTGCCATCATTATTCACTTATAAAATGCAACCACCGAATAAGGGGGAAAATGTCAAGTCTTGCATAGTTGCATTATATTTGTCCTTTCAGATAAGAATGATTATCAATTAAATTAATATAAATTAATACCAATGAAACCTCTACTCTCAGTGCTTATAAAAGCCCTTAAACACCCTCACTAAGACCTACAGAGAAAAGTCTCAAGTAGAGAAATATGGCCTCTCGATTCATCATCTTTTCTCTTCTGTTTGTTTTGGTAATACCTTTATCACCTCACTAAAGCCTCCTACTGTTGTATCTTAATTAATTTCATACTATAGTAGCCTAGGAGGCTACGTTTCTGTATTTCAAAATTTATACATGTCAAGTTATATTCATGTTTTATCTCACTAAATATTAGTTGTACGTATATATCACTTGTGTTATATAGTATTAAGATATAGTTACAAAATTTGACCTACTAGCATTAGAAAAAAATTTAAAATGCACAAAAAGATATTAAGTTATTATCTGCTTTACAATTCGTGGTGCCAACTTTCACTTAATTATAACTTGTGCATCACACACAAGTTTCTGGTTTTATTAACAGGAAAGTGGGTCCAACTTCAGTGGTACGTACCATTGAATAGTACGTACTGTTAAATGGCTAAGATTCATTTGGGGTCCACTGCAAATTAATCTAAACCATTCAATAGTCGTACCATTGAATGGTACGTACCACTCAAGATTTTTCTCAGGAAAGTAGAAATTCAAAGTTGTGATCTTTTCTAATATTGAGAATATAACATCATTAGACTTTTGCCCCCTCCCCCCCAAAAAAAACATCATTAGACTAGTATTGCTGCTGATCACTCTATTCTTTTTGTTAATAAAGAAAATTTTCTTTACCATGTCTATACACCACTGTCGACTGTTAATTAGTTTATTGGTTAAACACTCTTGTGCATATTTTTATCATAAGTCTTTGCTTAATATTAATTAAAAAGGACTATAAGAGCTGCTTCTCTCCATTTTTTCATGGATAAATACCTCCTCCCGATTTAGTTCAACAGAAGATAGTAGATACTAATCTCTCTACCAAGTACTGTTTCAAATGTGATGGAATTTAGACATAATCTTATTAAAAGTTAGTGGGATCCAGTTATGATCTTCTCTGCTCTTTTTTTTAATTTATATCAAGGGGTGGAAGAGTAAACTAAGCCTCACAATAGGTTAGGAATAATAATTTGGTTTGAATTCACTTTTGGCGAGAATCGAACTTAATACTTCTCACTTACAAATGAAAATGAATATTACTAGACCGCAATACTAAGTGGCATCATCTTCTCTATTTTAAGGCCATGGGATTGAAAAATCTACCCACCCATTTTTGCTAATAATCCAAGTATACCCTTTATAAATCAAACAAAATCGCACTGAGCGTATGAGAACCCATAATAGTTTACCACTTTTTTTTCATATAAATCCATTTTTTGTGAGTTATTATATATCACATGTTACATCCCGTCCCTAATTTTATTGTATTTTATTCCCCGACGGTGTGAAATGACGAAAATGCCCCTAGTGGCTTATTGAGTCCTACGTGGACAATTATTTTTTTTTATTCACTTATTTTCGTACTTTCGACGTATTTTTCACCATGTACGTTCCAATACGAACCCGTAGACGCGAACGGCACCTGATTCGGGCTTGTAACGAACAAATACCGATCAGGGGCAAAATGGTAATTTTCCACGAGCAGTATTTTGAAACCGTGGATTACCCATGGTTTTGCAAGGCCAGTGGCCTGCATCTGTTTCAAACTGAAATCCCAGCTTTCTTCTGCATGCAGGTCGACATGCATTGGGCAAATTCTGTTTTAGCAAAACTAAGTCTGACTGACCTTTGGCTTTAAAACCATGCACTCTGTGTGCATCACTTCATACAGCTTTCAGCCAATAACTCTGCCATTTTCTTCCCGAGCCACACACACACATTTCAGCCTTGCATGCAACCTGCAATTCCAGTCCCAAAGTTACTCTAGACACCCATTTCGATCCCCAGCCAGCTCAGCCTCCCTGTGAACAAATGAACCTGGTGTTCTGTCGCCATCACACCCTTGAACAAATTACAGCACAGTTTGTAAACCCGGGAGAACTGGTTACGCGAACTTCCCGAGAAGCGACTCGGGGCACCCACCCGGCTTCACTTGCGTGTGATCGCGGCTCACCTTCGAGCTCAGGGGCTCCGGATCATCACCACCCCTGACCTATTCTTCATCATTTAGATCTTGTCAAGCGATAACCTCGACGGCGAAGAATCAACCTCGGCCATCTTCTCAGGTGGAAGGTCCCGATCGACCCGGCTCGGTCACTCCGGCTTCGGCTTGACACCGCAGCCACCATTTACGGACTTAAGGGACCACGAAACTCGAACCAAGGTCACCGCATCTCGGACCTGCGGACGAATCAAGTGAACTCGATTTTTTGGCCGAAGCTGAGCTCAAACTCGGCCACCTCGGGTCAATTTCGACACGAAACTAGGTAAATTTGAATACTGCATACCTCCATTTGCAATTCGACTTAAGATTCGTGAAATTTGGTTGAAATCGAGCTTTACGCAAATTTCCAAAAATTGGCGGAATCTCAATTTCGTAGCCGCGACGAGTTGCGGCGGCGTGACGTCACTGACAGGCGCAGTGACGTCGGCAAGCCCGGTCCAAACCGGTCAACAGGTCCGAGGCAGGGAATATACAGGTATATTCCCTTTGACTTTACGCCGTCGGGGAATATTCTCTAACGGTAACGGAATATTAATCAACCTTGGGTCAGAGAATAGATTAACTGCTTGGCGGGTGCACGGTCGGCGGCTGGGGCGCGCGTGCGAGCGCGTGGGCGCGCGTGCGAGCGCGTGGGCGCGCGTGCGAGCGCGTGGGCGCGCGTGCGAGCGCGTGGGCGCGCGTGCGAGCGCGTGGGCGCGCGTGAGCGCACGTGCTGGCGCGTGAGCGCCGTGTGGGCGCGTGACGGCGCGTGGGCGCCCGTGACGGCGCGTGTTGCCTTGTGGCTGCGCGTGAACCGATTTTCCGACTATTTCAAGTCCCGAATCGAGCAAACAAAGGCGATTTCAAGTCTTTTTCATTAGTTTAAATTGGAATAGACTTGTAAAATGATTAGTTTAGTAAACTCTCATGTAGGTGAGACGTATCCGGAGGAGCAACGAGCGCAGGCACGCTACGGAGGCTACGATCCGACCACGTATCAGTGAGTGGGCGTAGTACTTAACCTTTTTTATATTACTATAATATGTTTTAAGGTGTTTTATGAATTATATGTGTGGCATGCCTATTTTATGAACTTAGAATATTTTGTGATATCTTCTATTAAATGATTATTGATTTATGTTTTGGTTTATGATGAAACTTGGCATGCATACACATGATTTTAACTGTATTACTTATCACGCATAATGCACGGTGTTAGCACTGTCCAGGCCAGGACCAGCTTCACGTGTATGTTCACACGCACCGACACGCTCACCTTGGAACCATTGTAGGTGCCAGCCTGTCTAGGTCGCCTCGGCGACTAGACTCGTTGTGGCGCACATTTTGTGCCAGCTTCACGTGCATGTAGTGCTAGCGTATTATTTTAACACCCAGCCTGTCATGTAGCTACTTTCTGCATGACTTGAGTGCATGTTCTATGCGATAAGTAATGATTGATTTTCACTGTGATAAATGTTTTATACCCGTATCCTTGTGGGCGTTGGCCCGTTTACTTGTGTTAGATACTTATTTTTTAGTATTAATTATTTTGTTAAATCTACGGGTTTTACAGTGAGGGGTTATACCAAGGTTTTGGAAACGTTTTACTTAAAAATTGTTATTGGCCCACTCACCCTTGTTTTTCGCCCCTCCAGGACTTAGACATTAGTTGGCGACGATTCGGTGGTGGCAACTGCTGTAGCTTTATTTCTTTTCTGCAATGTATGTTTAAGTACTCTCTACTGTTCTGTTAATTATCCATCCTTCGGATGGGAATAATTTTCTTTACTGCACCTAGCTCTGACACTATGTAATAATGGGTTCTACCCACATTACACTTCCGTATTTCCGTAAAACTCTGATTTTATTTGTTTCTTTTCCCTAATTCCTTATTTTATTCTTCTTATGACTTCGTCACTCCTACGGAGTGGTCGGTCAGCACGCCTCGAAATCCGGTGTCCACCTGGATATTCGGGTCGGGGTGTGTCATCACAGATAAATCGTTTTCAACTATCTATATTATAAATCTTTTTTGCTTGTATAGTCGACTGTTAATTAGTTTGTTGTATTCATTTCTATCTTAAATATATTTCTCTTACAAAATTTTATAGTCTTCTTATGACATAGGTATGATACAGCTGGACTAAATCTGAAAAACAGCTTAGATTTTTAATGGGTGTGCCACTAGCATTTTTTTTTTTTTTTTCCAACTAGCGTTCATTAATTCACTTTCTATTTTTGTGAATACGCACTTGTTTATTAACCATTTTATACACACTGTAAGTGCATAGTAATTTTTAACTATGTACAGTAAAATCTCTATAAAATCATAAAATTGAGACGAAATTAAATCAATTTTATAACTTTAAGGAGTTTATTACTTAATAGAGGTGTAGTTAAAAATATTATTTATTGACTTATTTATCCGTAATGAATGTTGTATTTTCTAAATAGGATTCCTTGAGCGCTAAGTATTTTATTTATTGCACAACATAAAGAAGTTGCATATTTTAGTTCAAAGACAGTGTCCATCTTGATGAAATATTATGTACCCACGAGAAGATAGAAATATTCCATGTTGACAAAGTATTATGTACGCACCCGCAAGCTCAAAGACATGACATCAACTCTAAAAACTAAAACATTGTCCCAAACAACTTTAAAAAGATATTTCAGATCATCTTAAACTTTTATTTGTGATATTGCATATTTTTTGTACTCATTGCCAGTTATTACTTTGTGGAGACGTGTTTCTTTGAGATGGGACAAAAAAAAATTGTAATTTATTACAATATAGAGTTTATTCCAATACATAATTAGTCCCAAGTTGGGACTAAAATTTTCTATAACTTGTTATTCTTTTATAGAATATTCTTTTAAAGAGGTTTTACTGATCTATTAATAATTGTATGCACATATTTGATGTGAGTTTATTGACCGGTTGTAAATGTATTTTTGTAAATATTGTATCATTTGTTAAAATGAATCTCGAGGTATAAAAAAATAATTATCTCTTCATATTTCTTGTTATTCTAATGCAGTGTCGTTATGCCACTGGAGCAAGGGATGTACTTAAACAACAATACAAAATTGGGTATGGAGCTACAAAAAGCATGAAAGAAGTGGAGGTAAGTGATTACACAACTATATTTATAAAAACTACTTTACATTACTAAGATTAATCACATGAACCTTACATAACTAACGTTTAACTACAGGAGATTCCTTATGTAATGCGTTATGGAGTCAAAAAGATTCCTAATTACATAACAAACTATGGGAACAAAGAAGGCAGAAAAGGAGCTGAGACTCCTTATACAATGAGTTGTGCAGTCAAAGGAGGAGAAAAGGAAGTTGAGACTCCTTACACAATGAGTTACGCAACTAAAGAAGGAAAAAAGGAAGTTAAGAGCCCTTACACAATGAGTTATGCAGTCAAAGAAGAAATCGAGACTCCTTACACAATGAGTTATGCAACCAAAGGAGAAGTCGAGACTCCTTGCACAATGAGTCATGCAACCAAAGAAGTCAAGACTCCTTACACAATGAGTTATGCAACTAAAGAAGGCAAAAAGGAAAGTTCGGACCCCTTACACAATGAGTTATGTCGGTCAAAGAAGAAATCAAGACTCCTTACACAATGAGTTATGCGGCCAAGAAGAAGTCGAGACTCATACAATGAGTTATGCAACTAAAGAAGGCAAAAGGAAGTTCGGACATACACAAAGAGTTATGCGGTCAAAAAGAAAGAAATCAAGACTCCTTACACAATGAGTTATGCGGCCAAAGAAGAATCGAGCTCCTTACACAATGAGTTATGCAACTAAAGAAGGCAAAAAGGAAGTTAAGACTCCTTACACAATGAGTTATGCAACCAAAGAAAGAAAAAAGGAAGTTGAGACTCCTTACAAAATGAGTTACCCAACCAAAGAAGAAGTCGAGACTTCTTACAAAATGAGTTATGCAACCAAAGAAGTTGAGCCTTCTCATGGACATGTTCATATTCATATGCATCCACAATCTCAACCTCACATGGATCACAATGAAGCATCAAAGCAAGGGTTTTTCACGTTCGATGATTTACACTGCGGTATACGATTGCCTCTCCACTTTCCCAACCAAGAACATTCTCGTTTCCTGCCTAAAGAAGTAGCAGATTCGATTCCCTTCTCAACACCACAGCTCCCACAAATTCTTCAACTCTTCTCAATCCCACAGGGTTCTCAAGATGCAAAAAATGTGGCATATGCACTTGAACAATGTGAGATGAAACCCATCAAGGGCGAGACGAAGTTTTGTGCCACTTCTCTGGAGTCCATGACAAATTTTGTTACCAAGATCATCGGTTCAGGTGTTCGGTTCAACATTCTCTCAACCGAGCACCCCACAACATCAACATCCATCACACAAAGCTACACCATCTTAGAAGAGCCTAAACAAGTTTTGGCTTCCAAAATGGTTTTTTGCCATCCAGTGGCCTATCCTTATGCAGTTTTCTTTTGCCACCACTTTGAGAAAGACACCAACTTCTTCAAGGTTAAACTTGGAGGTGAAAATGGCGATAAGGTTGAAGCTGTAGCTGTTTGCCACATGGACACTTCTGATTGGGACCCTGCCAACGGCTTGTTTGCCCTTCTTGGAATTAAAGCTGGCGCTTCATCTCCAGTGTGCCATTTCTTCCCTGAAAATCATCTAGTTTGGATCCCATCACCTGCAACGTCTGCAACATCTGCTGCATCTGCTGCATCTGCTACATCTGCTACATCTGCTATCTGAGTACGTAGCGAGCGATTGTCTTGGATCTTAGTTGTGTGTATCATATTCCGTATCGTGCGTGTAAAATAATGATCCATCGCCAAGTTCTGGTTTTCGTATTATCAATCTACTTTGTATTTTGTTGTCTGTAACTTCGTATCAACAAGTTGGAGCTTTGATTTCGCAACTCGATTAAACTTTGAGAAAACAAGAAAGAAAAATATGTCGTTATGCAATATAGCGAGATCAACCAGAAATGTTTGGTTTGAACTTGAGATCTCTTTCTATTCATCGTAAAATTACGATCTACTTAAAAATATCATCAATAATTGACCAACTTAGAGAAGAAAGTAGAGCACAAGGCAGGCATGATAGCTTAAAGGAAGTGTTTTGGAATGCCTCTAGCAGCTTCCCTTACAACCTGGAAGCAACAAATTTTGAACTCCATTAATAAAATAATAACTACAAACTGTATTTTTACAAACCTCACAAGGAACTCCATCCCTAGATTTCATTGATTTCGATTTCAAGAGTCCTCTCAACACTAAAAAGTGGAGATTCCTCGGGAAAAAAAAATTGCAGCTATAAGACGATCAATGAAAATTACTATAACACTACAGCCAAATCATGTACATTTGTAAAACAAGCTCCAAACATCTCCTTTTTACTTCTCGATGCCCTGCTGCAGATACTGTATCAAATCGTACCCAGCGGTGGTCCATTTGTTGTAGGCATCCGTGCATACATGGATCATAAAATTGGCCGCCTCGCGCTCACTCATCTCTGGATGAAATCTCTTACGAAGATTTCCAATAGGGTCACCCCGGCTGAAGCAGGGCAGGCCACTGTCTAGCATTAACGATACCGTGTTGATGATCCCATCCATGTATCGGCGGGCGGCAAGGTACCCCTTAACGCACAAGCTGTGGTTACATTATACAGAACATAACACAAGTTTAAACTTCTAGCCAAAAAAGAATCAACATAAAAAGATTATCCAGAAGCATAGTGAGGAAAAAGAAAACAAAAAGGGCAAACCCCTTCTTACCTCACAAATTGGTTCCAGGTATCACTCTTCATAACCCCAGAAGGGTCTAATAATTGTGTCATCTCATGGCTGAGCTTAAAGTGTGCACTTTCAAAGCGCATATTTCCACCCGGTGAGGTTTCCAAGATGAAACCAAAATCAATATGAACAAGCCTTCCCACGCTGCATTGTCAGGCATGTCGACATCAGTTTTAGATCAATCCTTACTTTCACTATTATACATCTTATATGCTTCAAGTATAGCATTTGGAGGTGACAAATAATACAGATGAGTGGTTTGAAGATCAGTTTTTGAGTTTGCTACGCTGTTATCGTATGTGCAGTATGCCTCATATACATTTGGGAAGTCTCAGTCCTTACAAACACAAAATTTGACAAAAACAAGAACAAATAAGAAAATAAGAAGGTAAAAGGCTGGTTTGAAGATCATACTTGTCAAACAGAAGATTCCCATTATGTCGATCCTTTGGTTGAAGTAAAAGGCTGGCAACTGCATAACCAGCGCTGCTAATGATGAAGTTTTCGCGGGCAGCTTCAAAGCTGGGAGACCCAACAGGTCCATAATCCTGTTGAAAAATCTCATACAAACCACCATCAGTAGTTTCACCCATCTGACTTCTGCTCCGCGTATTAGGTACAACCTGCAATAAAAGATATATTGAGAGAAAAACCAAATGTGCCCGTACTTCTATGATCAGCCATTTAGCTCAAGGGAAGAAGCTTGGGGAGATCATATCACCCAAGTTAATACATCCCTTGGAATAACAATTACAACATCAGATTACTCCTTCGAATCTCTGATACTACCCAATGCAATTGCATTCATAATTCACAAAGTAGAGCAGAAGATATGAGTGTCTAATAAATCAAAATTTAATAGTGATTTGCTAAGTGATACAATCGATGTTGGAATCTACTTTTGGTTGGCTTGAATCTTAGAATGTCTACAACTTGTGCTATTCCAGCATAAACACAGAACACCTTGATGAAAGTAGTTGTAGGCAATCAATCTAAAACCCATGCTTAAATATCCAGAATAGACCCCAACTTCAGAAAATTTTGAACCAAAGCACAAAAACCAAGGGATTTCTTTCCACCAAGTAGATTACAAAAAGACAAAAGAAAAATCTTGCAGCCCTTCAAATCCCTCAAACAACCATTGGGCCTAGCCTTGTGGCAGGAAAAGACTTGATCCCCGATTTCTCTTCTGACAGCAAAAATATTTTAGTTTTACAAACTAGTTGGAGGATAATTTAAAATAGAAAAAGCGGCTCCACTATTTTTTTCCTTTTATGTTCATGGGGCAGATAAAAACAAAAAAATTATCTGGATAAGATTATTAAAAATCATTGCTGACATATTAGGCAACAGCTAGCTTCAAGGAAAGACTCACATTTTCTTTAACTGCTTTCTCCAAATACTGTAGTATTTAACCATATGCCAAAGCATTAGAAGAAAGAAGTCAAATGTAGCCAGAAGCTTGTTAGATGTGAATAACCGTGTGTTCATTCAGGGGACACTTTATCCGCCACATTGTATTTCTCTTTTATCAGTAAAACCTGTGTTTCTCGTATAAAAAAGTAGTCTGAAGCTTGCCTAGTACACCCCATGTAAGGTACCGACTAGAAAGGCCAAATAATGAAACTGGAAAATGAACTGGATTGTAAAATCTAAAGCTTCGCATGGAATCGTGTAAATTAAAGAATAAGATCTCAGCAAAATAGAACGCACACAGGACCCTAAAAAGTAGTTGACAGAGATTCAAACCTCAATAATGCCTCTCTCTGGACCAGTTGGGAGTACACCATACGGAAACAAATAAAGATTAATTCCAACTGCTTCAAATATGTCTCTCAATAGAGAAATCACTTGAAGAGCAAGAACATCCTGGCGGCAATCATCTCCAACCTTCAAGAAAGGGAGCTCCGTTAAGCAGTGAAATAAGAAAAAACTTGAGCATTCCTAATATTTCAAATTGTCATAGGAATAAATAAGAGGTCACAAGTTCAAAATCCGTAAACTAATTGTCTGCATCATGTAACTTCTTTATCCATCATATCCCATAGTACAAACCAAACAACATAATTGATAAGCATGGTTTTCCAAAAGAAAAGGTTGAAGAGAGGCGTGCTGAGCAGGTTGAGTGATCATCATTAAGGGGTAATCACAATAGATTTTTCTGTGTAAAATAGAAGCCTTTCAACTTTACATGGGTCTAATCAATTTGAGATGTAAGTGGATAAGCTTACCTTGAAAATACAAGCTTGTGGTTTTACATCACTGCGGTCCCCAACCCGATCGACAACATTAAATGTTATCATTATAGGAACTTTTGCTGCAGATTGCAAGGGTATTCCACTATCTACCTGAATGCCCCTTACAAGCTTGGTAGGAGCAGTTGGCAAATAGAGATCCTCTCCCTCAACTTCAATTTTCTCCAACTCTCTGTTTAAGCAGATTGCCTATTAGCTTCAACGGCATACACATAGACACACATATATGCACGCATGTGCTTATGTGTGTGTATATTTATAAAATACGAGCTCAAGCATCCAAAGATCATTTTTATAGAAAAAATCCATATGTTACAAGCATACCTCCGGATGCCAGCTCGGCGTTCTTCCTTTGGAAGCGGAAAGAGTACACCGGAAATAGATGTAACCTTGTCAAAGAAATCAAATTCTCTTTGAAAAATATCAAGTGCCTTGGGACTGAAACCATCAATGATGTGCTGTCTAACAAGAGGCAACAACTCTTGAAACGAACTATTCTGAAATGGAAGCATCAACAAATACAAGTTATTCAACAACAAAAGATGAAGAAACCCAGACCATGTGAACTCGTGTGAATATTCAATTTATCTAAGACCTTTTACAAAAGTTGTTCCATTGATACAGAATGATGCAAACATATCTTAGCTTGTACTGTTCTATACATACGAAGATCAGATATGCACGGAATTACAATTTTTCTGGTGGCGCAATGGTTTTTGATAATGGACTCTGCAGTTTTGGATTTTTATTTTTAATATTAAAAATGATAACACATCAAACTGGTATACAAACTTCTTGTGCCACAACTATGCATATTGAACCTGACTTAAATTAACTGGAGACGCTTCCAACTAGATTATAAATCCAATGAAAATGTTTAATTTAAATCATGTGATTTTCTACACAAAATGCAAGGAATTGGTTCCTTGAAAACTCATACTGACCAGCTTCGGTGATTCAGACTGCAGGGATGACCTATTATAGAATAATGCACTATCTATCACCAATCACCATAAAATTCACTTATTCATGAACCACACTTAACCCATGGTCACCAACAGTTATTGCACTCTCAGTACAATAGAAAGCTATTACAGAAAATGATGCAAACCTTTTACTGAAGATTTTCCATTCCTATAAGACATAAAGGTATCATTGTAAATATTTTGTAAAACTCCTAGGCAGCTATATAGTATATGACAGCATACTGGGTAGCGGATACCCCCGTTTCTATGCATCTCTTAATTTGTACTTCTTTCAAATATAACTTT
Source organism: Gillenia trifoliata (assembly GCA_018257905.1). NCBI lineage: Eukaryota > Viridiplantae > Streptophyta > Magnoliopsida > Rosales > Rosaceae > Gillenia > Gillenia trifoliata. The sequence goes on from CM031080.1 coordinate 20,602,317, forward strand.
ATGATATCATTTATCATGTATTCTCTAGACTTAACAATGCAATGCTGAATTGTCTTAAGCACAATTCCAACCACCAGACTCAAAACTTTAAATATTAGTTATCAACTTTCCAACATAGAATCAAATTTCGTGGTATCACAAACAAAACTTTAAATATGCCCAAAAATTTGGTTGCCAATTGACAGCACATAATGAAAACACAAGGCCATTCTCAGATTGTAGATATACCTTCACAGGGACAGCATCTTTTTTTTCTGATTCTGGAACAGACTCCTCACCCTGCCATTAACAAACACACAAACAAATTCTCTGAAAAAGATATGCATGTGGACTTTCGTGTATGTGTGTGTGCATCTGTGTGTGTCTATGAGAGAGAGAGAGACGGAGGAAGGGAGAAAGTAGATTAGTTTTGCAGAATCAGGCTTCACCTGTAAATGCCAGATTAAAATATGGGCAAATATATCACTTCTTTGAGCTGCTCTAAGCAGATATCCTTCTACTAACCTCTGCAAAACAAATTAAGTAGAGATCAGATATATAAAGAAAGACTTGCAAACAGTGACACAGAATATATGGAACAATGGTCTATGAAGACTGCACCTCCAGAAAGTGTGGTCAAATTAAGGATCCTCAACTTTAGTCCTACTGACCAATTGCCCAATCAACTCGTATAGAAAATAAATAGAGGCAAATAGCATTATAAAATAATTAAAAATATATAAACACAGAAATTTATAGCTGTAAATTTAAAAATTAAAAAAAAAATTATAGCAGTAATAATAAAAAACAAGACCTGGAAAGTTACATTAAATTTGTGTTGAATAGAAGGGGAGGCAAAATTACAAATGAAGGGAAGGGCAACTAACAGGAAGCCAGTAATTCACCTAAAATATTTTATGTCTACAATATTCTATTTGCCTCACATGACACATCAGTTACAACCAATGCACAAGCGTACCTCTGTTATATGTATTTATACATGTGTACTATTTTTGAAAAATACTATGCATAAATAAACAAATCACATGCACGTTCTAACATATGAAACAGGTGGATGAGAAGTATTCTCTTAAAAGTAGAAGTGCATAAACTGAATGGAAGTTTCTTCAGAATCCCGACTGCATATGATAAAATGTTCTTGAATATGCGTTCTATGGTACCATCACTAACAAAAAATGTTTTTTCTAAACTATTTAAGTTAGACCTATATCAAATAAAATATTCCCAATTTAAAGGAGGGAGATACCAACTTATGATCTTAAGGATCTTGTCTTGACTGGACCAGTATTCATTTCACCCATTAGAAACTCCTCAAAATTGCATTATTATAATAAAGAGGACAGAAGTCTAACTATAAAACAAGAAATCACAGTTTATTGATTTTCTGATACATGCAATAACCACATTAAATGTTTCAGAACTGATGATACATTTAGTTGTTTACTTAAAATCGCCCAAACATAAATGGCAAAAGGCACAATCATGAGTAGTAAGGACTGCTGAAGTTCACCCAATATGAATAGAAAACCATAGATCTTATCTTCAGGTCAATCAAAAAGAATCCTACACTTGGATGTTTTAGTAGGAGTATATGGTACGAGACTGAGAAGTCGAGGATTCTAAAAACTTGATTGGGGGTATTTGAAAAGAATGAAGAATGGGATACAATCAAGTAAAACCGACTTTTAGCTATGCAAATAAACTTTCCAATTGCATCCCTAATACAAAACTAAACGAAAACAAATGTAGCTAGAGGAATAAACTGAAAAATTCTATTAACTCACCTCATCATCATATCGCAGAGCCTGCACTAGCTGTGGCATGAAGAAAGTTACTCGTTCAGGAGGATAGGACTCCAGAACCCTAAGAACATATGCCATGACACGAGGATGGCCCTTATATGCAGGAGTAAGGAACTCAAGAGTTTGTGTAATTGAGCAAGCAGCCCAGTGTGGCAATTGTTGCAACAGTGCCGAATTTTCATCAACTGCTTTTGGGGTAACAAAATATGGCAATGCTTCCGGAATGGAGCGGATATCCAAGATATGTGACTGCAAAAAAAACCCAGTTCAATCAAGATGTAATAATGTACAACATCCCATGATCAACAAATGGGAATAAGATTGGTATCAATATAGAAATTATAACAAAAGCAAATTATTGTAACTGAGTATGACCCACCTGCTAATTGTATTGAAAATACACAGATTATTTGGACTTACGCAGATAATAATGTTTCCAACTAAAAGGGTGCTTTGGCTCATTTTTAACAAGCCTGAATGGCATGATGGGGACATGCAGACACCCCTGCCTAAGAGCCAATTTGTATACTATAGTGTGTGTGTGTGCGCACGAGCATGCGTGTGCGTGTGTGTGTGTGTGTGTGTGTGTGTGTGCGCACGAGCATGCGTGTGTGTGTGTGTGTGGTGTGCGCGCACGGCATGCGACAATGTGTGTGTGTGTGTGTGCGCACGAGCATGCGTGTGTGTGTGTGTGTGCACACACGAGAGTAGGTGTGTGTGTGCTGGTATGCTGTGTGTGTGTGTGTGCGCACGAGCATGCGTGTGTGTGTGTGTGTGCACACGAGCATGCGTGTGTGTCTGTACACATTAATGTATATCAGTTACATGTATTCATATATATATATATATATATATATAAGAGGCAACGGATAAGTACGGGAAGAAAAACATTACACCAATAGCAACAGATTAGTGATGCTTAAAACAAATTAAGATGTGACTAACAGTTATGATAATACCCAGGAAGTGTGCAGTTAGGTCAGTCAGAACTGTTAATAAGCAGTCTTTTCTTGACCACTTATGGCCTCCGCCAATCTGAACAGATGCATGCATAATGTCTCATAAATTAAATTTTCCACATGATAAGTGTTTAAGACACGTAAATAATTATACTAGCTCAATTAATATGCAACATCCAAAATTTCCCATTCCTACTCTCCTGACTACTGACAGACATACCTGAACCAACTGGGTCACTTCAGCCTTCAAGAATGTGTTTGTAGGGAACCGTGAGGCCAAGGATAAAGCAATTCGAGGATCTACAGCAAAAGCAGTCCTAGCATGCTCAACCCATTTATCCGAACTAATTTTTTGCCGTGAAGAGGCACTCTCCCTGAGAATAACAGGAAATTCAAAAGCAATAAGTTAACTTTTACATGGAACCATGGGTATTAAGAAAAAATTCTAAGTACTTTATGATGTGATGAATAATGTGCCAACAAAATATTACTTTGTATTAGTTGGTTGCGACCAAACTTCAAGCCTGTCAGCCTCATGCTGGCATAGCATCAAAAGTAGTTGCTTCCGTTTTTCTCTTCCTGCAGCATAGTTCTCCATTTGACCCCAGACAGGATGATATTGATCGTTCTGCAAGTATTAAGTGACTTTATTGATATATCGCAGAAAAACCTTACGGGACCCAGTAATAGAGCAAAAATAAAATAAGAATGCATTAGACATCTTGTTCATGCAGAAGAATCATTAAATCCTCTGGCTGCAACCTTGCGCTGAAAACATAGTCATCTTACCGCATCAACCAAAGTGGTCCCATTTTCTCGTCCTCTCCCTTTTGAATCAGAATAAACTGCTGCATCTACTCGCTCATTTGAAAGGTAATGGACAAATAAAGAGATGGATTGCGCTTCACTCTGAGAGAAATTCATATAGCTAGAATCATACCATTCAGGCTCGTAGGCAAACCAACCCAAAGAGGTCCTGTAACATGCACCAAGAGAAAGTTTCAACCAAATGGGAAAATATAAAACCATTAAAGTTGAACAAGAATTAATTAAAAGAACACCTACTGACTTGGACAAGTATGCATACATAGGACATAAGGTTTCAACTTATTATTGAATTAAACAGAAAACCTTAATATGATAACTTTCATATCAATATTGGCAAGAGAAAATATACCAAATGCTAAAGTATTCAAATTACCAATTCCACAAAAAAGCGCATTTCCCACCCATTCTTGCAACCAAATTCCTGTTTCTTTTTCTCCTTTTTTCTTTTTTTGGAGGAAGGAACAACTTTATTGCTAACAAACCATAAAACTACAGAGTACCCAATTTCCTACCTGAAGACCGTCAACAACATAATTGACCAAAGTTGCAGAGTCATGTACTACTGCAATGGAGTGGGTATGGACCAAGAAGCAAAAAAAAAAAAAACAAATACAAGCTCCTACATCAACCTTCTAAATAATTTGGCATATTTGGCTGCCAATCCAGATAAAGGCGTAAACAGCACCTTCATTCATGAAGAAACCTAATAATTTCCAAGACACCACCACTATACAAAGATCCACTCTATTAGTTGCATACCAATGTGTTAGGTTGAACTAAGGATCCTGGATCCTAGTATTTGATCTACTGTATCTCAGCTTGTTTAACAGTAACCTCTAACATACAGCTACACTGTTTGCAATTATTTCCCATGATTTGTGGAGTAAATACTTTCCAACTCCATCCTGTAGAGTTTCCCCTCCCAAGGATCCAAGATAGAATACTGACTTTAAAATCATTTATTTGTATACTTTTTCATGAAAAGAATAGATTATGTCAATTCCTGTAGTTTTCAGATAATTACAAACTTGGGAATATTAAGACAAGTTGAACCAATATAGTAGCATCAACAAAGCATTTTTAATCTTAAGGTAGTTTTTTATGGGAAACAAATTTTATGTAGAAAATATTAAAATTCTATAAAAAGTGGACAAGAAGGCCACAACTTGGAAAGCAAAAGTGAAAGAAAAATCATAGAACCAAGTGTCCTGAAATAATAGAAATAAACACAGAACAAAAATCCCACAGTATAACAGCGTAATGCATTAATGCATATACAATTAAGTTATTGATTTGTATAGAATGCAATTGATGGTACGCATGGCTGCCTTGAACATTAATGAGAGAGAGAGAGAGCAAGAGAGAGCGAGAGAGAGAGAGAGAGAGTTGTATACATAAACATTGCTAGGCCACATGAATATCAACGAAACAGGCGTTCATCTACACGAAGGCAAGGAATTGTGCTATAGGCACACACTACCACGAGAAATGATTCCACACCCCTGCTATCCCCATGCACTCCCCTGCTTATTTCTGGCCTTTGGATTGAATAAAGCAAATGATAACCAAGTGCAGAAATAAGCAGGAGTGTACAAAAGGAGATAAGGGCTGTGTGGAAATCATTTCCTAACTACCACATGCAAGCCAAGGTGCCCTCATATGATCAATAGAGTGTAAGTAAATATAATAATTATGAATAAAATTCACAGCAAAAGGCTTAAATGCAGTAACCTATATATCCGGTCTTCCAGCAACTGAAGCCCTGTTTTAAAGTTCTGCAAATTTCGCTGGGATTGGCATGAGCAGAACTTGAGTCCAAGAAGCATGACAGTAAAAAAAGTACCAGTAGCAGCAGGATGGCGCGAAAAATTCCAGGGAAGCTTTGTTATCCCTTGCAACATTCGTCCAAGAAGCAAGAGCTGCTCAACACTGTTGTGTCGAACTACCTATACAGCCAATCAAAAAGAGAATACATAGGTGAGTACACATAAACCAGGTTAAGAACCACAAGCCACAGTATACAACTTACTGAGAACCATCTTTAAAATGGTAAATTTTTTCATTGAGGATAATTTGTCCAACTGGAACACCATACAAAAAAACAAAATGATGTAGGACAAGATAGGGGTCGATTAAAGTGGCTAAAATAAGAGAAAACAAAATGGTGGACGATAGGCAAGAGACGATGCAAGAAAGGAAATTCAAGTTCAACCATCAATTATTTTATGATAAAACACGGAGGCATATCATTGGGATTTTCAGGTTGGCTGAACAGGTTTCAAGAAAGGTTAAAGTTTTGGTTAATTTTGTCTTTCCTTGTCCCATAAAAAAGTAAACAAAAAAGACAACAATTACACATACACCATAGTTAGAAATAGTCATCTTGTAAGGCTTTTAGAATCGTTGAAGTTGTCAGAAAACAGAAAATTATGATTCCCATATTCAAGTTCAAGCAGATTACCAAATACAAACTTACTAGGCAAATCTTTACTACATGGTAGTTAATATTTATTCGTGCATGAAATCAGTTCAATCCTCACCTCAAAGCGATCCATGAAAAATCCAAGCCATAATCTATGAGCCATTATTTGCTCAACAGGATCAATGTCTGGCTGCGGTTCTGGCTCTCCAGGAGAAAGGAGAGGCCTTAATTTTGCTGCAGGCCCAGAATATTTCACATCAGATGCAAAGATACCACGTCTTGTATCAATGGTCCACAACCATGCATCAACAAGCTCCGCAAGGACTAGAGATCCCAGTTCAGGCGCAGCAGAAACTAACCAAGTCCAAACAAAAACGCCAGTTTCCATTGCATCGGGCGTGGAAATGTAAGCTGGACACCAACAGAGAAGACGGAGAAGTTGTGAGAAGCCCTCTACATTTGATTTTGAATTAGAGCCCTGGAATATAAATAGAAAAAACTAAATCAGATAATGAAACATAATGGCATAAGAATTGAGCAAGCAAGGATGAAAAAATAGGACATGTTTACCAGATTTGACAGCAGTAATGCAGTTGCCTGAGAACAAATCTGGCGAAACTGAGACTTGTCCACTTCCACACCTTTCTCTGCAGAATTAACAAATTGCTGTAGTAAACGCACAAACTTTGTGAGCAAGATCCCATTAAATGAATCGTCCTCAGCTTGTGTCTGTTGACGAGCTCCTGAGATCAACCTTTGAAGGCCCGCACCAATACCAAATCCAGTCGGTGTCATACCAGATTGAAATCCACCAATGCTGTTATACAAGCTTCTCATGCCAGCAATTTCTCCAGCATGGTTGCACTTAACTGTTGCACTAACTATGCCGGTACTGAGCACCTCCAAATTGAAGGCTTCTAATAATTTCAAGTTTGCTCCTGATGCTGCAGCTGCAGCAGCCATGACTGCAGGAATATTTGCTGTTTGTATGCCATTCCAGCAATCAATTTTACCTGTGCCGATCCGTATTTCTGATAAAAGAGATACTACATCAGTTGTATGCTGTGCTCTTTGCCATGTGTTTGCTTTACAAAGCTTTTCCTGCAGTTGCAAATAAAAGAAAAGAACAATGAGAAAAAAAAAACAAAAAAAATGAGGCTAAGAAGATGTGTTTGATAATCACAAATAATGTGCAGGAATTAAAACACTCAACATATACACGTCCACTTGAGAAGGTTTTAGTGTTTATCATTTAATTCTAAGCGACTCAAAGACAAATTAATACATTTGATACTTAGATAGTGTTATCTATCATAATTTGAACTTGGCTCCAACATCACAAATACTCCAAACTTTGCAATGCACGGCGGTATATAATATGGAGAAGACCCTGATACATCTCGACTTGTATTGATTAATCCAAATTCCTATCCAATTAACTTTACGGCAAGTTTGACTTTTGGATACGACATAAATACGACACATGGTGCCACAAATAACATCAGGATATGAGAGTTGGTGTTGCGCAATGCATTTATAATAAAAAGAGGCCTGAGAGTATAATAAATAATATCTTCTACAAAATATTATAGTTTACAAATTCTATATGATTTAAATTCTTAATTGTTATATCTGGATCTTACTTTTTGGAGATATCTCATCACATGGTGTCATATCATCGTACATATTCATGAAACATGACCCTCAACCACCACCATCACCGCTACTATTATATTTCTAGTTTCAAATACATAATAATTTAACTAAAAGAAATCTCATGTTGCTCAGCTACCATCCTCTGTACATATCATATACACCTCTCCACCTAAACTTTGACCAATTAAACTTGTTGGGTTGGATTTTAATTTGTTATTTATTCACCAAAATATATTTGGTTTCATTTCTTAAAAATTATATTGAGGTAAAATGAATTAAGACTTCAAAAGTTTAATCATCACTCATCAAACAGGTTGAATATACTGTTTTCAGAATAAAAAACAACAGAAGTACAATGCAGTGGACTACATGTCCAACACTATAAGTTTCAGGTTGAGCATATTCAGCACTTGTTTTCCATTATAAGATGTCAGTATGTATAATTCAATGATAAGTTTTCAGTACTTCATTTCAGTTTCAACAAACAGCACCTAAAAATGTGTAGATACATTAACTGAACTAGCAACTAAAAAATGTACAAGTTGTATATTAAAAACAAAATTAAAAAAGGTATAACATTTTAAAAGCAGAATACTCTAGAGTATAAAAGATTTCTTGTAATAAGCGTGATTATAAGGTCATGATAACTGATATTGGGAATCTGCAAATAAGAATACTACACCAAAATATCATACTTAAAGATCCATTTGATGTCAGTGTATGTCAGAAGAGACCCAAAAAATGACTACCCAAATGTCCAAAGCCTTAAAGAAAAACAATTGTCATTAAGAGGGGGTTCTCACTGTTTAAAATTATATAATTTACCACTATAGGACTGGCATACCACATGAATGCTCATAGATTTGATGATAAGAATGAACTTATACCAACTTCATAAATAGAAAGTACAGTGATCAACCTGCAGAAGACCTTGGCTAGAGCAAGGAGCATGTGAAAGTGATTTAACGATCCACTCTCGAACAATCTTTTGGTACAAAGAACGAACTGTCACCACCCAAGCAGGATCATTGACAACAGTAGAAGGCGAATCATTATGAATTGAAAATAGCAGGGAATCAACACAAGATGAATTCCACAAGACCTGCATTCATGTAGTTATGTTTCAACTTTACTAGGCAAGATTGATGACAATGAGAACTGGGAAATAATTGATATTAGAGTAACTTTACCATGATAATCTTACCTGTGGAAACCTATCTTTAAGCTGACTCAGCAAGTTCACAGCAACCTCCCGGATGTGTTCCTCTCTCTGTGACATGCTTTTGATGAGAAAGCAAGCATGGGTAGAAAGAGTTGATTCCCTAACCTCAGCTTCATTGCCTGTTTCGGATATTCGATCTTCCTGAACAGCAATAAGAGCAGCAGACATGTGAGCACAGATGCACACACGAATGAGGCGCACAGATTAAGTCCAGCCGATGAAAAGGGATAAAGCATTATGAAAGAAGCATTATGAAAGAAGCATTATGAAAGAACAAAACCATACCAGCCACGACACTGCTGTTTCAAAAGCCCTATGCACAGTTGCCACCAAGCATTGGAAGACAGCAGGCACAAGATTTGGAGTCTTTAGGTATTCAAAAACACAACTGAACGCACTTCTAGAAGCAGATGAACTAGTGCCACCATTGAGGATGCCACCATTGCTACTGAATCGTATGATTTCCAAGAATGCTACCGCAAGAAGATAGGTAGCTTTCACACCTGCAAAGCATTTGAAAGTAACACTTTAATGTTTGTGAAAAGAGTAACTATTTTTTCTTATATGAAAATCAAAAATCAACAGTGTAGACAATTAATGAATACAAAGAATGTATCTCTACGTCAGCAGTAAATAAGCACTAAGGATTAAGAAATTTAATAACCTGATATAGTGTTCATTGCTGCAACCTCAACTCGCCCTCCTAGAGCAGTAGAAAGAGCAGCTCTTTGGGCTAGAGCAGCTTTCTCATTCCCACTCCCTCGACGACTGCCGGGATTGTGGAGAGCATTGAGTTCCAATTCATCTTCAAGCCATTTCACTGAGCTAACAACCTGAAAGAGACACATTATCATGTAAAATTTCACAATCAATCAGTTTCAAGCACATGAATATTTGCACACATCCTGAGTCGGACAGAAGTTGAGTTAAATAAATCAGTGCAAAGAAAACTAGTAAGGACTGGGGGTAATCAGTCCCAGCAGACACAGATTCACATGAAGCTATAACTGTCTAAACATCCTAAAGTATTTTTGACAGCACACATGAGATGGATGCAAGAAGGAAGTATTTATTTGGTTTAGGTGAATTCCCTGGTATATTGAAGAGAGAATGTGTTGATTAAGAGTTAATATATTGTATATAGGTTTAGAGATAAAGAGATGTTGATTAAGAGATAGATAGATTCTTGGTTTCGAATGAGTGGGAGGAATGTTTTCCCAATGCAATTACTCGAGTTACTTCTGATCACTGGCCTATAGTGATGGATTCATCCAATGTTCGATGGGGTCCCGTTCCTTTCAGATTTGAAAATGCTTGGTTGGAGCATCCATCTTTCATCGATCTCTTCAAACTTTGGTGGAATTCTGAGAATGGGCAGGGATGGGAGGGGTACAAATTTATGAGAAAACTAAAAAGGATTAAAGGCCAGCTCAAATCTTGGCGAATTGAGACATTTGGCGAGACCGAAAAGAAGAAAAGAGAGGTAGAAGAGCGCCTTGCTGAGTTGGACCTTAGGGGTGAGTACTTTTCAGAAAGAAAGGAGTTCTCTTCAGATTTCTTTGGAAAAGTTGTTGCTCAGAGAAGAGTCACTGGAGACGAAGAGCAAAGATTCATGGGCAAAGGATGGCAACAACAATTCTAAGCTTTTTCACAAGGTGGCTAACAGGAGAAGAAAAAGGAATCTGATCAAGAAGTTGGAAATGGACAATGGTGTTATTACGGAGGAGCCTGAAGGTATTGAAATGGCCTTGGTTCATTTCTATGAGAAACTCTACACTAGCAATGAGGAGGTGAGGTGGGGAGTTCAGGGACTGGAGTGGAGCCCAATCAGTGAGGAACAAGCAGCGTGGTTGGAAAGAGAGTTTGAGGAGGCTGAAATCAAAAAGGTTGTTTTCAAGTGCAACAACGGATTTACTATGGGTGTGTTTCAGCGTCATTGGGACATTGCTAAGGGCGATATTATGAGAAAACTGTCAGAATTTCACAGAAATGAAGTGGTTAATGCAGTGACTAATGAGACCTATATTTGTCTTATTCCTAAGAAGGGTAATTCATTGAAGATTGGAGATTATTGACCTATAAGCCTAGTCACTTGTCTGTACAAGATTATCGCTAAGGTGCTGGCCGCTAGGTTGACGGAAGTGCTTCAGGTAGATTCTTGATACTATTTTGGTAGCCAACGAGGTAGTGGAAGAGACCAGATCGAAGAAGAAAGAAGGCTTAGTGTTCAAAATTGATTTTGAGAAAGCTTACGACCACATTGAGTGGAATTTTCTGGACTGTGTTGGAAATGAAAGGGTTTAGTCACAAGTGGAGAAGTTGGATTACGGGATGTCTGAAGTCAGCTAATTTCTCGATTTCAATCAATGGAAGGCCGAGGGGAAAGTTTTGGGCTTCTAGAGGGTTGCGTCAAGGGGATCCCTTATCTCCTTTTCTGTTCAATCTGGTGGCTGACACGCTAAGCAAATTAATTGATCAAGCTCATTCGTTTGGTTTGATTGAAGACCTTTCAGTTGGAAGTAACGAAGTGGAAATGTCGCACTTACAATTTGCTGATGACACAATTTTCTTTTTACAAGGAAATGATCAGGGTTGGAAAAACCTTCTCGCTGTCATTGTGTGCTTTTGCAGCCTGTCGGGTTTAAAGGTTAATAAGGCAAAATGCTCTTTGCTTAGCATTAATATGGATGCTGCTATTGTGAATAGTTGGGCTACTTCTTGGGGCTGTAGTGTTGGAGCCTGGCCTACTATGTATTTGGCCCTTCCCTCAGGTGGCAACCCTAGGGCTAGCTCTTTTTGGAATCCAGTGGCGGAGAAATTTGAGAAGAGGTTGCAAAGCTGGAAGTCGGCTTTTCTTTCAAGAGAAGATCGCTTAACATTAATTCAGTCAGTTTTGGAGAGCCTTCCAATTTACTTTCTATCCTTGTTTAAAATTCCCAAGGGAGTGGCTGCGAAGTTGGAGAAACTGATGAGGGACTTCCTTTGGGCCGGTGTTGGGGAAGGTAGAAAGGACCATCTAATCAAATGGGAGACGTTCTCCAGCAGCAAGATTATGGGAGTGCTGGGAATCGGAAATCTGGAGGCTAGAAATAAAGCCTTTCTAGCTAAGTGGCTTTGGAGATTTTCTTTGTGTACGGAAGCTTTATGGCACTTAGTGATTAAGAGTAAATATGGTGTTTCACCTAATGGATGGGATTCGAAGGTTGTTTTGACTGGATCATGTCGCAATCCGTGGAAAGACATATCCAAGGGGTTCAACCCTTTCATATCCAATTGTAGCTATGTTGTGGGAAATGGTGAAATAATTCTGTTTTGGGAAGATGCGTGGTGGGGTACTTGCTTGAAAGATCAGTTTCCAAGACTACACAACCTGTCCGCTTCTCGCAACAAGGTTATTTCTCAGATAATGGATGCTTCTAATGGTTGGAGGAATTGGAGAGGAATTTAAATGAGCGGGAGGTGGAAGAATCTTCATCCCTCCTATGTATGCTCAACAATGTCATCATTCACTACTCTAGGCTGGACTCAAGGAGATGGTCTTTGGACACCAATGGAACATTTTCGTGCAGATCTTATTACAACCACATTACAAATGGAAAATGAGCAATCTTTCCATCCCTTTCAGTTGATATGGAAATATAGAGTTCCTTCAAAAGTCCAAATCTTGTCTAGGTTGGTAGCTCATAGCAAGGTCAATACTTGTGACATGGTTCAGAGAAGACATCCCTATTTTACTTTGCTACCTCAATGGTGTATCTTATGTAAATCTGCCTCTGAATCAACCGACCATACCTTTCTTCATTGCCCAGTGACTTTGAGTTTATGGCTGACGTTGTTCAGGGAGATGGGTATTTCTTGGGTAAATCCTAAAGAATTGTTTTTCCCTCATAAGTGAGTCCCATTCTCCTTTGTGGAAAGGGAAGAAAGCCAGGGTTTTGTTTGGTTGTATGTTTCATGCTGTGGGTTGGGTTCTTTGGGTGGAGAGAAATAAAAGGATCTTCAAGGATTACGGGGGAGCAAGCATTGAGGAGCTTTGGGATAAAGTTAAGTTTCTTTCAGTCTTATGGGCTTCGTTTCTAATGAGTTCACTGCAATTTCGTTTTCCTTGCTTTGTTTAGATTCGAAGGCAGCTATTTGCTAGTCTGGCTGTGTTTTTGGCTTTAGGCTGTTGTTTGTTTCTGTTTGCTTTGTTTTGTATTGTTTGTTGTGGGTGCAGTGTTTGGGCTGGTCTGCTAGACCACCCTCTCCGTTTGCTTCTTTTTTCCTAATAAATTTGTCTCTTTATCAAAAGATAGATAGATAGTGTGTGTGTGTGTGTGCATCCCTCAAATAAAAACTTCCTTCAAAGATTTTATTGCAAATTGCAAAGATCATCCTTGTAGGAATGGTCTAGTTTTTAGATCTTCCTGCAAAAAAGATCATCCTCTAAAAAAATCACTAAAATTTGAAACCATTTAAACACTCAATTAAATGGTTTTCATTTTTGTGTTTTCTTGCAATACCGTGTTCGTCTATTTTCTTCGCTACAATTTGATGTTTAATGATTTCCAATGTTTTTGCGAGGATAACCATTGAACAATGAATTAAAAATTAGACAGTTCAGATCATTGAAATAAAACATGGAGTGGTTACGGTGCCCCTCAAATAAAGTTATTTGAGAGACCTTTCAATAGAAGGGAAACATATTTGCCTCGGTTGTGTTGTGTGTGGTTGGAACCTTTCAAAATAGTGATTTATACATCTGGTATGAGAGCATTAGACATAAAACAACATGAAGAGAAAAGTTTCACTATTTTATATTATGTAGCATACTTCTTGGGTTTTGTAACTCCAGAATACTAATTTGAAAAAGAAAAACTAAAATTTGGGAACATATCCTCGCAAAATGCCTAATCAAAGCAAGAAGAGGGAAAAACATAGAAGCAACTGTGTTTCCTCACAAACCAGATTGCATTCCCCCAAACTAAATTTCCATGTTAAGGACACAACACGAGAATATTCAATTTTAAATACATACACAGTACAAGCATCATTGACAAATGAGTTCCTGTTTACAATGTAAACAGAACCAGAGACAACTCATAGGCAATGCACTGTGTGTGTGTGTGTGTAACAGAGAAAGAGAGATTACTTTGGTACTACCATCCCAACAATAGAAAAAATAAATAAATCTAACATGTGAAAGTACAGATGGCAAGCCCATAGTCATTTTTACAGCACAACATCAAAAGAGAATGCAAAATACTTCATTAAAATCTTACAAGTGGAGGAGTTCCTTGAGCAATTCGCTGAACAGCAGAAGACCACTGCGCACTCCACATGTATGGGCCGCCCACAGCTTGAAGTGGAATAGTACCCATGCTTCCTACACTATTAAGTGAAGTGGAAAGTGGCTTTGCAGGTTGCTGAGCAATCTGTATGGGAGGTGCTAAGCCAAAAAGAGCAACATAGAACCACAAGTTGCGAAATAACTTTAAAAGTGAAGGCTCCACATCTACTGTAGGATCAAAATCAGAACATATCTCAGCTACAGCGGGAAGTAGTGGTCCCAAAAAATCTCCTCCACTCCTGCAATAGTTAGATATCAGATAAAAATTTAAAACACAAAAATGACAAAAAGAAATATTTTGAAAAAAGTATCAGAAAACCAAAACCTGAGAGGTGCACAAGTTGTCATGAATTAAATGAGAATTATATGAAAAACACTACGGCATGCAATCAGCAGATATATTATTTGAAAGAAGTCTACCTTCCACTTTTAGATTCAGCAGCGAGGCCTACATCTGAGCATAAAGACAGTAGACGGTGACGATAGTCTGAACGTAATTTAGCATTTGTAAGACCACTAGCAATCAGAAGAAATCCTGCAGGAAGAGTCTAGAATGTGATTGAACCAGTGAGAATCCGTTTTATAGATATCAAGTCAAGCAATCAACAGTATCATGTGTAGTTTTGCTTAAGTATACAGACCTCAAGGCGCTCTGTTGTGGCTTCTGGTGGCACAGTTTTGCTTTCAGCAGATCCTAAACTTGAAAGTTTACTTAAGTAACTCCTTGTCATTAGAACAACAGTCTCACGGTAGGACTTCTCGAAACCTAAACTTGCCATGCGTGATACAGCATCAAGGAGCTGTTGTACAGTACAATATATAATTGAGAAACCATATTAATTAAGCAATATCCAACTTTTTGCTTAATAATATTAATAAAAGCTACTTGATAAAAATGTTTAAAGAAAAACCTAAATAATAAATACATGCCATAAAGACACAGATACCGTACCCGAAGTCGCAATAAACTAGGACTCGAAGCATCGCCCTCTTCTAAGCTTTCAATAAATAGAGGTAAAATCATGTCCACGACTTCAGACTTCTTAACAGCAACATTCAGATCGGCGAGCAAGCGTATAACATTAAGCTGCACAACAGGAAGTGCCTCTTTGTCTTTATCAACCTGAAATTAGCAAGATAATATAAGAATTAGATTAAGTCAAGATAGATAAACAGAAAAAATTGAAGAAATTCATTACTTATATGGCATCACGATTTGGCATGCTAAGAAAAGGCATAGTGTGTCACTCTTTCGAATAGAACTGAACACTTTTGTATTAAGAAACACTCTTCCTTGCAGGAAGTACATACAAGAAAGGGAGAAACAATAATTTTGTTGTAAAGTATATAGTACAAACATAATCACTAACACAAAAGCATGTGGTACATCACAAGGAGAGATATAAATTAAAAGATAGACAACACAAATACAGTGCCAGATGCAAGTAACTGTTCATATACGCATTATACATGTAAATCTGTTAATTAGAATCTTGTATGTAACAACCAACCTGTTCCTCATAGTCATTTCGTTCACGAATACTTGTAGCTAATCCCATTATGAATGTGTCAACTGGAGCACGCTCCTTGGTCCAACAAGATTCAATTATCTCACAACTTGTCTTCATCACACTCTCAAACATTGCTCCCTGGCTGGTTGCCCAAGTATCAGCCTGTTAAATCACATTGTAGAAAAGCAAAAGTAAATAAAGTAAAATTCACTTTCACACTTCAGAATGATATGTAAAATTTAGCACCACTGAAAATATGTACCTGTGCGCATACAGTTAACACAACAGGTTTGAGGCGGATGAGCAAAATACGTAGTGCCTGGCCTCCACGCTTGACAGCAATTTGTGCAAGCCCAAATAGCAAAGAAGCAAATAGCTCTTCACAAACTCTCATTTTCCGCCACACGGAAAGTAAACAGGCTTCAGAAGCATCCATCAACAATGCAAGTGTCTCATGTGCCAACTTCTTTGCTGATTTCACATCAGTATCATAGCAAGCCAGGCAACTAAGAGTCAACTTGGCAGCAGCTTGATAAACTGACAGTTTCGTATTGATTCTCACTTTTAAAAGTGCCCCATGTTCAGTCCAATCCCGCTTCCTAATCTGCCCACATGTAAAACAAATCACTTTTTTACATTTCCTTTTGCGCTAATAAACTCAATTTCTAGATTCTGACATGGATAACACTGTAAATCAGTAACTATTTATTTACAACAAACAATACATTAACGGTAACATTAAGACCTTACCTTCAGGAACACTGACATTGACTGTAGCTGCCTCTTTGCAATAAATCTGACCTGCTCCAAAAGCGCTGAATCAATGCGGACTTTATCCAAAATATGAGCTACCAATTTGAAAGCAATCTCTTGCTTCTCCAAATTCTCAACAGACTCTTCCTCAAATGAAGAAACTTGCTGCCTAAGCATCACAGCTCCACCTCCATCACCGAGACCAAAATTCACACCCAATTGATCAACACCACTCTTCCACACAATGCTGCTCCCATTCATCATCACCGACCCCCTTGACGAAATACTACCCGATGAACCCGACACATTGCTCGTCTCATTTCTGGGGCTGGAACTCTCATTCGGTTGGTAATGGTTTCCATTCATTGGGGAGCTCTGCGCAGACGAGGTCTCTGAGTTGGCCCCAATTCGCCTCGGCGTAACTGGGGACTGAACCACCGGTCCCGACGCCGCAAACTGGTCAATAAGCATTGTAATCAACTTATCGGCATCTGAAGGCAAAATTGGAGGGAAATGTTCTGATAGGGCCATGAGAAAAGCCCGAGAAATCCCAAAATCTTCGCCGCCATTGCTAATTGCCAAAACTACGACCTCACCAGTGAACCCAGCAATCTCTGTAGCAAAATCGGGAGACAATTCGGTGGCTTTAGACACATACCCCAAAAAATGGGAGAAGAAAGAAGCGATCGAGTCGTTTCCAAACGATTGGGGCCAAAACGACCGATTGAACGAAGCGGGAACCGAGCGAAGGAACTCGAGAACCACCGATTTCGGGCGGAGATCGGCGGAATCGGGGCATTTGGAGATGAAGCGAGCGACGGCGAGGACGGCATTGAGCTGAATCCGCGAAACCCTAGGCGATCCGCTGAGAAGCAACTCGGGAGGCGGACACCGGCCACAAATCCACGAAAGCTTCTCGGTGAATTGCGCCGGGTGCTCCGCAATCAGG
The DNA here is from genome assembly GCA_018257905.1 of Gillenia trifoliata. NCBI lineage: Eukaryota > Viridiplantae > Streptophyta > Magnoliopsida > Rosales > Rosaceae > Gillenia > Gillenia trifoliata. The sequence goes on from CM031080.1 coordinate 20,619,748, forward strand.
TCGCAGAGCTCCATCAACGCCTCCATTGCGATCGAATCTGAGAACAAAAACCAAAATCCGGAAAACTCAAATTCCACAACGATTTCGATTCCTCTTGAACAATGCGAAAAGCTCCTCAGGATTTCCGCCTCGGAGCTGGATTGGAAGGTTCCATGGGCGTACAATGCAGGAGAGAGAAAGAGGAAATTAGGGTTTTTTCGCAGAAGAAAACAACATTTTTGTTGCAGTCGTCTTTGTAAATGGTGGTGGGGAAAAAGGAAGAGTGCGTGTGTGTCTGGTATCCGGAAACGTCCGCTTTTTCTTTCAGTTTTTGGGCAATCGTGCTTCCTCTGTTTTTGCTTTCTGTTTTTCTGTGAATTCAATTCTTTTTTTTTTTAATTTAATTTGTCTCTTCAGATTCTGTTTTTGGTTTCTTTTGGGGCTCCTCTCTCTTTCCGTCGTCACCGAAACTTAGGCCTCGTTTGGTACGCCGTATAGCGCACCGGATAATACTAATAATCCGTTCTCGGGTGTTTGGTGTGCTTCGTACTAAAATAGTCGTCTGACTATTTAAACCGGGTCCACCATTTAGTACCCCACATCGGACTAATTATACGTCCAAAAACCTCCGTATAATTAGTCGGGTCCGTCTCTCTCACTCTCTTGGTCTAACTTGAAGGAAAATATTTGAATTACAAGTTCATTTGAGCAATACTTAAGCATGCTATTAACAAATTAAAGGCTCTTAGTTAGCATATTAGTACTCAAAAACAAAACTTTGCTCATGATTTTTGAAGCCTAAATGTTGTGAACCAAGACACAACTCAAAATCACATTAGTAAGTTGTATCATCCTATACCTTTGTAGAATCTTCTTTGCATGAGCAAAGGCTAAATACCCAAGAGGGCCTTCAATCTCATCTCAGATGAACACCTTTGTTTGGAAGAGTTGTGGTTGCACCTTGAATCAAATTGAAGGTTACCTACGTACTTCGTCTCCTATGAAGATCAAACATTTCGTAGTTCTTGCATTTGATAAGGATTTGAGTGAGTTTGTATGAAGAACAAATTGTGTTCTTCACACACACATAGAGTCGGCCAACACAGTATAAATAGTCGATGTTAGTCCGATACTGCATCAAATGCCCGACTAATTTAGTCAGTATTGTCCGATGACAGATTATCCTATCCGACTGAAATAGTCAGTCCAGTCTGAGCTGCCAAACAATGCCTTACGGTTGCTAGTTAGTAGTTGCTACGCGAGCGAGTTGAGTCGATGAGTTACAATAACGCACGTGACTTTGACTCTTCTCTGTGTGGTTTACTGCGGATAAGATAATTACACTATTTATATTCGAACTTAAGTGCAAATGGAGGGCAATTCTAACCACAATTTAAACCCAAGTCTGCCTCCTCTAGCATTGCTTATACAACTAGATCTCGTTTGGTATGTCAAACTAGAGTCGAGTGTTCGTAACCAAAAACTAGGGTTGGGCATTTAGACCCAAAAACCAAATCAAAGCGTTGAATTTGACTAGTTGGTTTGGTTTGATTCATTGCAATTTTGTTAATAAGGTGAAATGTCTAAATTAACACACACAACATTGCAATATAGTATTATGATAATATGTTACTAATCGATATATTTAGTGTAAAAATTGTAGTCTGGTGATGTGGATATTGACATAGTGTGCATATATGTTTATATGATATCCATAATGAAGTCAGAAACATTTGGAACATTTTATTTTTGAGCAGAAGAGCCATTTTCATTTTTAAGTAATTTGAAATTTATTAATTCTATGATTTATGATTCAAAATTTTTTTTGGAAGTTTCCCGATAAGCTAATCGTAGGTTGAGACGAATTGGTGATTTGAGATTTTATCTTTTTACCGGATTTAATATTCTATTCCCAGAGTTCATTCTCCAGGGAACTCCATTTCAACTATTCCAACAAGTTTCTTAACATAAAGAATGAAATTAGTCCAATAATAGTACTTGCATTTATTCATATCCCTTTGTATTTAGTATTTATTTTGTGTGGATGTATGACCAAATGAATGAGTATTTATAGAGTTTTGGGGTGAAATTTTAAGTAAATATTTTTTAAAAATTATTTTAGCTGTTGAATTTTAATTTGGGTCGTTGCAGATGCTGTCGGAGTAAAGGATCGTCAACAAGGGATTATAAGTAAACGGATTATAAGTAAAAATAATTTAAAAATAACAATTTTAAATATGACCGTTGGATCAACCAACGGTCAATTGATTTGGACCATTGATCTCCAGATGATCCAAAGGATAGTTTTTGGGTGACTGACATGATGATGTCACCGTGGCTGACATGCCTAACAGTTGGAGCATGCGCTCGCATGGGGCAAGTGTTGTGTCCTTCCGTGTGTTTCACTTGCGCAGGCCCACTCGCAAGGTGGGACCTGCATCAATTGGCAGAGCCAATTCTTTGGCCTAATTGTAGCTTCTTTTTTTTTTTGGGTTCACTTGGGGCTAAATGTTGCCCACCATTGGAGAATCAAAAGCAAATGTCAAAGACCTAAAATTGTTGGTAATAAGCCACCATTGAAGTAGGCCTTAGTATTTATCACAACTTTATATACTTTAACGGCTTGGCCGGTTACTATGGATCGTTCGGCAAAGTTTTTTTTTATTTAAAATTTCAATGTATGTATTGTTCATATTGTTGATAACTTAAGTTACAAACCTCTACGAAAAACCCATGGCGTCTCCACATACACTCCAAATACGCCCACTCCACTCTATCAGATGCGTTAGCCATGTCCAGCTTCAGTGCTAACTTCTTCCTTCCTTTCTTGCCTTGTCTTTTCAGGCGATGAATAGTTTCAAATGCTGCCCAAACATTATACAAAATTATCCTATTCGAAATGAATGCCTTTGGAATTCCATTCTAAGATGTGGGCTGGTTGGAAATATTATTTTGTTGTACCAGAATATGCATGGTTGTGTGGTATAACCAGTCTATATGTTAAAATGAGTATTTCCGCTTTTAAGTTATGGTACTGATACTAATATTACGTGATCGTATTCAAATACTCGCAACCAATTGATCTGACTACTTTTTTTAAAGGAATTACCGAGGTTTTTGTATTCAAATATTCGCGAGCTAGTCATAACACTAATATATATATAATATTATTGTTTTTGTTTTTGAGATTAAAGAATTACCGAGGTTTAATAGGGCTGTAGCAAGTTAAAGATTTGGGATTAACTAACTATATTGTTCTAATTTCTTTTTGGGTAATTTGGTAACAATGTAACACTTTTGCCAATATGCACACTACTGAATCCCAAATTGCCATACTTAATACCATGTAGTAATTTTTTTTTTCCCAAACAATAGATATTTCATTGAGTCTAAATAAAAATGTTTACATCAGATGTCAATGCATTAAGCAACCAATCTGGTGCACAACAATGCAAGCTATGAGACCCGCCAACTCTAGATACAAAAGAAGTCACTCGCGAACTCTAGATACAAAAGAAGTCACTAAGTGTGTAACCCCATTACAATCACGGGAAACAAAAAGAAAACCTATTGACCTTAATTGTTGTTGTAACATTTCAAATAGCAAACCCTCTAAAGTAGCATCCACTTGAATTTCGTCCTTGATCATTAAGTATGACAATTTCACCAATATGTATGATAATGTTGCTTGCGTTTTATTTATTTTTTTCATGGGAGCTTATTATCCATGATTTATTAGTCCTAACATCGTATTTCACGAGAAGATTTTTGAAAAATTAGTCAAACCCAATCAAACTTTAATCAATAAGTTTTCGAACCAAAGAAAAAAAAAAAAAAGTTCCATGCTCAAAATAGACAAGATACAAGGAAAATTAGTCAAACTTACATATCATTATTTCATGAAACTTTTAATTGTTCCTACGAAAAGAGGATGCATGTTTCAACCCTGTGTAGTTAATGTTAATCATCAATTAGGTCCAAGATTCATAGGATTTGAACAATAGTTAGAACATAATCTTTGAGTCGTCACTAAAACCAACGAGAAATTTTTTTTTTTTTCTTTTGAAAATACCAACGAAAATTTAGTCCCTTGTACTCCACAATGTCACCATTTAGACAAACTCTTCCAAAAAGTAAGTCTTTTACTTCCAAACTAACTCTTCCAAGGACAGCACATATGTATCTATAAGACCGAATTTGAATAGTCTTTTCTTTCAAAATTTAAATAGGATTCCAATCCTATCTCAATTCATTCTTTGTAATCACTTAGTTCTCATCTTTCCCTAACCCACTCCCACAATTTCAATTATTTTCCCCTAACCTTCTGTCGAGTTCTTCTCCCTTTCCCAATATCAAGCCCTAGTTATTTTTTTGTAGGAGGAAGAGATGAAGAACAAGGACCAAGATATCAACAAAGAAAAGAACAACAATCAAGATTTTCCTCAACTCACAGCCCCAAGACTCTCTGTATGCGAAGAAGAGGAAGAACAAATGAAGAAGAAGGATCAAGAAATGAATAAGAAGAGAAAGAACAACAACCAAGATGTTAACCAGCTTCCAACACCCGATTTTGAAGAAGACAAAAGCGACATGCTCACTCTCTCTCTCAACTCTTACCGTCCTCCATCAAGACCTCGTCTAATGCCACCCGTAGATCCACCGCTACCACCATCATCACCACTGCCGGTGCCACCACAAGCATCCCCGCCATTGCCGGTGCCACCACAAGCATCCTCGTCACTACCAGTGCTGCCACTACCCTCGTTCACACAAACCCTAATGACTCAAAACCGTTCATCTCATCCTCTCCAACTCTCACCCTCACACCCACTTTACATGAGGACACAACAATCTTCCTCCTCCTCGTCTATGCCCTTGCCTGATCCTGGACTTCCCACATCTCGTCCTTTGCGTGCACGGCGGAACCCTACTCAGGTTCCACGGGAGGGAAAGAGCGAGACTGTCCCGGCTCCCTTTCCATGGGCCACCACAAGGCGAGCCATGGTGCACAGTCTTGAGTACTTGCATTCAAGGCAAATCTTTACAATCACTGGTGAAGTGCAGTGCAAGCGTTGTGAACGACAATATGAGATGGAGTATAATCTGAAGGAGAAGTTTCTTGAGGTTGGGACTTTTATTGTTCGGACCAAAAGCTTGATGCGTGATAGGGCACCGAGTGTATGGATGAACCCGGTTTTTCCTGCATGCAAGTTTTGCAAACAAGAGAACAGCGCAAAACCGATCATAGCGGAGAAGAAGAAGATGATCAACTGGCTGTTTTTGCTGTTGGGGCAGATGCTTGGTTGCTGCACGCTTGAGCAGTTGAAGTATTTCTGTAAGCACACCAAAAATCATCGAACCGGTGCCAAGGATCGAGTTCTTTATCTCACCTATCTGGGTTTGTGTAAACAACTCGACCCCAGTGGACCTTTTGATCGATAAATGACGATGAGGGACGTGAGAGTCTATTGAACGTACGTGAGTGCTCTATCTTTGAATCTATCAGTTACTTCCTTGATTAGCCTGATTTAGTTGCAGAGATGTACTACATGTATTAGTTTGTGGGTTCCCTATTTCTTTATTTTATATTGTGTTTTTTAAACTTTGTTCAAGGTTGCTCTCTTGTTAAATTTAGTTATCAATACAATTTGGTGCAATTTGTTTCTTTCTATTCAGATCTTTTGGGTTGTGGGGAAGGGATGGAGCAAACAATATTCTTAGTTTTCTTTATATAAAACATCTCTAGTCTACCCCTTAGAGATGGTGTCTCTAAAAGATCAAAGAGGATAACGAACTTATGGGACTTGCAAACAATCATTTGTTTCTTAGAGATGTACATCAGCTATCTGAGTCTGTTTAAAAGAAGTTCATCCCTCACATATAAATGTTCTATAACGATACGATCGGCTTATGGGACTAGCACACAGAAGATTCACCTTTACAGGAAATGCCAACCTGCATTCCGGACTGAATATAATCACGTCTCATTATAGCTGTTGGATTGCCGGTTAGTTCCTTTATTTCCATTTTCGCTAACTTCCAGTACTTTTGATGTACAAAAGAAAATTTAGCGTTGGATTTTATTTCTCGAATTCCTACATCTGGCTTCTGCCTCTAGGTGATGATTTAATTTAGTAATTTATTTTGGTACGAAAAAGTTGTATTCTTTGTTGCAGAAAAATTAGTTATGGTGGGTGACTAAATTATGAATAAATCAGATTAGGGTTTGGAAATGGAGAATGAAATGGATCACTGGGAGCAGAAACAAAGATTTATCTTATGACGGGTTTATATACTGCACTCTCTCTCTCTCTCATCCCAACTTGAACTTGAACTAAACTATTATGGCTTAATTGATATCGTCAAAGAACAATGGTCCTCACTTTGAGACACGGAACACAGGAGTGCTGGGACCAGTTGTTTTACACGGACTAGACCATGGAACAAGAGATTCCAGTGACTAGCATACTCAACGAATTTACGGGACTACGATTGGCTTATGGGAGGAGGGATTAGCTGGTGTACACTGTACATCTCTAAATGATTGAAGACATTCCAAATGGTAAATTCATATTGATTTAGTCAATGAGTTACAAGCCACTTGCAACAATCTTTAATTCTTGTGTTATTTTTTGTTAGAAAAGATGCTAGCTAGATTTCAAACGAAAGAAAAGCGCACAATATTTCCTCATATATGCATTGAAAAATAACAATTTGGATGTTTATCGAAAAAGAAAAATAACAATTTGGATACATCATCATCAATGGAACTGTAATGATTCTCGGTCTCAGTCTCTAGAAAAGGTAATAAGATTAAAGGTCCATATGCTTGGAAGATTTCAAGAGAATGTGTTTCGTTATTTACTTTTAACTAGGGCTTTTATGTTAATCTATTGCAATGTTGAGAAAAACTTGAAGTTATAGACTATACCAATTCAGATCTTGCTGTCTACGTTGCCGATAGAATTAAATCGACTTGTGGGCACCTTTTTTTCTTGGTTGGAGGTGCAATATATATCAGGGAGTAGTGCTAAAGTCTACACGAAAGCAGAATTTATAGGATGTTATGAGGTCGCAAAACAAGATCTGTGGCGAAAACAATCATAAGCAACATAAGAGAGTAGTGAACTCAATGGTAAAACCTTTGAAAAGTTTCTGTGATGACAAGGCTGCAATGTTATTCAGTACGTAAGAATAACAAGAGGATTGCAGCCTCCAGATTGATGGATGTTAAGCATCTTTTTGTACCATCTGTAAGAGTTAGGTTCAGTTACTTTTTCTTTCAAACTTTCGTTCAATTTTAGTTTCTATTTATTTATTGAGTGTTGTCATTTAGAAATTGGTTGTGTTCTCTTATCTTCTGAAGCAATTTCTCTCATTTTGTTTGAGTGAGTAACTGAGTATCATAGCTTACTTAGGCAAATGACGCATGAGATGATGTGGTGGTGGGAGTTAAAAAATGAGTTATTTGTAAAAACTGTTATAAAACTAAAAAGAAATTGTGAAGACAAATGAGAAGGAGAAAGAGTAGAGAAAGACAGTGTAAAATGTTCTCTGAACTTATTTGTTTTATCTTTGATAATTAAGCATCTATTTATAGGCTTACAATGAATAGAAATTTAACCCTTACTAATTACAATAAGATTTTTTATCAGGGTTGGTCCCTGAAATTGGACCTTCAAATCAAAATGGTCCCTGAAATTGAAAATTCATAAATTTGGTCTCTGAAATTGCGTCTCGCAAATCAATTTGGTCATTCCGTTACATTTCCGTCAATTTTTCTGTTATGTGCTGACGTGGCACACAAGTGGGTCTTACTTATCCAATTATATAGTACCACGTGGATTAACCATAAAAAAAATATTTTTAAAAGATTTGGTACCATATAAAACAATTATTTCAAATTTTTATAAAACAAATTTTTTTATGGTTAATCCACGTCGCACCATATAATTGGATAGGTGGGTGGGATCCACTTGTGTGCCACGTCAACACATAATAGAAAAAATTGACGAAAAATGTAACCAAATTGATGGATTTTCAATTTCAGGGACCAAATTGATGGATTTTCAAATTGGATACGTAGCCAGGTCGTAGCCTCCCTGTCCTGCATAGCCCCAGTAATCCTCTGAATAAGTCTCACCCATATGAGATATCACTATAGTAATGATTAAACTCATAAAGGTTGCAAATTAAACTAATAAACGCTACTTATCCCTTGTTTACTCAATTCGGAGGTTAGAAACGCTCCAAAAAATACCACACGTATTGTCCCTAAGTAGTACGAGTCGTCATGAGTCGCCTCGTGTCGACAGATGTCGAAATCAATGTCCCACGTGCCCCCATGTGCAGCTCACGTGAGGCCCACAAACGGCTCACGCATGGCACACACCCTTGGTCAACTAACTGTCAAACTAACGACGTTAGTTAACGCCGTTAAAGTTAACAGAATATTCCAAGAATCAATGTTAAAGTTAACGAAATATACCTCACGGTAACGAATATTCCTTGTCTCCTAGCACGGGCTCGCCGGAGCTCCGTCGTCTGCAACTCGCTGAAAAGTCGCCGATTTCTAGAAAATTTTCAAACGTTCATAACGTCTTCATTTCTCAGCCAAATTTCACGTTCTTTATGTCAAAATGAAGCTAGAGATGAGTAGAATGATGATATACCTTTTGTTTGGTCGAAAAAGGCTGAAAAATGGTCTTTATTTTCCTCGAAATCTTGTGGCTACTGTAGCTCTTCGATCTCGCTGTTCTGACGTCGAATAAACTCGTTTCTTCCTTGGTTTCGAATCTAGGGATGTTGGGGAAGACAATGGTGGTGGTTTCGAGGCCAAACTCGGCGGGATCGCACCGAAAAAAGCTTCGAAACTCCACTGTCAAACCGTCTCTGTTCCAAGGGACTCGGGGCGAGTTTCACACAACCAAGGGCATGATTGTGATCATCTCGTTGAGTGGAACAAGGTGGTGAACTCGAATTGCCTTGATTCTTTGGCATTGTGACGGAGTGCATTGTGCACTCACGGTGAGAAAAAGAGAGAAAGAGTGAGAGAGAGAAAGTGGCGGGAAAGTGAGAGAGAAAAGAGAGATATTTGTTTTGGGGGTACTGAATGTGCACCCACCAAAACAGTACAATCACACAGTCCTGTGACCAAGCTAACACGCACGTGTCTAAAATATCCCTCGAGAATTAATTTATAACAAACTTTTGACGGGATGTTATAGTATATCTCTTAGAAATTTTGAATACGGATGCTATTGTTGAAGATTTTGTGATTTTTGATTTTGCATCCACTCGTATTGCCTCAGAATTAATGAATTCAGAGGAAGCCGTTTTGGGTACTTTCACTGTCAAGGAAAACGTGTTAGCTTGGTCACAGGACTGTGTGATTGTACTGTTTTGGTGGGTGCCTCAGAATTTTGAATACGGATGCTATTGTTGAAGATTTAATGAATTCAGAGGAAGCCGTTTTGATTTTGTGATTGTTGTTCAATCCATGGCAGGGGACGTTTTCCTTGACAGTGTCAACACGTTAGAAATTGTGTGGACGGTACGTACGCATGTTATGTACTAGGAAATGTAAGATTAAATTTGTTTTAATTTGATGCTGAACATTTGTAATTTGTATGTTTTCTTGGAGCCATTGATCTATTTGGAGACAATGAAGGAGCACCCTCCACAAAACTTAACAAACTAAATGTTTGTTTGGAATTACTTTTAATATGACTGAAAGCGCTTTTGGTGAAATTGTTTTTGGGTTCCAAAAGCACTAGTTATGTGCTTCTTGCATGAAACACTTTAATTGTTTTTCCAGTATTCACTTACATTTTTACAAAGAATTGTTTCTAAAAGCACTTTCATCAAAAGCGTTTTCAGTCATTTTAAAAACACTTCCAAACAAGCCCTAAGCCAAAAACACCATCTAGAAGTCAAATATCTAGATAAATGGAAGGAGAGTGGCCAAATTGATATCTTCTATAGACAAGTGAAATATGTAGACAAGTGAATTACAAGTTGAACTAGTTAAATTCGTTGTAAATCCGTTAAACCTTTTGCCTGAGAAAGCATGCAGCCAATGGTTTTTCTGCTGATCTTCATACTTTAGTTGTTGGTTCAACTGAGGTGAAGCACTATTTTACCAGAAATAGACAAGGAAAAGGGTACGGAAAATATTATGCATCTACAAAATGTGTTTGATACGCACTTCTGTTTGAAATGTGCTTGATTCGATTTACCGCCTTTCTGGTAACATAATATGCAACACCCTTACAAATTTAAGACAAAAAAGGAAAAAGAAACTGCAGCACCAAACGTTTCATTACCAATCTGGTCAGACCACTGGATTTGGCACAACTTAAATATGAGGTCAAGGTTTAATCACTTGAGTCGATATCCATGCCATTTACGGATTTACTCATTCGAAAATCAACAACAGCCTTGTCAAAAGTGCTCCTCACGTGTTGGCACATCACCATGAGATCCTGGCATGAATCTGTGAATACGGTTTTTGCTGCATCACCTGTTACATTTCATCAAATATCAAAGGTTTTATGCATTAGAAACTCCAAGACTTTTTCCAAAACACTAATTCCTTATATAAACACCAAGCAAGATCCTTCAATTTTTTATGAAGTGATATGGGGAACTAATTTTGATTTGCATCATAACTACTTGGAATTAGAGACAAAGGCTAAAGTTTATAATCCTAAAGTATAAATTATTAGCCCATTCATGGTAGGTTGCATGACAAATGAGCGGTGAAAGTTTATGAGCTATTTGATAACCATTTCGTTTTTAGTTTTTAATTTTTAATTTTCAGTTTTTAATTTTTTTTTAAACTGAAATCTGATTTTGTAAATACTTTCAAATTACAGCCAAATGCGCTGCTTAAAGTCCTACTGCATTGCATACATTTTAACATTAGTCCCATGCTGATCCTACAATTGGGAGGGAAGTGTAGTAGTATTATACTGAAATGGCTACAAAATTACTGTTGTTGCCTGTATAGTTCCCAAAATACCCCTATTATGTTTGAAAATTAGCTCCAATTAGCCCTTGAGTGAGTTTGACAGAAGTACATCCAACCGTCTTTTCATCCATTATTCACTCTTTTACATGCTATAATTACTTGGAATTAGAGACAAAGGTTACAGATTGATAAATTGGTTGGGCTCGAATCCATAACCTAACCTAGTCGGAAACCCTCTTTCCCACTCCCCCATCACCACCACCGTTAGACCCAAGGTTAGATGGTAATGCCTACCTACCAAAGCACTTATTATGGGTCCAAATATATTATTCTCGAGATGGAAATAGGGCAATTCACATACACAGTCAACTAAAAACTCCATGAGAAAGTAACAGAGCGTCAACAATGCTAAGATGACCAACTAAACATCTGTTTTCTATAGGATCTAAAGTCGCTCCAATTAATTATTTGGTTCAGACTCCACAACTTGGCTCCAATACACAGATATGATTAGGCATTCGAAAAAGTATCAAAGACACAACAAATTGAGTATTTTTGAGGCTGCTTAAGTGAAAATACTGTTGTCATATTGCTAATGTAAGCAAAAACCAAATGCATACAGCCATCAGTATGATATCTCTGTCTTAAAGAACAAAAAAAATAAAAAGAAATAAGCGCAAGGTTGCAATTATGGGAAAATTAGTTGATGGAGAAAAAAAAAATCATTGTAATAGTCCATATATATTGCTTAAGACACAAGGTCTGGATGCGTTACCTGTTGTCTGGATTCTAATATTAACTCGGTTATCCGACGGATGAGGAATGCTGTACCCACAAAATGTTGTCCTTGGACTGCAACATAACATTACAACTTGTTTAGCATGCCGTCGTTAAACTGTTTTTACCACCATTACTGCTTATTATTAAATGATCCTTTTCAACTTAAACCTATCTTACAGCAAGATTTACCAACCCGGAAAATTTGTACCAATAAACTTTTTAAAGCATTTTACACTTCGCTCATTCTACTTGAAAAGTAAACTGATATAGCAAAATCTATTTCAACGCGAAAAAATTGATAAGGATTCAGTACATTTGATGTTTAGACAACTAAAATTTGAGCTAAAGCATCATAGAAGCAGATTATTGATCCATAGCAATAGTCAGTGATTTACTAAAAACATTTATAAAAGCAACTAGAAAGCACTTACTCCTGGTTCAAAGTGAACCTGACGGCATTTGCAAACGTGTGATCCTCATCAACCAAAGAAAATGTGGATTGGCTGGGATCAGTCAACGAACCGTGTTCCATTTCTTAGGAAAATCCTGCCTGCCAAACAGCAAAAAATGAAAAAAGAAAGCAGAAGCTAAAACAACAAATCCAAATTAAACCATTTAACACTAATAACATTCTCAATGAGAACTGTGAATCCCATTCCTACCCTACACATTGAACACTCTCCGACATCCAATAATTTACCTTCTACATTTTTACCTCTTAAGAAATATCAAGTCCTCAAGGTGGAAGATGCAAAATTTATACTTTTAAAGCAATTGAGTTTAGATGTCTGGAAAGGCAGAAAGTTTAGAAATTTATTAATTTATTTAAAAAATATTCTGGGGTATAGAACTACATTGAATGCCAGAAACGCAAAATTGAAATCAAAATCCCCAAATCAAATCCCAAATGTATAGCCCTAAATCGAAGCAGAGATGAAAAATTGAAATCAAAAACCCTAATTCAAAACAAAAATTCGAAAACCAGTCCAACTTACTGAGAGTTTAGGCGAAACGGGGAATAGCGGATGCTGCTTGTACGCTGTTCGTCTCTAGCTATGTCGAGTGAAGGAAGAAGAAAGGGGGACGACGTGAGGGTTTAGGGTTTATAAAAGTTACTTGACCAATTTACCCTTACTTTCCAGAACAAGATTACCAATTTACCCTTACCTTCAGTGCTCTCACTTTTCTCTCCCAATCTTCTTTTTCCAAGCTAGATAAATCATCACCTATCCTAAAATCCTGAAATTGGGATTTAGGGTTCGTAGCTTTCTCCTCTAAGCTTCACTCGCCTACTCCTTCAGGTATCGTTAATCTATCTATTCTTCTTTGATATTTTGTTTTTATTTATTTATTTTTTCTAATTGGGAATTAGGGGTTTAGTTAAGATTCAATTTTAGGTTTGATTTGTAGCTTAATTGGGGTTATTTTAGCTTAATCCGGATAAGCATGAAATTTTCTCTTGGCACAATTAATTTTCCCCTTTTCATTTGTTTTACATAATCCCTTGTATATTTGTTGCTCTTGCTCATAAGCATGGAAGTTGGATTTTTTTTTGTTTGTTCAAATTTTGGGTTTCTTCGGGGGAAGTTTGAACTTGATTGAATATGTAAAGTATTGTAATATCGAAATGTTGATAAAACAGTAAAATTCTGCCAAAAGTTTATCTGGATTTTTCACTTAGAAAGATTTTAACTTAGAAATTCAGCCCACCCCATTTTTGAATCCTAGCTTCATCCGTCTTTGGACCACGGAAGCACGAAACTTGCTAAGAATGCATTTTCAAAAAAGCGAAGAAAGTGTGTAACACTTTAGAAATGAATTCTAAATTGTGTGATCATGGGAGTTCTATGATCTATATTGTAAATCATGTCGTTGACAAGGTTAGAAAATTACTGCTCGGCCCTCTTTTATCGGTCTTGCATTTATGATTACCCTCCAGAAATCTATAGCAGTCATGATTCTAGTTTTCGAATCACCATGCTGTATAATGCTTTTTAAATTACATTTCATTTTTAGTTTCTGTATATACTTAATGTCGACAAATATTTGGTTAAGCTGAACTCACCAAATTCATCCAAAACATGAATGCGGGAGTTAAAGGGAGCACATAATCACGGATTGATTCTTACTTGACCAAAACCCATTTTGGTCAAATTCAAGGTCAACTTGATCTTGAGGTTCAACCCTTCTGAAATCTTTATGATATTAAAACTCACATTTCCAATATGAATTTGTAACTCAGTTTGTGAGGTGATATAATATTTTATAATAGTAATTGATATCTTATTTCAGATTATAAAAGCCATTTTCTTATCCGGAAGCAGATGTTATGGATTTCATCTGGATGCGTCCTTGGTTGGTCGACACCAGGCAGGTAGACGCTTTTGGATGAAATTCACAGATCAGCATCTGGATATGAGAATAGTTGTAGATAATAAAAATGATGCATTTTATAGTTTTATTGAACCAAAACAAATATTGTAGATTGAATCTAAAACTCATGAACTAAGCCTGTTATTTAAGCTCAACTTCAATCTAGACATCCTAACTTCTCACCCAATGTGACCTTCATTGCTTTCCTGAGTGTCCTCTGTGCCAATTTTGAAACCCCATACTAGGCCATCATAGACCAATTAGCTTAATATCTATCCTGCGCTCTTCACTGCTGTTCCCATCTTCATCCTCTTCTTCTTTTCCAGTCCTGATACCTGAACTGTGAGACCCACATCAGTTCAGCGCTTGTTGATTCTTCAGTCGGTTTTTCTCATACTATGTGATTTCAATTCTTTGAATTTCATGGTTTAACATTTAGTTCTGCCTCATCTAGTACAGTTATCTATTGGTAACTTATCTTTTCTTATTCTGGGTTTGATAATGTTTATTTCTAGGTCACCCAAATACAGGCACAGCTGCATATTAGACTTAGTGTGCTGAGAGCTTCCTAATTTAAATTACTTGTTTGTAGGTTTCTTTTTTGTTTAGGGTTTAAGCTCTTAGTTCTTACTATTACACCTTTGTAATAGCTTCCTTTTTTAGTAACAAATGGGTTTCTTGTTGATTTGGTGTGTTGAGACTATTGACGTAGTCACTGGTTAGCTAGCTGTGCAACTGACTAGCTAGTCCGTTCCTTTTTCTGTTACAAGCTATAAAACTGAATGGAATAATTTGGTTCTGTTGAGAATCAAATTACTTAATTATCTTCTGTGTTGCTGTCAGAATTTTTTGGGTTTGTTTTGCTGATTAGGATATAAAAATAACAAGATTATAAGATTGCTTGTGTTTGTTTTTTGAAAATCTGAAAGTGCTATTGTGAATTATTTGTAGATTTATGAGCTTGTATATACATTTTTATCTATAGGACTAAAAAGTGTTATTGTTAATTATGTATTAGGTTATCCACCTCTAATTTCAATCTAGGCTTTGCCCTCAAGCAGACTAGAGGGTCATGGCGAGGACAAGGCCAAACATATTGGTGACGGGCACGCCAGGAACAGGGAAGACAACAACGTCGTCCGCCCTAGCAGAGGCGACGCAGCTCCACCACATCAACGTGGGTGATTTGGTGAAGGCAAAGAACCTCCATGACGGCTGGGATGATGAGCTAGACTGTTACGTCATCAATGAAGACCTGGTATGCGATGAGCTTGAGGATACAATGGAAGAGGGAGGGAACATAGTGGACTACCATGGTTGCGACTTCTTCCCCGAGAGATGGTTTGATCTTGTGGTTGTGCTTCAAACTGACAACACTGTCTTGTATGACCGCTTGACTCGAAGGTAGTTTTCTTGTTCGCTCTTTCTTTTCTGTTTTATTTCCTTGAAGGTTGAAAACCATGTGTTTATGAGTTCCATTTTGTGGATTTTTGGATGTGACAGAGGGTATTCAGACTCGAAGCTCTCCAACAATATTGAATGTGAGATATTTCAAACTCTGCTTGAGGAGGCAAAAGAGAGCTACCCTCAAGATATCGTGATTCCTTTAAAGAGCGATAGCATTCAAGACATTTCAACAAATCTTTCTACCTTGACGGATTGGGTCAGGAGGTGGCAACCATCATCAAATTAGTTTCCCATATCATAGTTTTTTTCTTCAAACTGCTTGCCGGGTAAAGATTTTGAGATGGATTTTCCATGTACCATTATTATGCCATATTTGTACTATCTTTCTTGTCAGTTTTACCATTATGTGATGTGAAATTCTCTGCAATTCCCACTGTCCCTTTTCACATTGTGTTAGACTGTCCTTGTTCTATCAAACCGTATCCCGACTTGATTACCTTAGGGCTGTGTTTGTTTGGACAGAATCCACGACTGGAATGGGCGTTGGTTTCCCATTCCAGCAAAGTAATGGTTCGATTCAGCAGCCGATGTTGTTCTACGAATGCTGTATTCCGAAGGCATTCCGAAGGGGAGAGGCTTCTCTCCAAACCCATCCGGAAGAACCAAATTATTCCATTACACACGATTATAAGAATCCTAGGTTGTTCAATGTTAAGATTGGTTATTTGTTCTTGAATTTTAACATTTATCTAATGCTTTACGCATGATCTTGCTGTCAGTAGTTTGGATTAGGGTGTTCAATGTTTCAACTTCATCCAACAAAGAAAAAGTTCAAGGCTATGTTTGTTTGGTGGTTGGATTTCCAAGTCTCAAAGCCATTAAGACCAAATCGAGTGCACTTTTGCTCACCACCTTATTGATTACCGTTCAAGGAGTTTGATTTAATTTATCTACATACAAATCTCGAAAGTTAAACTTATCTAATGTCATTAAAAAAAATTTGACCAAAAATGTCACGTAGGTACTTAATGATTCTTCTAACTTGGGACTTAACGGAAGCAACATTTCCTATATGTTGAGTACTCTTTTGAAATATTTGAAAAAACTGAGACTAATTTGAAATCACACCAAAACATTAGGGGGTTTTGGGTATTTTTTTTAATACATTCGATATTCTCTACACTAAGGGGTGAGAGAGTGGGCTAAACCTCACAATGGGTTAGCTATAATAATTTGGTTTGAAGTCGCCTTTGACGAGAATCGAATCTAAGAGTTGTCACTTACAAGTGAAGAAGAATATCACTAGATTGTAATACTAAATGACAGGTTTTGAGTACTTAATCCATAAAAAAAAAAAGGCTTATTTATTGAAACACACATTGAAACTGCCACTCAGTCTCAGTTTACTCCTTAAAATGCAATTTGTCTCACTTTGCCAAGTTAACAGACTTTTAACGGAATAAACGGAAACGGGACAAAGTAAACACAAAATGGCGTTTCAAGGAGCGAAGTGAGACAAATTGTGTTTCAAGGGTTAAACTGAGATTAAGTTGCAGTTTCAGGAGCGTTTTAATAAATAAGCCTACAAAAAACATGTTTGTGTTGTGGCCTATTTTACTAAAGGGTGCGGCAAAGAGAAAAAGAGAGAAAGAGAGAAGGGCTTAAGGAATTGTAGTCCATATTCCTCATGCCTAGTGCCTTTATTTATAGTAAAATAAGTACAATCATAATAGAACAATGACTTTAGGATGATGAGAATATCCCAATCCATATCTACCTAGGATTTACACAATCACATTTTTCACATGTCAATATTATTTACAACACTCCCCCTTGAGTGTGTAAATACTCAAGTAGATATCGCATCAGATCTTCAAGATGATGTAGAGATAGTTGATGAAGTCGTCTCGTAGGCACGATAGAGAACACACGAGTCTCATATAGGGATGTGCACATAAGAGTAAATCTCACAAAAACCTAGCTATGGTAAAACCCAAGGTGGGAAAAAACCCATAGTCTAACGAGAAAAAAGTGTGTTAATGCAATGTCGATACTTAACATCTTCAAGACGTAAGTAGTAAGAAAACACACAAGAGTATGACCATCCCGATGTGGGTGCCTCATCAAAAATCGTTAGGCAATAAAAACCCAATGGGAAAAATGATCGTGATCGTAGGGAAAAATAGTACATTAAGTCAAGTGAGTATACTTTAGGATACTCTCCCTAAGTTTGACAAAACTCCCCTTGAGAACTACAAGTTTTGCAAATGAAAAAAATTGCCCATACCAAATCCTCGAACAAGCTTCTTCGGCAATGACTTTGTGAAGAGGTCGGCAAGGTTGTCTTCGGATCGGATCTCCTTGACTTTAATCTTATGATGCTTATGTTGATGTGATGTACACGCAATATGCTTGGTGTTGACTTCTTGGATATATTCTGTTATGGTCTGGTCGATACATGCGACGTTGTCTTCATAGATTGTCATTGAGCCTTAACGATGGATGAAGAATTACAAGTGCATTGAATATGCTCCCATGTACACGCGTGGCTTTGTGTATGGTGATGAGCTTGAAGACGTCACAACTAAGATCTATTTGGTTGACCTCCAAGATATTGCGGTGTTCCTAACAATAAAGACATAATCTATTTAGAAACGTGCCTTATGCGGATCAGACAGATAGTCCGTGTCAGCGTATCCCACAAGGTAGGCATCATTTTGATAACCAAGGGTTTGTGGTTAATTTTGAGATGCGTAGGGATAGAATAAGCCTAACTTCATAGAAATGGAAAAATGTCTTTAACACCTATTTGGTGGTAGGGCAAGTGTTGTAACTTACCAAAAGATCAACAACGAAGGGGATTTCATGCCTAATGCAATGAGCTAAGTACAATAAAGCACTAATTGAACTTAGATATAGAACTTCAGGTTCCACAACCTTTTCAAAGGTCTCATTTGAATCTAGCGTATGGACGGTCATGGGTGTACTCGAAAGCAACATCTTCTGGGTGTAGTTCGACTGGTGGACTAGAATACCATCTGAACTTTGCTCGAAACTTCAAATCGAGACGGAAATGAGTTTTCCTAAGATCTTTCATCTCAAAATCCGACTTCATATGCGAGGCAGTTTTCTCAAGCTATTCCAAAGTCTAAGTAAGATTCATCTCATCGACATAGACTGCAACTCTAGCAAATTCGATTTTGTACATGCATGGGCATATTTTATTCACATATCCCTAACATATCAAATATTCACTTAGACGGGTATACCACATCCTCTCGGATTGTTCCAATCCGTAAAGTGAACGCCTCAATTCAATAGAGAGGGTGTTTAATGGTCTAGAACTTTTTGAATCAGTCTATGAAAGTCCTTCAGAAACTTTCATGTAGATCTTCATATCATGATCCCAATAGATACGTTACAACCACGATCATATCATGATCCCAATAGATACGTTACAACCACGATCATAAGCTGCATATTCAGTTTCTCGGAAACTACCAAATTGATAAGGTAGTGGAACGTTATGACGTCCATTACGGCGAAATAAGTCTTTTCGTAATCAATCTCAGGGTGTTGTGAGAAACCTTGCGCCACAAGGCGTGCCTCATATCACACTATCTCATTCTACTCATTATGCTTCCTTACGAAAACCCACTTGTAGCCAACGAGCTTCACATGTGAAGGTGGAGGTGTTGGAACTACAGGCCCAAACCCTTTACGTTTCGCAAGTGAATCAAGTTCGACCTGGATTGCTTGTTTCTAGTTTGACCAATCGGTTCTACATCGACATTCATCAATGGAACGCAGTTCAATATCATCACTTTTCACTATTTCGGGTAGCTACCATATACGTGAATATCATCAATGATAATCTCATTCCAATTCCATAACTCATCCATGCATGCATAATGGACCAAGACTACAGGTCTCGGGATAATTCGGATCAATTTCATGAGGTGGAATGATTGAGATAGCGAACGAGGAAGGGATCCGTTTTGTGCTATGTTTCTCCACTTCTAGGAAGGTGAATCCTTCGAACCAAGTGATTTGTCATGCTTCAAGCCGAGAACAGATTGATTGGCTAGCCGCCGGTGTACCAGGCCTTTCAACAGGGGTGGCCTACCGTCCTTCAGAAGTGGCACACCCTTCGAGAATGTTAACTCGACGTCCATTACGTACGTCTATCCTTACAGGTATGTTTGCAGCTGGTATGTGTGATCTCGTCACTTTAGCTAAATCAGAGAAAGCGTCTGGAACAACACTCTGGAATCTAGAATACAGGGATTGCGATGAGACATAGTGGGGCCATCCACGATAATTCGCACCGTTCTTTAGGAACATTGACGTTTTTATCTCCCTCTAACGGCGGGAAGACTATCTCATCGAAGTGACAATCCGCAAACTAGCGGTACAGAGATCGCGTGCAAGGGCTCTTAAGAGCTAATTCGAAGGATAATTATAATCGACAAAGATTCACATCCTTCTTTGATGATCCATATTTGTACGTTGCGGTGGCGCAATATGGCATAAGGTGCATACCCAAAACGCGCAACTACGAAACATCAGGTTCGTACCCAGTAACCAACTCTAACGCTAAAAAGTATCGGGTAACAATGAGCCTCAGGCGGAGCAACATGGCTGCATACAAGATTGCATAGCTCTAGGAAGAAACCAAAAGCTTGGTGCGTTTACCAAAGTCCGGGTGATCAATTGATAATGCTCTTTATAATTGCTTTTGTGAGGCTTTTTGGGGGTTGAACATGAGGAATTCAATGTTCAATTTCAAACCCAAAAGACATGCAATACTTATCGAAAACTCTTCGATATAAACTCTCCGACATTATCTCTTCTAGACTTTATGGGATATTTAGGGTGGTGAGCCTTTAAGTTAAAATTGGCCAGGAGTTTAGCAGCAATGTGCGTGGACAAATATGTGACCATTGTGTCGATAAATCAACCAAAAACCATATTTACGTGATCCTCATTTTGGTTGGGTTAGTCCACATTATTCCCTTGAATCCACTGTGAAAAGAGGTTATGTAGTAGCTTTGCTAAGGATGATATAAAAATTCAAATTTTCAAACGAGCAGGCTTGGCAAAGTGTGCTTGTACACACAAAATCCTTACTCCAGGTAAGGTGATGCTTTGTGTAACACGTTGCATCGTGTTTCGACCTGAATGTCCCAAACGGTTGTGCCAAAGCAAGTAATCTGCTCGAATCACCCGGCTCTAAGCTGGCCTATATGTGGCATGTCCCAGTTGGGAGGCAGCCCATTAGCCCCAAAACATAGCTTCAGACTTCATATTTTGGAGGTGATGCAAAGATACTTCACTCTATTTTCTATAGTGGTTTTCATAATTATTGTTCTCTCGAATATCCTTAAAACTCAGTGACGTTCTTCCATAACGAAGAGTATGAGGCCCCTTAATGGTAATTCAGTACCATTAATACAACGAGGAGAGGTGCCAATGCCTTGAGTCAGGTTAGATAGAGCTGAATTAGCTGTTAGAGGGGTGATTTAGGTATGAAGTTAGTGTGCATAGTATCACATTCATCCGAACAACTAAATTCCCCCCATTTATACCTTATTACATGTTAATTGAGTTCGGTCACATGTATAAGAAACATGATTCAATTAACTCATATTAGAGGACAATATCCATAACTAAAACAAACACCAAACATGAATCCGAGAACATAGGAAATTGTTCACAAAGTAAACCAAATTGGATAGGGGGTTCCGCCAACACGGCCTTCCATGTCAAAATTCTGCTTTTCCAGATGTGTTAGGTGAAGCAAAATTAGTCTCACAGATTGACTACGGGAATGGTACTCCTCAACAACATTGGTAGGGGCACAAATAAGTGCATAACCAATGACTTATTCCATCAAAACGGAAGTAGATTTTGCATGGTTGAGGTTCGGGAATACTGTCCCTTATACTTGAAGTTTTGGGTGTTAGTTGCCAAGGGATCACGTGATTAGTCGTGATGCCACCCTATTGGTAGACCCCGATTCTACCACTATTCGGTACTCTCTAGTCAAAAATGGATAAGCAGATTCGATAAACGTTTGTTGAAGCAGAGCCTTGTGTTCGGTACACCTCTGCCGAAGCAGATCGTGATCTTCGTTACATCCATGTCGAAGCGGGGCATGCCATTCGGTAAACTCCAGGCGAAGTTGGGTCACACCATTCCGTAAACTCCAGCCGATGCTGGGTCTATACCGTTCGGTACCTCCAACCGAATCACTAGGGTACCTCTTTCACTATTGTGTTTTTAGTGGGCAATATGGTAGTAATCAGATATGAGAATTTAGTGAACTTCCGCTCTCTACAATGCTTCTTCAGGAACATGTTAAGAAGCATGGAAGTACGAGAAAATCTTCTCCAGTTAAAATTCAATCGGATTCTATAAACTTTAGAATTGTACCAATTCACAGATAGGGTTCAATCATGTCTTGCGTCAGGCAAAATATGTCTTGCTTCGGGCAAGATCATCTTTTCATGATTGGAGCGGTTCGTAGAGCGAGTCACAGAGCCATAGAATCCTCGTCATCGAGGTACTTCCATTTACAATGCTTCAGGCATAAGTCTTCAAATGAAAATCACGGCAGAGGCTTATTTAGCTCTATCCACGCCATTGTTGGCTTCAATGTTTCTCAGTTTCTCAGTAGTCAAGTAGAGCTTCAAAACTCGTGCCCACATAAAGTAGTTTCTGCTAGAAACTTCCATGTCAGCGAAATCGAATTTGCTACGGTTCGAAAATCCACTGGATGGAGGGTACAAGATTATGGTTGGTACTTATGAGAAATAAATTCTCCATAAGCATCAAAGTTAGAACATTCAGGTTCTAAGACATGGTTTGGTTTAGTGGATCAATATGGAGAACTTCGGGTCTCTACATGAGTGGTGAGTTTTAGGAAACATAAAAAAAATGTTTCTATGGCACGTTTTCGAAACTACAGATTCGAATTAAAAACATGAACTTCAAGTTCATGAGTACCTACAAGCAAACACAATATACAAGTACAAATACATATATGCAATTTAATTGTAAACATAAACAATAAAATTGCACGATATAATCCCCAGTTACAGTCTTTAAAAGTGGGCAGCTTCGGGGGCCATGGTGTGTGAGTGTCATGGCCCAAAAATAATTTGGGTGGGCCAAGTTTGGAGCTGCAGGCCCAAATAAGAAGAAGGTGGGCTGCATGGCAGCCATTGGAGAAGTAGGGTTAACAGAACCCAGGCCCAATAATTTGGGCTAAGAGAGAAAAAGTGAAAATTAAACATCTGATACATTGACTTAAATTTTTAGGCAGGCCAAAAAGGAGCTAAAAGAGAGAAAAAAGCCTAGAGTTGCAAGAGGTGGGCCAAGACCAGGGGCAAAGCCTAAACGCCCTGGGTGACTTGCAAGTATCCCAGTCGGAGTTGGGTGGTAAGGGTTGTTGGACGGAGGAGCGGCAGGGCGTGGTTCGCGGCGGTGAACCAAAATTCGACGGAGAACTCAAGGTTCTCAAAGTCGGGGATAGGAAATCGAAGATTTCCGCCGAGATTTCATCGGAAAACTCCAAGATCGCCATCGGGGACAACGAGGTAAGGGTTTGGGACAACTTCAAGCGTCGTGGGGAGTTGGTTTCACCGAAAAAACAGTGGAGAGACGCGACCGGGTTCTCGGGCTTCAGCGAGATCCGATTTGAAAAGATTGGCTCAACTCGACTGGAGCCGTGGCTCGGCTCGGTGCATAGTTTTTTTTTTCTTTTCTTTTTCTTCTCTTTTTCACACATATTCAAATCACCACAATTATAGTATAACGATAATAATAATTGTGAACAATAATTTAAGTAGAAAATTATAATTCTTTTAAAAGCGTAAAATTAGGGTTCATGCATTATGGTGAATGTTTCATGCAATCAAGGTTGAAAAAATATTAATATTGAGACCGTGTTTTAGAAGTACTTGGATTGCAGATGAATATTGTGAACGAGTTTGTAGAAGAATCGCCTTCAACTCTAGATTTTCATTTTTAATGCGTTGAATCTCGTTCAATATAAAATAACAAGGAGAAAATTGAATCAATAGCAAGTATATTAATTTAATAAAATAAAATAGTAAATCAAAATAAGAATTATTGAAAATAATACTCCCCATATTCCTCATGCCTAATGCCTTTATTTATAGTAAAATGAGTACAATCATAATAAAACAATGACTTTAGGATAATGAGAATATCTCAATTCATATCTACTTAGTATGTCAATATTATTTACAACAGTTTATATTTCCTTTTACCTTTTTTATATGGCAAAAACAATTTGGCCCAATATAGCTCGGGTTGCCCAATCTTTAAAAACAAAATACGAACACTCCCTCCCTAATCCCTATAGCCCATCGAACCCAAAAGCCCTCTTCATCTCTTCTGAATTTCTTTGTTTCTTCTCAGTTTTATTGGAATTTCTGAATCTTCAATAACAATCGGCTTCTTCTTCCGCACCAGGTTATTTCAATTCTTTCAATTTTGTTGTTTAGGGTTTAGTTTGTGTTGTCTCTGTGCCGAGATTGTATGATATTTACTTTTCCCAGCTTTTTTTTTTTAATCATATTCATGTTATTATCGTTTAATCCATCGAAAGCTCTCTGATCTTCTCGTATCTGATTTTTGTGACTGTTTGTGCATATTACTATAATAGCAGTAGCAGTACAGCTGATTGATGATCAAAGTCTTTGATCCTTTACTGAATGTGAACTGTTTAAACAAGTTTTTTTTTTTTAAATTTTTGCTTAATTTTATTTATTTAATCCATTTGAAATGTAAAAATTGGGAATTTTTCAAAAGGGTTATTGCTATATTATGGTGGTGGTTGTTACCAGAAAACTAAAAGTAAGAAAATGGGGGGTGTTTAGATTCTTGTGTATTTCTCTTCCGAACACAAACGATAAAGACTAAAGAGGTCTTCTTTCGGGTAGAAATAATTGCACCTTCGCTTAAACACAGATAATAATGTCTTCAATTTAACTCCACCCCCTAGAGATGTCAAGATAGTATATTTGCTTTCCTGAAAGATGGTTTTTAATTTTCCGTACTCAGTCATATTCCAATTTACCCGTAATTATTAACATTTGAGTTTAATTTATTCTTAGATTATCTATTGGGATTTGCTTTGTATTTTTGTTGAAGAAGAATTTCGTTTGGAGGAAATGGGGAAGCTCTGAGAGGAGGATAAATAAGGAAGATAGGAGTAAAGAGTTGTGATGCATTTGCGCGGAAATTGCTGTGATTGTAAAGTAGTTTTTTTGACCCTTATATCCAGAGTTTAGATAAGAAATACTGTTTCTGTATTTGCCTCACTTGTGCTCAAATAAGTGTACAAACCATTGTTTTCTGCTGATGCGTTTGTATAATTGCACTAACTTGTTGACATGTCGGTATGTCATATATCAAAGTATAGGTACACGAGGATGATTCGTTTATCTGTGTAAAATAGTTGTGATTAGTTTAAACTTTGGCTTCTGTTCCTTTTTTTTTTTCAAAGACGTTTTTTGTTACTCTTATTAGTAGGACTCTGATTCTGTGATCTAATTACTCTATTCCTCGCTATTCTATTCATTGATCTGTATGCGCAATAGCATGTATTCATTTCATGTAGTTATGGTGTACTAACCATGCTTGATACATAGCTTGGAGCATAAAATTGGTGATATTATAACATATTTGGTGGCATAAAAGAAAGCTGCTACTGCTTTAGTCTTTTCCTTGTTGAGTCCTCCTTCGGTTGTCTGAATAGTGTGACATGTCTTATGTTTTGACGATAAGACTGTAAGAAATGTAACATGACATATTATTGCCTGTCCTTGGTATTTGTGAATAATTTGTCGTTTCTCACAAGTATGTGTGTCAAACTTCATAAAAGGAAGAAGTGTTGACTATCCTCCTTTTATTAGCTTTCTTTTCTGTTTAATTTTATGAGATTTGTGAATGCTGATCGGTCTTTGTATGTTACCATCATATCGTAAAATGTTTTCCTTTTGAATTTAGTTTCTGCATTTAATGGACTACATTTGAATGTATGCAATGTAAACCCAGGTTTGAAGTGACATAAGATTTGTGATTTTATGCAATTTTTGATCAAATTATAAAGATAAAAAGAAATTAAATTAAAGATTTTTTTTTCTCTTTCACTGTATTGTTGTTTCAGCATGCTGAGTATAAAGTGATAAGTAACCAGTATTTCTATCTTAGTTATCTGCATTTATGCAAATTATTACCTTCCCTCAGTTGTTCACAGTTTCCTAACATTTTTACTATATTCATTAGGAAGTACGAGCCTCAAAATGGACAGCATTGTAGATTCTCTAAACAGTGCATACCAAGAATTCGTTGTTGCAGCAGCTAATGTGCTCGAATCCAAGGAAACTTTTGGTGGCCAGAAAACAGCAGCCACAGATGCTGCTCTTGAGAATTTTAAGCAGAAGTGGGAACTTTTCAGAGTCACTTGTGATCAAGCGGAGGAGTTTGTGGAGTCCGTGAAGCAAAGGATTGGCTCAGAGTGCCTGGTGGATGAGGCCACTGGCTTGGTGGCTGGGAAGTCTGGGCAAACCGCAACTGGTCTGCCACCCATTAGTGCGGTTCGGTTGGAACAAATGAGTAAAGCAGTTCGATGGCTTGTTATAGAACTTCAACATGGCTCTGGAACTGCTGCTGGTGCAGCACATTCTCATCCGTCAACTCCTTTTGATGGTAGATTCTCTGAAGATTCAGCTCAATAGGTATGAAGGTGATTTGATTTCTTACCCTGTATTGAGAGAAGATGATGGGATTCATTGGATGGATTTTTTTCGACTAAAATATTGACCATCCCTTCCAAATGATCTTGAATGTAGCTTTTAGGGTTTGCTACTTCCTTATCCCTGTGCAGTTAGGTTGTAACGCATTGGCTTTTGCAATAAACTTAGTACTTAAGTAAAGGTGAGGAAAACACAAGAATTGGTCGTTGAAAGTTATGCGTCTCAGATGTGCATACATTGGCTCGTCTAAATCATCATGATATTTTTGTCTCGTTTTTGTCTGTAAACATGTAGCATGCAATGAGTCTCTGAAGTAGGTGCCACACTTTTTCTTGTATTGATGGCTGCTGTAGATCTATATCTGTATCTACACAACCTGAAAATTGTTGTTTCTAAATGAATCTATTGTATATTTGTGTTTCAAATTCTTTCATCAAAGACAAGTGTTGGGTGTACAATTTCGAATGGAAAGTTGAAAATTTATATATGTGGTATTTCTTAGTCAGTTCAAACCTCTTGTATGCTTAAATCTTTCTATCCATCCATTTCCTTTGTCGTATATACAATTGTAAATGATTGAGGAATTCAAAAACTTCTAAAACTCGGTTAAACTTAAAACGAAATACAAAGGCCTATATGTTCTTGCCATAAACCTATAAATTGTTCTTTCTTCTTAAGTGATTTAACCTCGAAGAGATGATATTTTCCTGCTATAACATTTATGGCCTGTTCTTTTGTGCTCTAACGTTTAGTTGAGTAATACTATATACTAGAAGGTTTGGTACTGAGTTTTTTGTTTTGTGAAATTTAGAGCAAAGGAGAACTGATATAGTAAAGCTAGCAAGAGAGTGTTCTGTCTATGGGGCATGGCCGTTAGCAATGCAAATATTGTAATATATTAAAGCAAGCTGAGGAAAGCAAGGTTCTGTGTCCTGCGTTTGGATGATATGGAGTGACATGAATGCAGCAGTGATATGAGGTTCCTTGTCCAGGTTTTTCTGCCTTTTGCTATTCGGTTGATAAGTCATAGAGCTGCCACAGTTACGCGATAGTGTTGTAGTTGAGTGAAAGAGACACACTTATTGTTCCTCTGTATTTGACCCTTGCATTTCACTTTTTCTTGCCTAATGTATTGTTACACACCGACAGTGAGTATTTCTTGCAGAGTTTTATTTTTTGCAACAACAGTCGGGTGAGAGCCGCGAGCAGCGAGCAGTGGTTTTGTTAAGGAGTCAAAACTACTGCTTTGTTTATAGCAATTTTCCCTTTTATGTCATTTATTTTCTTTGTTATTTTTGTGGGTCTAGCTACATGGAGTTTCAGATCAACCAGATGCTGAAGTTGATGCATTGTGCATTGAGATTTGGTTGATCAGTGGGGGCTTTGGGGATTCAAACTTGAATTTTATTTTTAACATTAAGAAGAGAATTATTATGGGTCAAACTTTGTACGTACTGCTGAATGATTTAAAATTTATTTGAGGCCCACCACAAATTAATCTGAATTATTCAATGGATGTATCATTGAATGGTACATATCACCCAAGATTTTTCCAAGTATCATTAGATCGAGAGTGGACCACGTTTATGGACCAAAAGAAAAAAATTGGCCTAACTTTTAATTTGGCTTTGGTTGTTGTAGGATCGTACCTATGCCAAGAAAATTGAGTTACAATTTAGAGTTATACTTTTCGCATACCCTTGTCTTTTTTTGCACACTTCTTTTTTTGCACACTTCTGTTTATTTATGTTCATCGATTCTTTTTAGATTTATTTAATATAAAGGTAAAAAATGAACAAGGTTGTAGAGCAGAAAATGGGTGTACAATGATCACTTCTCACAATCTTCTCTCCTCTTTTTACTTGCAAAGATTAATTTCACTTGTTACAACTACAAATGCATTTCAGCGATATTGAGTTTGGATCGCAAAATTATCCTTGAATTCAAACTTAGGTCTTAGTTGGTATTTAGGATTGGATTAGAATAAATAAGGGTGGTGTTTTTCACACACTTATTTTTACTTTCTCCACACTTCTTTCAATTTTCGGCCATTGGATCGAATAAATTAAAGATGATCAAATGACATAAACTAATAGAAGTGTGTAGAAGGTAAAAATGGATGTGTGGATAGCACCACCCATAAATAACTCCCAAATTCGAAGTATAGTGACGAAGAAATGAAAATGTGAAGTCTAATTAGAGGATAGAAGATGGATTACGAGTGAAACTTATTTATTTCAATCCTCCCTAAAATATGGTAGGATTAGAAGGAATTAGTTTCCTTCTTGTCTAATTCCCTTCTAATGTATAATATAATGGGTTGAAGAAGAATGCTCTAATCAACAGGGCAATCCACCGTTTGAATCTATATTCATACTATTAAGCTTAATAAAATTGAATATAAATATATTTAAGATTTGGTGTAATTTTAGTAACATCACTGACATACGTTTTCCTACCTTTTCTCTGCCACTTTTTTTAACTTCTTTTTAAGCAAGTAACTCCTACCCACCACATGCGATGCTCGTGCCATTCCCCTACTATCTGTGATTAAAAAACTATTCACGTCCATGTTTTTAATATATCTTGAAATACCAAACGAGGAGTATTATAATAAGAAACTCTTATGTTCTAGATTGTGCCACGCGGTATATGAAGAATCATGCGGCTGTGGTTTATCGTAATTTTCCTAGCTGGTTCCGAAACGACAACGTTTGCATCTCTCCGCATTTCATCTGCAAATTTGAGAAATCCTCACTCACACTCACACTAGTCGGTCCTCTAAAGCAGATATTTATTTATTAAATATTAATCTCAAAAGCTGCTGAGCAGCACAATAAACCTGAACAGGAAAAAAGCAGGAATTTACGTGAGCAGAATTGCATCAACCAGAAAATCGAGTACAAGTGTGAAACAAGACAATTCACGAATTCCACATCAAAACCCAGCAACCACAAATCGTCTACCCAAAAACCCAGCACCCATTTCTTCTGGGTTCACTTGTTCGATCATCCTCTATATATTGGATGAAGCTTCAGTTAGCTTCTACCCAGCAACCCCCAATTTCTTTCTGGTAATTCAGATTAGTCTCTGATTGTTTCTTGATTATCTGATTAGATTATTATAATATTTGGGTTGTTGGATTTCTTGGGTTTGAATTGATTTTTTGTTTTCTTTTTTCAGACTGATGGATTATCGGATTGAAATGCAGAGGGTGTCCTTTTGTGCTGCTCAAGTAAGTCCATAAGTTTCTTCTTCTTTTGTGATATGTGTGCGTTGGGTGTATTTTTCTTTCGACAATTACATGTCTTGCTGCTCTTTAATTTTGCATCAGAAATGTTGTCACCCTTTGCCCATTAGAATTTTAGTCCTAAATCTCCTGAAACTTTTGCTTGTTTCGTAATCGGATTGCCGGACGGCTAAGAAGCATGGATCGGATATGGGATACGCGACCGATACGGGTCGGATACTCCTTCGATACGTATCGGGTATGCGGATACGTGTGATGGATACGGGTATCCGAATTTTTGGATACGTATCATTCGTTTCGAATCATTTAGATTTAGAGGTAGAAGACGACGCTTGTAACTCTCTATTTTCACATTTCAAACGCTGCCGTTTCAATTTCTTGTGTACTCAGTTATTGGGCAGCCGCTGGCCCAACAACTCCCACACGTGGAATCGTAGAATTATGTTATTTAACCATTTTTTTGGTAAGAATTAACGAAATATATGACTTGTAAAATATAAATTAATTAATTTTAATATGCTCTAAATAATAATTACTAAATGTTAATATATAATTTTAACTTCCGTATCCATGTGGTATCGTATTGCCGTGTCCGTATCCGTGCTTCATAGCTGGACGGAAAGTAATGGTGTGATCAAGCATGTATCATTGCAATTGGGAATTTGTTGCATGATAGTGTTGTGTTGTTCATGCGGTGTTTTGCGGTTGGAGCCTATTTCTAGATGATTGTAGCCCCTACATAAGGATAAATAATATTTCCTTAAAAATGGTCGTAGATAAACAATGGCGGTGTCACTGCAAAAGATTGTAGATAATCTTATTTTCGTATTGACAGGTTTTTATATGATCTTATTGGCAAAGAACTACTGATTAGTTCAATTTTTTTTTTTGTTGTTTTGAATTCGGGTATTTTTGTAGTCCACTTAAAAAAAGGGTCTATTTCTTGTTCTCCTCTAGATATATTGGAACCATCTTCATATGGCATAATAAAGTAAAAGAATTTGATCTGTACATTTTGGTGACGTTGTTCTTTAAAATTGACATCAGGAAATTAGGGATCCTTGAATTTGTTTTCTGCTTCTGCCAAATAATTTGACAAAAGAGTAAAGGAGAACGAAGAGGGCTTATTTGAAGCTTTATTTTTGGATGACAACTTTGTGTAATTAATATTGTTGATTGTAATGTTAATGAGTTTTAATTTAGTTTATAAACTTATGGGATGATTATCAGCCTGAAATATATGTTCTTTTCGAGAGTGTAATTACTTGTTATTTAAGGGGAAATTTATATCAATCTCAGACAACTCATGTATATTGGATGACTATGGCAGATTCATATGCATTCATTTTAAATGCTTACTTTGTTGTTCAACTCAACGTTAATCCTGGGTTGCGGCTGCTGCAGATTGGCAATCTCGGGCTTGTGCTCTTATGGCATATTCTACATCTCTTTGTTGGCATATGGTACTTTCTATTAGGTTTAGCTTACGTGTTTGAAAGCTATCTTATTTCTGGTGGAGTACTCAGGAACTACAAAGCCCTTAATTTGGGAAAGCTTAAGTACCTGGCTATTGTGATAGAAAGTGAAGAAGCTTACCAAACTTCAAAAGTTATTGAGCTTCTGCAGTGGCTAGAGGCTATTGGCGTGAAGCGTGTGTGCCTCTACGATACAGAAGGTAATGGTGCTTTCTTATTCTGATTGATAACAGATGCCTTCTACTATTGGTAGGAAACAATGTGACATGTGTATTAACCTCATGTAATTATTTTTCTTTTTTGATCCTAGGAGTTTTGAAGAAATCAAAAGAAGCCATCTTGAATAAACTGAAGAATGCAACAGAATTCAAGGTAAATTACTTCTGGTTCTACATTTTGCACCATAAATTGACCAAAGTAATTAGCATACGTGGCAGTTCAGGTTGTCATGATCAATCGACCATTATTATAGGTGTATCTAGAACCAAGAAATTATTTTAATTGTAATATCTTTTTTTATTATTGTACTATATTTTTTATGTGACTCTTATATGAACGTACTACCTTGATTTACTGATGTAGGCCAGTCTTCTTTTGTGTTTCATTAGTTATATATGATAACATATATTGCATTATTGATGATGGCAAAGTTTTGTACCCAACTTAACATATAAATTACATGCAGGATGCTGATGAAGGTTTACTTGACCAAAAACGCATGGCTCTGGAATTTTCTTCATTCTCTGATGGAAAAGAAGCTGTGACCAAAGCAGCTAACTTACTTTTTGCGAAGTATTTGAAATTGGCCAACTTAGTTGTTGATCATGAAGAGAAAATCTTTACAGAACCTAACATGGACGAGGCACTAAAAGCTATTGGTATGCTTTACTGTCAGATGCGTCAACAGTCAAAATCATGATTACTGAAAAATTTAATTTGACCTTCTGGGTGTTTATGGTATTCTGCTTTCAGGTTGTAGAGGGCCAGACCCTGACCTGCTATTAGTTTATGGACCTGCAAGATGCCACCTTGGTTTCCCTGCATGGAGACTTCGATATACTGAGATCATGTGAGTATTTCTAGGCAAATGTGCGATGCAATTAGTTACATAATTTCCTATATATGTGTACTTGATATGTACTAAAACTTAAACATGAAGCGATGGTAAGGGAAGGATGGAACAACCCTCTAACCACACAAATAGGCCAGAGCTAAAGAGAATACCTAGTTTTAAGCCTGCTTGTTTGTGTATAATATGTACATATACATGTGTGTGTGCACGTATTATAGTAATAATCATTTTGTTATACGTCTGTTTCTATAGGGATTTTCAAGATTTTCTTCTGGTCGACTTGACACAAAATGTTTGCCCTCTTTAATGAGCATATAAAACTTATGTCAAAGGTTCTTTTCTGCAATATGTCCTAATTTAAATATCCCAAAAATTTTGTCTGCACTAAGAACTATGTAGCTGTAAGTTAGCAGTGGATCTAATTTTATCTCCTGTTTGGTAGGAAATGATTTTTTAAAGAACAAAAAGGGGCCTTGAGTAAATTTCTTACCAGGTTCATTGTTAGTGCTTACCTGAGTGTCTCTTGCCAGTTCTTTCCTATACCCTGATTAGGGGACCTTTCCATGAGTTTTGTGGGGAGGTGGGTGTCCCATTGGTTTGGCTCCAGGACTTTAACGAGACAAAAGGGCTTGACTCTCTGTTTGCATAATTGGATGTGGAAAGTATTTTTTTAAAATGCTTTCTTGACCTTGAATGACTATTCTAATAGGGCGGGAAACCACGTTGTTAGTTGTTTCTCAATAGCATATATCATTAACTATTTTTTCTCGTTTTGGGCTCAGTAGTGTTTGTCTCTAGGTGATCCATATACAGGCACAGCGGCATGTTAGACTTGTATTTTATTTTATCTCCTTTGTCTTGTGCAGATTCTTTTTTTTTCTCGTACATTACATGTATTGACGATTTGTACACATATTGTTTCTTAAACTGATTGCCCCATATTCGCTTTACAGACACATGGGAGAATTGAAGTGTATGAGAAATGGCTCTCTTATTAAAGCCATCTATAGGTTCACTACCGTGCGCCAAAACTATGGTAAGCGGTGTTTGTCTGGATTGTCTAATTAATTATCGTCTCTTCTAATAGTTTGAAAATGAACTAATGATTTCATGAGATACCAAACAAGTTTGCAATGGTGTGATATAACTTCTTGTTGGTTAAAGAAAATTCTATTCGATTTAGTTGTATGGTCAAATGATAAACATCGAGTTCTGAGATTGAATTCTTTTAGTATTTGGTTGACATTTTATGTATTGTTGTTGTTCCAACAGGTAAATGACACTGCATTTGGAAGTTCATATCTCGGATAACTGATCCAAACGCGTATGCGTCATACGAGAATTCCAAAAGTCCCAGCCTGTTTGCGATCAAAGTTTTTACGTTGAATATGTGTGTTTAATGATTGATATGTAAACAGTTCTCTTGTTTATGTATAAAATATGATGTGCCTACATCCCTCTTTGATATCGGTTCATTCAATCGCAGTGAGTAACCTGAGTTCAAAAACTGATCATCGTGGATTAATGACCATAAACATCGCTTCACAGCACTCAAATCTCCAGTTATTTGAAATTTATTGTTTGCTTTTCGAGCAAGTATTTGCATCTTTTGCAGTTTTTCTTATTGGGGAAATTACTCGTCACTGCAAAAAGTGCACACAAAAAATTTACGCGGTTTTGCAAGAGGGTAATGTTAGGGAGATCAAAATTTTTTTGAACCAAATTTGTAAACCAAATGATATTTGTGGCAATAAAATAAGATTTCATGGTTTAATGACTTTAAAAAAGAAGACTAACCATCAACTGACACATCATTTGTTTACAAATTTGGTTTAAACAATTTGGTCTTCGTAGCATTACTTTTTGTAAAAACAATCTATGTCTATGGAGTGTGTTTTCATCTTCACAATAACTAGAGAAAGTATAATTGTAAAAGTAATACCCCTCGTGAAGTATACACCCAAACTCGAGCCCGTATTCAATAGGATACACCTCTTGTGCGCTCTCTCAAACCCGTGAAAGTCACTCTTACAACCTCGAGAAAAATCATCACTTAATTCTCTAAGAGTAAGCTCAACCTCCAGTCATAGTTAGAAAATCAAACGATTTTTATTTTGAATGAAATTTTACAGGAATCATCTTCCAATGATCACTTAAATTATGATTGGTTTAGATCATAAAAATATTGGAAAGTTTATCAAAATAAATGATGAGCACCATATTAACTTGCTAATTACTTAGCGTTTGAGATATACTATTCATAATCCTTTTCTTCTTTTTCACCATTTTTATGCTAATCGTATTAATGATTAAAACTGCGTAATACATGCGTCGCGGTAAGGTTTTTCTTTTGTTGTTAAAGGTTTGGATTACAACGGAAGAAAGGGAAATCAGCCTCGCACTCTTTTGCAAGTCCATCCGCACTTCACGGAAAAGCTGAAAGAAATGTATGTTAGTAGGTCTTAAGTAATGATTTTTAATACAAACTATATGTGAGGGGTAATGGGAATAGTCGACCACAAAAGCAGAGTTAGATGCTCTTAACTACAAATGTATAAACATGTCTAGTTAATTTCATCTAAAATTTATTTCTTTGTTCCTTAGAAAATCTTTTCATTTAACAAATTAAGAAGATAAAACGAAGAGTGCGTTCAATAAAAATTTGAAAGAAAAAAAGAACCATCATCAAGTACATTCACTAGTCAAGCATTGCATTGTTTTGTGTTTTTGTTGAAACGATTGAGCTTTTATTAAGTACGGATGGAAACGTTTACATCCGAAGCAAAGTACATTAAAAAGCTAAATAGGAGCAACCCAGTCCCAACGACGAACGACGAACGCCTCCGTTATTGAACACAAAAGGAGGCGGCGGAATGAGCAGCCCCGTTGCAGGAACGTTGCGGCATAAGAGAAAATATTCTTAAGCGCTTTGGCTTTTCTCTTCAGCTTCCTTCTTCTTGAGCATGGCATTCGCTTGTCTCCACTTATGGTATTTGCCGAACAAGAGCTGCATATCTTCGAGGCTTCGGCCTTGTGTTTCTGGCAGCATTGTGTAAAAGAACACCCAAGCAATCCCGGAAATTCCGGCGTAAAGGAAGAAGGCGCCGCCGATGGTGATGGCCTTATACAATGAGAGAAAAGTCATGGAGATGACTCCGCTCATCACCCTATTCACGGCCACTCCCATAGCGACCCCTTGCGCTCGCAGCTGCAACGGGAGGATCTCTGAGCTGTACACCCAGGTGACGGGTCCCAGCCCGATGGAGAAAAACGCGACGTTGAACATTACCATGGCAATGCACAGAGCGACGGCCCATTGGACCTTGGTGTGGGAATGTTCGACGACTGTAAGGCCCACACCGAGCAGCGCAAGAGAACAGATCATTCCACCCACACTGCTCAAAAGCAAAGGACGACGTCCGAACTTGTCAAGCATAAAGGTGGCCACCAAGATGAAAATGGTCTTGACAAGTCCAACGGCTATGGTTGCTAGTAGCTTGGGCTCGTAGCCGGTGATTCCAGCCTTCTCGAAGATCCTGGGGCTGTACAACACGACAGAGTCAATACCGGAGACTTGCTGGAAGAAGTGGATACCAAATACCGCGATCAAAATATGGCGGACAGCTGGGGTGGGCCGAAGGAACATCTGTTTCCATATGCCTTCACCGTGGCTTTTCTTCGAAACCTCAACGATCTCATCGTTGCAGTCTTTTGGGATTCCAACGGCCTCTTTGATATCGTCTAGTCTGAGCTGAGCCTCCTCTGAGGAAGAAGAAGTTTTGTCCAGGACTCGCTTGGCGTCTCCGAGTCGCCCCTGCATGACGAGCCAGCGTGGTGACTCAGGCATGAATAAGACGCCGAGGGCGAGGAAAACAGAGGGAATTGCGCCAATTCCGAGCATGATCCTCCAGTTCAAGTGGATCGGGAGCTTGGAGAAGGCATAGTTGGATACGTACCCGAGTAATATACCAACATTAACAAACACCTACATATTTTGAAACAAATCAAATTTATTAATACATATTTTCCTACAAGTGGATTAATTTCTACGTCGACATAACCAAGCAAAGAAACAAACCTCTGGGAAAGATGTGAGGAAGCCACGAAGCCAAGCCGGAGAGATCTCGGTGGTATAGACAGGTGCAATCATAAGAGCGTAACCAACTCCAACTCCGGCGATAAATCGGCCGAACATGAGGAAGCCGTAGTTGGGGGCAAATCCCATAAGGAGAGCTCCGGCAAAGAAGATGACTCCAGCGAGGACAATGGTGTACCGTCGGCCAATCCAATCGGAGGTTTTTCCTGCCAAGGCGGAACCGATGAGAGAGTACAGGTTCAGAGTACCGTTGAGGACTTCGACTTGTACGTCGTTGATTTTCAGGTTTTCTTTGATGTAGAGTGACGCTCCACTCATCACACCAATATCTGTACATAAAAATGAAATCAACATGCATTGCATGCGGAGATCAGACAACGTAATAACGTACATGAAAAGAAAAACAAATACCAAAAGAAAAATTACCATAGCCCAGCAAGATTGAAGACATTGAAGCCAAAATGGCCGAGGCAATAGCGAACTTCTTTGTCCTTGGCGCCTTCGGAGGATCAAAGTCCGCAATACTCTTCTGGCCTGAGGCGGCATTATCTTGAGGTTTCCGGTCAGCCATCTCCATTGTTAGAGCTAGCTAGAGATCGATAGACAAATAGACAGATAGACCACAGAGAGATCACTTATAAATGAAAGAATAAGCTATTAGATTTTATCCATTCACCAAGGCAGTGTTTTTTTTGGGGAGTAGGATTTGGATTTTTTGTTTTCAGAACACAATCTCTCAAGTGCTTAACAATTCGACAATACTCTGGTAACTTGGGTTTATTTGGATTTGTGATGGTTTGTATTTTCCAAAGGGAGGTGGGTACGAACCAGTTTAACTGGTATGTCCCGTACTCGGCTCCCCTTTTAAACATTCCCAATCGAGTAAGTTGCGGACTGAAGCAAAACAAATTTCAACTTACTGTCGGAAGATCCGTTTTTACAGTTCCGTTGTTGCATGAAGACCATTTGTTTTTTCTTTTATTTTTGTATTATAATTTTAATCTGACTCCGATTCAAAGGTTACTATTTTGGTAATTAATCAGTGGTTGATTAATTTTAGAGAGTTTTAATGAAAAGTCTTTTACAAAACAAAAGGTTAACCAAAACTATTCACGCACTAACCCAAATTATATTAAAAATGACTTGAACATTGCTGGGTGGCCACCAGCAGATTCAAACCACCTGTGTGCAGCCCACGCACTAGACAGAAAAAAAAAGAAGGGTTTTTATCACGAATGGTCTCTGAGATTGACAGAAGTCATCAAAATGGTCCCTAACATTCCAAATCGATAAATCTCGTCCCTGACATTTGGTGTCGCACATCAATGTGGTCCTTCCGTCAATAATCTGTCAATTTGCTCGTTAAAAATGCATGTGCCGCTCACATGTCCACTTTTTAAAGGGTTTTTCGTCATTTTGACCCCACACACTGCTTACCCCCTCCACGCCCCCCCACCACTTTCTCTCGTCACTTTTATGAGTTTTCTCATTTCTGGGCAAATGGTTTGAAGGTTGGGAATTGGGGCTTTTGGCAACAACGATTTGATTCGCCTACATTATTGAATCCCAACTTAGAATTTGTTAAGAATCTTTGAAAATTGGTGGATTGTGAGTCAACTATGTTGGATTCAAACATCTATCGTCGATTTGGAAAACCACCAAAATATGGTGAGTTTTATTTATATGCTTTGTAGAATTTATTTGTACTTTTGATGGTCCCAATAGTATTTGTTGATACTTTTGATATGTGGTCCTGTGTTGTGGGGTTGTGAAGTTTGAGATACTATATATGTAGGGTTAGTGTTGGAGATTGGTTTGTTTATTGATGGGGTAGTGTGTCTGGTGATATCCTTACTGAAAATGGAGTTGTTTAATGCTATTGGAATGGTTACCGAACTGCATATAATGCTTTTTCATACATATATTGGGTTATATGAATAAATTGAGGTCCATTTACAATTTGTTCACTCTAGTAAAGACTTCTTTAACTTTAGTTTTCATATGAGAAAGGAGTTGTATAATGCTATTGGAATGGTTGATTTATTTGTTTTGTTGTTGTAGCCTTTATTGTGTTGCATTGACTATGTATTGACTTAGTGTAAACTAATATTGTAGACTAATACTGTTTTTGACTTAGTGATTAAAGGTTTAGAAACTTATTGTGTTGCCTTTGCTTATGTGATAATGAATCTTGTGCAGCTGATCCGGACAAATTCACATATAAAATTCACCATGGTGGTCAGATTATTAAGAAGGGAATTAAGGAAGTTTACAATGGGGGTGAAATTATATATTTAGATTGGCTTTGTGGTGATAAGCAATCCTTGATTGAGTGTCACAACATTGCAAGGGATTTGGGGTATAAGGTGAAGTTGTCTATGTATAAAAAGTTCTCTAATTGTACTTTTGAAGAAATGGAGGCAGATCAACAACTTTTGGATTTAATTGATGATATGCTAAAGAATAAAATAGTTGACTTATTTATGGTTGACAAGAAAGGGAAGGCAGTTAGTAAAAGTAGCATGGATGAGGGAAATAAAAGGGCCCCTGAAATTGAGTTAATAGATGTGTGTGTGGAGAAAGAGAAAGAGATAGCACAGTCATTGAACTCGAGTGATGGATTTGGTGAATTTAGGCTGAATGAGGATTTTAGAACAGAAAATGAGGTACAAAAAGGAGATTATGCAGCAGAAACTGAGGGACAAAGTGAGGATTATGAAGCTTTTGAGGGGGATGATAATGAACAAGCTGATCCGGTATTGAAAGACTCTGATTATGAGCAAGATTCAGAGGATCAAAATGCACTTGCAACAGCTAAGGAAGATGATAAAATGTTTGAAGAAAATGTAGACAATCCAATCGGAGAAGAGCTTGAAGAGATGGATATACACCAAGCCATATGCATGTCGAAAATGTGGACTAGAAGGCCATACTGCCAAGATATGTGGAAAGCAAGATACTGCATCCACTAAAGCTGCAAACCAATCCACTCAATTTGCAACTCATGCCAGTAACAGCACACATACACCAAGTCAACCAAGACAGGTACTGTTGAACTTTTTAAAGCCATTTATCAATAATTGGACATGGTGTGTTGTTTTTGTTTCAAGTATTATAATGTGATGTGTTGTAACTTGTAAGTCAAAATCTGTAGGAATTTTTAAAAGTTCATTTGTATTAATTATGTTGAATGTATAGGTGGAAAGGGGTAGAGGAAAATGAAGGGAAAATTTGAGATTTATGTGGGATTTCTAATGACTAGCATGCATAAGCAATTCAAAATTCATATGCATAAGCAACGGAAGCAATTTTATCAAAGCAATAGTCATGCAAATCCCCTTCAAGAAGCATAGGTTAATATTTGATGCATCTACTAAAATTGAAGAACAAAGTGAAGGTGTAGTTTTATACCTCTTGATCTAGACTTTAGACCAAGGATGGACCACCTCCAAGCTTTCTCTTCTTGGAACTCCTTGAGCCTAGCCTCCCTTCTTGCTTCCTCCACCTTGATAGATTTGAATTGGATTCTCCTCTAGTCTCCAAAGTAGAAGACCTCTAAAGATCCACACCCACCAAGTAGTGGAATGGATGATGGATCTTGTTGATGCACAAAATCGGGTGGACTTTGGAACAACGTAAAGTGTCAAGGTGAGATGACCTTCTCTAGATTGTTCAGGTCATCAAGTGAAAATAGTGTATGATGTGATGGAAATGGGAAGCAAACACAAGATGTACGTGGTTCACCCTAAGTTGGGCTACGTCCACGAAGGTAGAGGAGTTCTCATTAATAATGTAGAGTTTACATAATACATGGGTTTAGGCATAATCATCGTTAGTGAGTTCTAATAAGGGATTAGGGGGTCTAAGATCATGAGAGCTTAATTGTGGGAGAATGATCTCCTTTTATAGTTGAGAAGAGTCCCATGTTTTCGTCCGCGGTCGATGTGGGACTTTAGGAGCTTTCTCTGGTGTTGACACGTGTCATGTCGTGATTGGCCTCTTGGTTGGAGGGAAACTCATGTGCTTCGGCAGGGGCGCCTCAGCGCGAACCCTTCAGTAGGTCTCTGAAGGTACGAAGTTGACCGGTGCTTGGTAGTTTCGGGATTGGTGAAGTATGGTACAAACAGTGCTCCCCCAAGTTCCCGAGTGAGGAAAAAACTTCTCGGTTGGGGACTTGTAATATTCAAGTGACTTAAGTAATCACGAAACTTTCGAGTACCGAGGTGTAGTAGCATATATGGGAGTCCCCCCAAGTCTTCGATCGAGGAGGGTTGCCGAGTGAAGGGTCTTGATTTTTTTTTTTTTTTTTTTTTCGATTTGTTGAAGAATCAAAGATCTCGAAAATTTTCTTTCCTTCTCCTTGTACCATACGATAGCCCAAATATATTTGTCGTGAAGTAGTCCAAATTCTTCTTGATTTTCTGTTGAGGGCAACCAAGCCCAAGGTTTGAGCCCATCACCATTTTGAGATACAACCCAGGCCTTTTTTTTTTTTTTTTTTTTGCAGACAGCTGCCCTAGGGTTTTTTGGATTTTTGGGGATCAGACAACTCAGTTTACACACCCCGTGCAGCGCCCAATCGTGATAACCAGACTGAGAAAACCCTTTGCTGCTTGAAATGTTCATCTGCTTAAAGGTAGGAACCCTCTGCTGCGCCATTTGAGAATACCAGATGTTTTGCAATAATCAAACAGCCAAGGGAGCCTAAGTTCCTGCTTACTGGAATAAAGCAGGGTCCAAGGGTGCACGGATCTGCCCTGCTGCCTTGCTCGGGACTGCACAGTGGAGGTGCAAGTGATTGAAGGTGGTGCTACAGAGGTCAGAGGCGCGGGTTGGGTTTGCAGCGAGTTGGGTCGAGTTTCTGGGCAGCTGCCAGCTTGCGGTGGCTGCTGTAGTTGCTGCCTTTGCCGTGGCTGCTGCCTGTAATTGGTTGCAGCGAGTAGCAAATTTATTGCAGTGGGCTGCAGTGAGCTGGGTCACAGAAGGTTGAAGACGACAACTTGTGATTTTTCAAAATTTGGAGCTGTCTGTTGGACTACTTTTCTTCACAGCCTAATTGCAGAAACAACCAGATGCCGCAAGCAGTGCTCGACATCACCAGATTTATGGGAAATTTGCAATTGTCGTCCTACATAAGATTGGAGAGATAGGGCCGACCAAAACTCGAGTTGAGGGTCTGGGCATCATAGCCCAACAGAAACAAGAGTAGCGCCGATCCATTGCTCGACCCGCATCAGTTGTTGGGTTTGTTGCCTGACCCACGACAACGATCTGATCAGAACCACCAGCCGCATCGACCGCCTGATTCGATCGCCGAAGCTGGTTTACAACACCAAGTCTGGAAGGAAAACCCATGATAATCAGCCGCATCGGCCATCTGATCAGTTTGTATATTTGGTGAATTGTGCTTCTGGAAAATAGTGTGCTGGTTCTTTCTAAAATGGAGGAGCAGGTGAGAGTGAGAGGAGGGAGGAGAGAGAGAGAACTTTGTTTTTTTTTGTTTGTGCCGTGATTGCTGACTTTTGTGTTTGGGTTTGTCAACCCAATTGTGATATTAAAAATGAAGGCTTTAAAATATCACAATTGGCTTTAAAATGAAAGCTTTTATGTTCTGGTTTGTCAACTCAGTTGTGATATAGGCCTGGGTTCTTGGAGTAAGGTAGCTAATGTTGCTAAATAATTGTAATTGTGAAAGATAATTGCTTGAGGCATTTTTTTTTTTTGGATGTGTGGGGGTCTCTTAATTTGGCTGAAAACATAATGTCGTTCTTTCATTGTGTAGGTACACGAATGATGACAAGGTTGCTCCCGCCATTAGTGGCCCCTTTTCTCTCTTGTGAGTATGTAGGTAAAATTGCTTGAACCTCAAAGTTTGGTAATGTAGGCTTGTACTGGAAACTTGTGCCCTTACGCATATAGCTTGAACGATCCAAAATATAGGAGAAACCACATAAATAGGTTTTGCTTCGCACACTTGTGATCATCAGTGTGCGAAGCTTTTTTGAATGTTTGGGATTTTAGACCTTCGCAGATATGTGAAGCTCTAAGCCTTCACATGTGGGAAGCTTTGGACCTTCGCATGTGGGAAGCTCTAGACCTTCGCATGTGGGAAGCTCTAGACCTTCGCAT
Organism: Gillenia trifoliata; assembly: GCA_018257905.1. Taxonomy (NCBI): domain Eukaryota; kingdom Viridiplantae; phylum Streptophyta; class Magnoliopsida; order Rosales; family Rosaceae; genus Gillenia; species Gillenia trifoliata. The sequence goes on from CM031080.1 coordinate 20,662,071, forward strand.
GTGGGAAGCTCTAGTCCTTCGCATGTGGGAAGCTCTAAGCCTTCGCATGTGGGAAGCTCTAGACCTTCGCATGTGGGAAGCTCTAGACCTTCGCATGTGGGAAGCTCTAAGCCTTCGCATGTGGGAAGCTTTGGACCTTCGCATGTCGGAAGCTCTAGTTGAACCATATAAATAGATTGTGCTTCGCACACTTGTGATCATCAGTGTGCGAAGCTTTTCCCTTGTTGTTATTTTCCAATTGTTGAAGGGTTGGAGAATCATATAAATAGGTACATGCTTCGCACACTTGTGATCATCGGTGTCTTGAAGCTTTTTCCCTTGTTGGGTTATTTTTCCAATTGCTGAAGGGTTGGAGAATCATATAAATGAATTTTGCCCGCACTTGTGATCATCGGTGTGCGAAGCTTTTCCCACTGTTGGGTCATTCTCCACTTGTTGAAGGGTTTGGAGAACATATAAATAGATTTTGCTTCGCACACTTGTGATCATTAGTGTGCGAAGCTTTTCCCTTGTTGGGTCATTGTAGTTCTCTGCTTGAATTGAAATGTTAGACATAGCTTGAAGCCTTCGTTGGCCTACAAGAGTATCACACACACACATCAAATAGTAGGGTACATTGGGCTTAGTGCTCCCCTAGTTGGGTTTGTTGCCCTTGTTGGGCTTTTGCTCCCTTAATTGGGTCGAGTTGAGCCCATGAGTTTGTTTGCAAGTCCAATAGTGGACATGTGGCAATTTTTCATAGGTTGAGTTTGAATTTGCTTTCTCTTGGTTGTCTATATAAGAAAGATGAATCTTCATTTCTGACATTGTTCTCATTTTTTCCTAGTGGAGTGAAATTTGGAGAGGTAGTGCTATCTGGCTGAGAGGGAGTCCAACGACGGTCAACACGAAGGTGGTGGTTCTTTGACGGCGGTTTGAGCACTGTGCCAAGGTTAGTAACATTGCCTCTGAAATAAGATATAATTTCTTTGTTGGACTTGTTGGTCCGCTACGCATTTGTCAAAGAATATGGTGAATAAGCTAATACCTCCTCCATAGCCTAGAGATCTTTAGGATTCAATCCTTCATGTAGTAATAGAGGTCTTTGCCTGTGTTTGTTGTAGATGTCAGAGTCCGAAGGTTCTAGTGATGAAGGCTCCCCTAGCTCTGGTTCTAGGTTCGAGCCTGCAATGTCCGAGCCTTCAGAGTCTTCACTAGAGTCTTGTGAAGAGGAAGAGTTTGATGACCTTCATAACCATCGAGCATGCATACCACCTATTTCTCCCGAAGCCATCGACGAGGAAGCGAGCGAAGAGCATAGTTCTAGTGATGAGAGATGCATGGTCATAGTGAATGTTGATTCCACCTCACCGTCTCATGGTGGGGTAATGAGTGAGGCGCCTACTCCTATCATGTCGGTGGGTGAGGAGAGTGTTCTTACTGCCATACCTATCTTTCGGTCTGAGTTCACAGCGGATCATTTAACCACAAACTTGTTGACTAGCGAGAAACAGCTTGAGACCTTGAGAAAGTTGTGTGGCATACCCAATAGTGTAGGAATGCGCTTGGTAGATGATAAGGAGTTGCCTACCGAACCGCCTAAGGGTCATATCATTTTCTATATTCAAATGATAGAGAAGTTGGGAGTGAAACTACCACTGCATCCATGGTTGCAAAAAATGTTAGCTGCTATGGGGTATTCGCTTGGGCAACTCAATCCTGGCTTCTGGGAAACCTTGATTGGGTTTTATGTTATTTGGAGAGAGTGTGGTTTAGGCGAACCTTCTTTCCACCAGTGGCGCTATTGTTATAAAATGCGTCCGGTGAAGTCATCCACTGGTTATGTTGAGTGTGCATGTAGGAGCGAGAATGAGCGCATAGTTTTTGGTAAGAAGAGGTCTTACGGTACTTGGAAAAATCGATGGTGCTTCCTTTATAAGAATTGGGAACATGATGAAGGTGTCAGACCCGAGCGACGTATTCCTACCCATTTTCAGACCATAGGTTAGGATGCACCCATTATGTGTTTGTCATTCCTTGTGATATATATACTTCCTCCTAACGTTTTGCTTTGTACAGTGACCAGGAACACTATCAAGTTAGCAGGACAAGAACTTGCTGATATAGAGAAGGTTCTTCAGGTGCCAAAGGAAAGAAGGCATTTGGATAAGCTACGCCCCTTGTTTCAGAAATACGGTTTTTAGCCTTCATTACCTGAACGTCAGCGACGATCAAGTGAGTTTTTCTTTTTGTGTTTGCCCATTGTCAAACGAGTTGTTTATCTTGCTCTCATTCTCCTTGTTCAGTGGAGAAGACAAACACGAAGGAGGCATCCAAGCATAAAGTAGGGATGTCAAGTACTAGCAAGGGTAAGGCTGCCATGATGGTTCCTCTTAATGACGTCTTGTTTCACAAGGAGGCCCTCAAGCACAAGGTGAAGCCAGTTGTTAGGCCTAAGTCCAAGGAAGAGATAATCAAGGTGGCGGCTTCAAAGAAAGCGGAAGCTGAAGCAATTCGCAATGCTTCCGCCATTGTTACAGGGAAAGAGAAGCGGTTGATGCCTCCTCCTCCCGACGGTGCTCCTATTTTTCCTCCTACCTTGGAGCATGCAAACCAAGAAGATATCCCTAGCTCAAGTCGCAAGCGGAAGTATAAGGAAGAGGTTGATAACATCTCTTGGCAAGATCTAAAGGTTGCCATGAAGCCCAATAGTTTCAGTTTTGTGAACAATTGCCTTGCCGGACGCAAAGCCTTCATAAGTGAATTTGGAGAGCCTTTAGCCGACAAAGAGACGGATCGTGATAGGATGATGAAACTGTTTGCCTTCGTAAGTACTAGTTTACCATTTGTTTTCTTTTCTTTCTTTATTTCTTCTCCATTTCTCATCTAGTGCTAACACACATCTCACTGTGCAGGTTATGACTGAGGTTGATGATAGGCTAAAGATGGCAGAGCGAAATAAAGAGAAGTTAAAAGAAGGCAAGCAAGTTGTGGATGATGCTAGGAGGGAGCGCAAGGCTCGTGTGGAGGCTGTCAAGACCAAGGATCAGGCCTTGGAAAGGTTGAAGCGACGTGGTGAGGAAATAGAGAAGCTTCGAAAGCAGTTGGAGGTAGTTACCCTTGAGCGAGACAACGCACTAGCTGAGACTTCCAAGGTTAGAGATAAACTCATTCTTGAACGAGATGATGCATTGGCCGAAGTCTCGAAACTCAAGGAGTGTCTTCCTGCTCTGAAAAAAGCCGCCATTCAGGAGTTTGTGGATACTGGTGACTTTGCTGAGTTCATAGGACCGTACTACCATAAGGAGCTTAGGCGTGAGAAGAGAAAGTGGATAGCTATCCTTGAGCGTCACCATGGGGAAGGCATTATAGATTGGACATGTTTTGAGCAATATCAGCAAGAGGTTGAGGAGCATAAGTAGAAGGGGGAGGCCTTCGCCCTTGATATAGATTCTAGTAGTGATGATGATCTTGAGGAGAGCGAGGCTGAGCAAGATGCTAGTGATGGTGAACAGGCTCACCAGGACGAGGATGACATTGAAACTGGAGATGGCAATGAAACCCAGCAGGATGTTGGTGAAGGTCCGACCTCGGATCATGACGACCCTTAGCACTACCACCACGCACTTGCACTAGTCGGTCAAGTTTTGTGAGGCTTTAGTTTATTGCATTCCTTTTATGATTTATGTGATGTACTTGTCTATTGCCTAGAGGCTTTTTGTTGATGGATGTTTATGATATTGGACCATTTACTTTGATGCCAAGTGCTAAGTGTTTGCACTATTGTTTATGAATGCTTGGCTATATTTGAATGAATCCTTTGTTTGGATATGACCCATGGTTTGGGCTTAATTGAATGGACATGTTTGAGCAGGTTGCTTGTTTGGTTGGTCATGTTGACACAACACTCGTTTGTTACTTTATGTTAGAGTGTGCATGGTAAAGCTTTAGCTTAGAGTATATAGTTGGGTCAGAGCTAGACCAAGTGTTCCAGTGTTAGGAATGTAAAGAGTTAGACGGAGTTGTCTGAATTGCCTCTTTATTAAGTTCGTGCTAAATGGCTTGCGTTACAGAAGATGTTGAAGGACTAAAGGTCAAAGCTTGTAGCGCGAGGGTTTACTTGTAATAGTACTTCAAGTGATCAGCGTTCCATGAATGGCCGAGGGTCCGGCCATCAGAATCCCTAAGCTTGTAGGTGCCAGGGCGACTGATGCCAACAACTTCAAATGGCCCGTCCCAATTCGGACCAAGTGTGCCGTCGCTTGGGACTTTGTCACAGAGTAGTTTTTTCTTCAATACCCAGTCCCCCACTTTGAAAGAGCGAGGCTTGACCCTTGAGTCATAGTAGTTGGAGATACGCTGCTTGTAGGCGACATTCCTCAAGTGGGCCTGATCTCTGTGCTCTTCAATGAGGTCTAAGTTGAGGGTGAGTTGATTACCGTTTTCATCTTGGGCATAATTCTTGACACGGTATGTGGCTTGCTCAAGCTCAACTGGGACGACTGCTTCGGTACCGAAGGTGAGTGAAAATGGAGTTTCGCCAGTTGAAGTTCGATAAGAAGTTCTATATGACCAAAGAACTTGAGGTAGAAATTCTGGCCAGCAACCTTTTGCTTTGTCCAAGCTTGTCTTGAGTGTGCGCTTAATGATCTTGTTGATTGCCTCTACCTGTCCATTAGATTGAGGATGAGCTGGAGAGGCAAAGCATAGGTTGACCTTATACTTAGAGCAGAAAGCCTTGAACTTCTTGTTGTCAAACTGACGTCCATTGTCCGTGACGATGGCGTGAGGAATGCCAAACCGGCAAAGTATGTTCTTCCACACAAAGTCTTCTATCTTCGCCTCGGTGATTGTTGCCAAGGGTTCTACTTCAGCCCACTTTGTGAAGTAATCCACTGCCACGATTGCATAACGAACCTTGCCTTTGCCTGAAGGCATTGGGCCGATCAAGTCAAGACCCCATTGAGCGAAAGGCCACGGGCTAATCATGGGAGTAAGAGGTTCGGGAGGGGTATGCATAATAGTTGCATATCGCTGACATTTGTCGCAAGAGCGAGATATTTTGATCGCATCATGGTGAAGCGTTGGCCAATAGTATCCCTGGCGGAAGGCCTTGTGCGCGAGGGATCTTGATCCGGCGTGATCTCCACAAACTCCTTCATGTATCTCCTTAAGAACGACTTCTCCCTCAGTAGGCGTAAGGCACCGTAAGTATGGGAGGGAAAAACCTCGCTTGTATAGTTGGCCATTGATAATCAAGTAGCGAGCAGATTTGTATCGAATTTGTTTGGCCTTGACCTTATCATCTGGGAGAGTGCCATGGGCAAGAAAGTTGTAGATTGGAGTGATCCAACTATCACTTTGTTGAAGATTGCATACTTCCATGGCATTAGTGCTTGGCGCGTCAAGCAGTTCAACATGGATGTTTCTACCAATCTTGTCTTCCACCGCCGAGGCAAGGCGGGCTAAAGCATCTGCATGGCTATTTGCTGCTCGAGGGACTTGAGTGATTTGGTAGCGGAAGTGCTTTAGCAGGAGTTGTGCTTGGGCGAGGTAAGCTGCCATGGAACTATCCTTAGCGTCGAAGTTGCTTGTGATCTGATTGACTACCAACTGAGAGTCGCTGAAGATGTTGAGCTGTTTGGCGCCAAGGTGTTTTGCCAAGCGCAAGCCTGCCAATAGGGCCTCATACTCTGCTTCATTGTTGGATGCTTTGAACCGGAAGCGAAGAGCATACTCCATGGTAGTCTTGTCGGGTGTAATTAGGACAAGTCCAGCGCCACAACCTTGTTGGTTGGCCGAGCCATCAACATGTAAAGTCCATGTAGGGAGTATTGATTCCAACTGTTGGGCCTCCGCCGAGCGCGAGGTCGGAGCTTCATGGGCATGGAGAGTGTCAACAGGGTATGTGAACTCGGCAATGAAGTCTGCCACTACTTGACCTTTCTCAGCCGGTCTTGGTTGGTATGAGATGTCAAATTCACCCAACATGATTGCCCACTTAATCATCCGCCCCGAAGTGTCAGGGCTTTTGCAGTACTTGTCGGAGTGGATGATTTGTAAGTACGATAATGGAATGTGCTTGGAAGTAAGGACGCAACTTGCGAGCAGACATGATTAATGCAAGGGCTAGCTTCTCAATGTTAGAGTACCTTGTCTCTGTATCTTGTAAGGCCTTGCTAGCATAGTAGACTGGATGTTCGACTCTACCTTCCCTTCTGATGAGCACAGAACTGACTGCTGAAACTGAAACAGATAAGTAGATAGATAGTGTGTCACCAACCTCGGGTTTAGAGAGGAGTGGGGCCTTGCTCATGTATTCCTTGAGGCTTTGGAATGCTTCAGCGCACTCGATGGTCCAAGTGATGTTCTTCTTACTCCCCTTAAGTGCTTTGAAGAATGGGGCGCATCTGGCAGTGGCCCTAGAGATGAACCTTGTCAAGGCTGCTACCTTGCCTGTGAGGCTTTGGATGTCTTTCTGAGTTTTTGGCTCCTTCATGTCGAGGATTGCCTTGATCTTCTCGGGGTTAGCCTCGATGCCCCGCTGACTGATCATGAAGCCTAAGAACTTACCTGAACCGACGCCGAAAGCGCACTTGCTCGGATTTAGCCTCATTTGGTACTTCTTCAGGATGGTGAAGGCTTCCGATAGGTTGGTAATGTGTTGGTCAGCACGTTTGCTCTTGACGAGCATATCATCCACATAAACTTCCATGCTTTTGCCCATTTGTTCAGCGAACATTGAGTTGACTAACCTTTGGTAGGTTGCCCCTGCGTTCTTCAGGTCGAAGGGCATGACCTTGTAGTAATATAGGCCTCTATCAGTGGTGAAAGCAGTGTGCTCTTGATCCGGAGAGTACATGAGGATCTGGTTGTACCCTGAGTAGGCATCCATGAAGCTCAAGAGTTCACACCCAGCCGTTGAATCAACAAGTCTGTCTATGAGAGGAAGGGGGAAACTATCTTTTGGGCAACCCTTGTTGAGGTCGGTATAGTCAACACACATTCTCCATAAGGTCTTTTGAAGGAGGAGGCTCTCCTTGGTGGGGTTTTTCTTTACAAGGACAACATTAGCTACCCATGTTGGGTAATCGACCTCACGGACAAAGCCTATGCCTTTGAGCTTATCGACTTCTATCTTCATTGCCTCGTATCGCTCAGCGTCATAAGACCTTCGCTTCTGCCGAACAGGTTTGGCTTTGGGGTCGATGCTTAAGCGATGGCAGATGACGTCAGGAGAGATGCCTGGCATGTCTTCATATGACCAAGCGAAAACTTCGGCATTTTTTTGTAAAAAGGCAATCAGTTCCACTCGAAGGGCAGGTGGCAAGGTAGTGCCAATCTTCACCGTGCGATCCGGATGGTCCCTTGAGATGGATACTTTCTCTAGCTCTTCAGCCGGTTGTGCCTGCTGAGTGAAAGAATCGTCTCTAGGGTCGTCAGGTTGACTACCGCCACTTACAGGATCTGGGTTGGCCTCAGGCGGGTTGGCTTTACCAACTTGGCTATGCACTGAGAAGGCTTCCTTGGGCATCGGTAGGTGTTGTTGTTTGACTGAAGTGTTGTAACATGTTCGTGCACTAAGTTGATCCCCTCTGATATAGCCGTTGCCGAAAGGCGTTGGGAACTTCATTAATAACATGTGCGTTGACACAATGACCCTAAGTTCATTGATACCTGTGCGCCCAAGAATGGCGTTGTAGGCTGTTGGACAATCAACCACAAGGAAGTTAGTGGTGATTGAAGCTATGTACGGGCCTGTACCAATGGTGAATGGCAAATGTACGCTGCCCAAAGGCTGCACTATGTCTCCTGAGAAGCTGACGAGAGGGGTGATTGAGCGATCGAGTAGGTGCTCTGCCACATTGAGTGCTTTGAAGGCTTCAGCGAACATGATGTTGACTGAAGAACCCGTGTCTACGAGAATTCTGTGAACATCAAAGTTAGAAATGTGAGCTTCCACGATGAATGGGTCATTATGGGGATAAATGATACCCCTCTCTTCCTCTGGATAGAAACATATCGGATCCCAATCAGGCTTTTGACATTTGCCCCCTCGGATGTCTTCCACATGAAACACTTGATGATCAGACCGTAAAGCTCGCACTTTGCTCTTTAAGGCCCTGTTGGAAGATTCAGAGATGGGTGTCCCACCACTGATAGAATATATCACATTCACCTGCCGTTGGTTACGGTTGTCCCTTGGTGGATGGAGGAGGAATTGGTCAAGTTTCCCTTCGCGTATCAAAGCTTCAACATGGTCACGGAGGGTGATACACTTCTCGCTGTCGTGGCCGTTGTATTCATGATAGCAACAGAACATTCCCGTGTTCTTTGTGGACTTATAGTCCGGCTGCCTTGGCTTCGGCTTCGGTATCAAGTGAGCTATACTAGGGTAGACAACGGCGTAAGTGGTGTTTAATGGTGTGTAAGCCTCATACCGGGAGACAGGGCCTGGTTTGGATCGCGTCTGATTAACGGCATTGACCTGCTGAGGGTGAGTGTTGTTGTTACAACCCGTCCCAAAATTTTTGTGAAATGACCAAATTACCCCTAAATGTCAAAGTTGACTTTTGTTGACTTTTTCGGGACGACTTGTGAAAATTATTTTCTTTACTTATTCTGAATGTACTCGTCGATACGAACGCGTGGGCGCAAGCGGAACTCAATTCGGAGTTCCAACGAACGTTTTACGAAGCTTTAAAGTGTAGGGGCATTTTGGTAATTTTCCACTCCGTGTGTGGGAATTAGGGTTTTGGGCTGACTGCACAGCAGCCAACCCTCCCCCATTTGCTGCACGTTCTTTTCCTTCTCCCTCTCTTTCTCTCCCACTTTCTCTCAAAGCCAAAACTACACCGAAGAACCCTAAACCTTGTTGAATCACAAAACCACCAAACCGTCGCCCAAAATTCATACCAACGTGATCCTCTCGTCATTTTGGACGGGACTGTGATCTTGGAATCTTCAAACTCGAACCCGTTCGTTCAAACCGACGTCGGAACGGAATAGGCGAACTGTTCATCGACTTTCTGTACAATCCGGACCAAGGTAAGCCTCGAGACCATTACCATTGGTTTTGTTGGATTGAGTAGGTTCAGTTTCATATAAAGTACGTCAAATTTGGTGCAGTATTGAAGGAGAACGGAATTAGGGTTTCCCGAAGCTTTCCGGCCAATTCCAGGCCATCTCCGGCCACTTTTCCGGCCTCAAATAGGTATAAAAATATTCTACTCCTCAATACCTTCAATTTGATATATGGCACGTCAATTTTGGACAAAGAATGAAGAAGATACGAATTTTTGAAGTTTTGGGACATAATCGGTATTAAATTTCCAGATTCCGGCGAACCAGGCGGCGGCGACGGCAGAGCTCCGGCGACCGGCAAGAGGAAGGGGACGACGGAATATTCCGTTAACGGCGAAGGTATATTCCGTTAACTTTAACGGTGCTGACGTCAGCAGGCGCGTGGGGCGCGTGGCTGACGTCAGCAGCGCGTGGGGGTGACGTCAGCAAGGCGCGTGGGGCGCGTGACGCGCGTGGGGGACACGCGCCAGCGCGTGGGACCACGTGCCAGCGCGTGGCGACACGTGCCAGCGCGTGGGACCACGTGCCAGCGCGTGAAGCCACTCGCCGGCGCGTGGCCGGCGCGTGGGACTGTTTTCCGGCGCGTGTAGGCGCGTCCGGGGGTTTCCCGGCGCGTGCCGGCGCGTGCAGGCGCGTGAGGGGGTTTCCCGGCGCGTGGAGGGGTTTTCCGACCGTTTCCCGGCGCGTGGCGGCGCGTGCGGCGGCGCACGGCGGCGCCGGCGGCGGTGGACGGCGGCGGTAGGGTTTTCGGGGCCCGGAATTCATTTTTCGAGCCCGTTTTCGCTAAAATATTCATATTTTTGGGGGGATTCTTTTAAGGCCTATTTTTTAATTATTTTTAGGGAAAGTCTAATTTATCCCCTAACTTTAAATAGGTAATTCTTCGGCTCCGCACATCCAGGAGGGCAACACCGAGGGAGATTTCACTCCCGAATACCTGTGAGTGGACATTTACTTTATAAAATGGTTTCTATGATTATGAATGATTATGTTTATGATTATATATGGTTTTAAAATGGCTTTTAAAGCATGTTTACTTATATATATTTATTTATAAATATATATACTTAATGAATATGATTTGTGCTACCTAAGTGATTTATTTATGGTAAATTTATATTGATAAATGGATTATTTTGGTGATTTGAGATAATTTATCTTCTATGATTATATAGTATAAAATGGTTTATACTATGATATTTCTCTTGCATAAATACGAATTGATATTTTATTATATGGTTTTGGGAGAATGATTATTTATGCAATATTTGATATATGGGATTTATAAATGGGATTTTGGTTCCTATTTACATATGAGTATGTATATATGTTTTCAAACGCACTAGGTATGCTTTCACTACGTTGTAGTACCGTTCTCATGGCCATTAGGACAGTTCTCACATGTATGGGTCACACGCACTGTACTCCAGGGGTATTGTCCGGTAAATACCTTAGTGCAAGCTTGTCTTACGTTTATTGTTGTTGTTTATGGGGAAAAGGCCCCACTGCGTAATGACTCGGGTGTGACGCGCTGCGGCGCCAGGACTTACATGTGTGTGGTACTAGGAGTACAAATTATTGATTAACGTATTGGACTTGTACGGTGATTGAGAGGCTGTTCCTCAACCCGTGCATGTGTGATTGCGCATATACCCTGTGTTGGTTTTCCGTACTTTATTATTGATATATACGATGAAAGGACTATTGAGAATATGTTTTGCTATCTACGGATATTGTTTATTGACATACGTTTTCAGATATACTTATAAAGTACGTTTTGGATACATATTATGATAGTATGATTTTATTATTATACTGGATTTTCAAACAGGGGGTTAGTACTTTGAAAAGAGAAAGGTTTGTGAAAACTTTGATTTTTGTCCACTCACGCCTTTTGTTTTTGCGCCCCCTTCAGGACATAGTGAGATAGCATCTGGCGAGGTCGAGACTTCTACGTGGCAGCTCTGATCAGATATCCCAACCATGTAGGGATTTATCTTTCTGTTATTCAGTTTCTATAATAATATCCATCCCTGTTATGGATAGAGATTTTAGGAACTTGACTCACTATTTTATTTCCGCTGTTTCAAATTAGTACGCTCTGAACCATATGCATATTGACATTGAATTCCGCAATGTTTATTACAATTTAATTTCGTTTTCACAAGTGTTGTCATGCATTTAATGGCTTCGTCACTTACGAGTGTCGGCCAGCACGCTCGCACTCGGTATCTACGTGGGTATCGAGGGTGGGGTGTGTCAGTTGTCGTGATGATACCCTCGTTTATCTCGATAGTGTCCCTTATTCTTTTTGTTGTAGTGAGACTGTTGAGGGTGGAAGTCTTTCCGCTTGCCTTGGGATTGATAAGTCTGTTGGCCTAACGAGTTGTTAGGTAAGGCAGGAGGGGATGCAACTGCCGTGTGGAAAGTTGCAACCTTTTCGCTTGGTAGGATGTGACTTCCGCTCCCCCCAAGCTGATAAGGGGTAGCCGTAGGAGGGTTCCCTTGATATGTCTTTGCCTCGGCAGATGCATGATTGTAAGCTTGTGTCATTACCTCCGAATAAGTCTTCCAAGTATTGGCATTGATCATGTATTTGAAGAAACACTCACGCATGCCCGCTGTGAAGGTTTTGAGGGCTGTCTTGTCATCAGCCTCGGCGCAACGAGAGTATTCGTGGCTAAAGCGACCGGCATATTCGCGTAATGACTCATCAGGCTTTTGGCGGATGGTGTACAAGTCATCTGCAGAGTGCAAGCGATCGGTCTGGAAAATGTGTTGCGCCACGAAAAGTTTCCTCAGTTCGTCGAAAGAATCTACCGTCTCGGGTTGAAGACGGCAGTACCAGTTAAGGGCTCCACCAGAGAGAGTGGAGGGAAAAAGAAGGCATCGCTCTTCATCACTATGCATGCGGTACGCCATAGTGGACTCAAAGAGGTTGAGGTGTTCAATCGGATCCTCCTTTCCTGTGTACAACTGCAAGCCAAGCTTTTGCTTCGTCTTTGCTTGGAGAGGGGTGTTAAGGATCCTCCTTGTCAATGGGCCAGGCCTAGGGTGGTTCCAATCCGGTATCTCGGGTTGACGCTCAGCCTTCAACTTATTTATTTCCTCCAAAAGATGTCTAATGATAGGATCTTGTGCGGAGTCAGGCACCAAAGCAGCTCTCCCTCCCAAGTGTTTATTGTTGTTTGGCGGTGGAGAAGCTTGGTCAGAGACATACGTCGTTTCCCTAGACTCAAAGTGCTGGTTTCTGGAATGCACCTTGTGGTAACCTCCAGAGTCTCCTACACCCTCCTGTCTTCCAAAGGTTTGTTGTTCCTTCCTCAGATTGTCAACTCGCTTAGGAGGGAGTGCAGGACCAAGTTTCTCCAGAACCATTAGGTCGTTGATCTTTGAGCTTATCTGAATAGGCTCCTTCCTACACTGCTCTAGGAAGTCTCGACAATCACGATACACGGCTTTTGATCCTTCAACCCTTTCTGTAAGAAGGTGTCTTTTTCCACTTCTCCTGCTTCGGGTTGAAACAGCTGGGTTTAGAGAAGTTTCGCGTTGATCAACGCCTTGTTGGGGAAGCTGCTGTTCGGCAAACCTACCTTCCAAGTTGAGGCCAGGTGCCCCTCCAAGTTGGCGGGTACCGAGCTGTCGATCTATAGCCCGAGAGGTTTCATGATGCCCAGTGACAGGGACATGAGGCGAAGCTTGCCTTTCATCCTGGAGCATCTGGAAGACCTTCATGTATTGTTCTTGAAGGACTTCATTCCTGGCTGCCATTTTACTGTTTTGTGCCTCAAGCTCTTCGACTCTGGCATGAAGATCAGCAGGTCCTTTATCCTTCCTCTGCCTCGCACTACACATGAGAGGTGTATTGTGCTGGGTACTTTGGCCCTCCTCGCTTCCCATGTTGGAAAGGGGTACTCGGTCGAATGAGAAGGTCTGAGAGATGAGACTCAGCTTGGTCAGGGTGGTGAGAGTAGGAATCAGTGTCCGTTTCCCACAGACGGCGCCAAATGTTGATGCACAAAATCGGGTGGACTTTGGAACAACGTAAAGTGTCAAGGTGAGATGACCTTCTCTAGATTGTTCAGGTCATCAAGTGAAAATAGTGTATGATGTGATGGAAATGGGAAGCAAACACAAGATGTACGTGGTTCACCCTAAGTTGGGCTACGTCCACGAAGGTAGAGGAGTTCTCATTAATAATGTAGAGTTTACATAATACATGGGTTTAGGCATAATCATCGTTAGTGAGTTCTAATAAGGGATTAGGGGGTCTAAGATCATGAGAGCTTAATTGTGGGAGAATGATCTCCTTTTATAGTTGAGAAGAGTCCCATGTTTTCGTCCGCGGTCGATGTGGGACTTTAGGAGCTTTCTCTGGTGTTGACACGTGTCATGTCGTGATTGGCCTCTTGGTTGGAGGGAAACTCATGTGCTTCGGCAGGGGCGCCTCAGCGCGAACCCTTCAGTAGGTCTCTGAAGGTACGAAGTTGACCGGTGCTTGGTAGTTTCGGGATTGGTGAAGTATGGTACAAACAGATCTCCAAAAGAAAGAGAGAAGTGTAGCTCTCTCTTCCTTGGGTTGGCCGGCAATGTAGAGTGAAAAAGGGAGAGAAATTTTTCTTTTTTTGGTTGACTAACTCACTCCAAAGACATAACAAGTTATGTTGTGTGGTATGTTGTTGTGTCAAAGTTTCATTAAACTTTCCATATATAAAAGAAGTGAGTCAACATTTGACTCCTCTCTCTCTCTCTCTCACACATGGCCGGCCAAAGAGTGTTGTTTGGGCTTTTGGGCTTTTACAATTTCAAGTCATCTTATGCTTGAATAAAAGACCAAAGAGGTTAGGGCCCAATGGGCCCGGATGAACCCGAACTTATTTCATTAAGCCCAAAGCGATCTTTTATCGCTTCTATGATTTCCTTAGACTTTCTAATTAATCATAACACTCAATTAATCCAAAGGATTATTTTCCATCATTCACGTGTTGATCCACCACTAGAGTGTATTCGGTGTACAATCGTTTTAGGTTCTAATTAGCAAGGCAGTGAGGTGATTGGTATCAATCCAATTGATTAGTTCCAATCATCTAGTGAATTAAAACTTATTTTAATTCTTTATCTTCTTTGATGATTACTATTTAATCATCCATAAGATCCCACAAGCCATGAGTGACACACTACACATATATCATGGCTACCCAAGCTAATGTAGAAGTTTGTTCGGAGAACCTATTCAATTGGAATTACAATGTAATTCGATCATTCTCTAACACAATACTCTCAATCACATTACTAGGGTATGGATACATAATGTCAAACCCCTAATGTGATTATACCATGTTATATGATTCTATTGAGTCGTAAAGGAACACTTTCCATCACTACGCTCACAACTTCGGCCGAAGATTCCCGAATCATATCTTAGAGTATTCTTCCTCTCGTAACGAGGATTAGAGATCCCTTGTTGACCATTCACTTGCCTCCATGGCTAAGTAGCTTAACCCCAACTATGCTGTGGACACCCTCAGGATTGGGGTGACTTTGACATAATCAAAGATCAAGGACCTAACCACAAGACAACTATGATGTCTCAGGTCAAAGGATTACTTACATATTCCAATCAATGGAGTTACTTGCTTGACATGTGAGTAGACCTCCATGCAAGTACTCCCTTCGATTGTATTCAGTGAACTCATTCCCTTAATGAGCACCTACATACTTGTCATAGTGTCACTACACGAATGGCTGAGACTTTCCATCCTTCCAATTTTGAAGCTGACACAGTACGTACTGGTCTATGGATTGTCAGTATCCCTCTGACAATTCCATGACCAGGAACATTTTGAACATCATGGTTATGAGAAGAAGGTCTCTGCAGTCTAACTTCATTAGATTACTTCTTCCATCAATCCATTGTCCATGGATTCACTATTTGGACATATATCAACTATTGAGATAGTCCTAATAAGTGACTTTGCCCTTTTACTGTAATTAGGGTTATCCATACATACAGTCAATGTCCTGAAAAGTTTCTTCCAAAGATTGACTTTCAGGGCATATTTCCAACAGAAAAGCTATTGGAAGGGGCAGAGGCGGAGGAAAAGGAAAAGACATGAGATCAAGCTCACAACCCAATATTTCACCAATTCCACTAGTTAAGTCAACTCAAGACCCAAGACATAGCTCACAACCAATTCAAAAGGTGTGTTTTGATTAGTTACAACTTACAACTTTGATGTACAGTTCTCCTTACTTACCCAAATTGTCATGTTTTCATTTCAACAGGAAGTTGGTCGGTCAAGCACTTCATATCCACAACCTAAATCTATGAGGTTCAAGTTACCTGCAAAGAGAGGAAAACCATGGAAACCTTAAATGCTTTTGAATTTTTTGGGATCACTGAAAGTTTGAAGATTTCGTAGCTTTGGAGGTCACTTGAACTTGGTGAAGATTTTGGAGCTCTAATGTGTTTTGTTGTCTATGAAAAGTGTTTGCACATTTAGGATTATTTTGGTTTTTGAATTTTAACACTTGGGATATTACTAGAACAATTTGAAAAGTGTCTATGAATTAAGTCCTTTTCCAATTTCTTATGTATTTGAACAGGTGCCAATTGCATGTTTATCAAAGTGTTAATGGGATCTCCTTTTTTTTTTTTATATTGTTTTTGGAAAATAACATGTTGTTGATGAGATCTGTTTTTAAATTGTAGCTTTGTTGATTTTATTGTGAATGCAGATCAACCCACCGTACTTTCTTAGTTAGGTATTTAATAGGTCATTGTTTCATCAAAAAATTACCACACAATCACTAAATGGAGGGAAATGATAGAGTAAATCAATCGAAATAGTGTGTGGACCCAAAATGATGAAAAAACCCTTCATAATGTGGACATGTGAGCGGCACATGCTTTTTTAACAAGCAAATTGACGGATTATTGACGGAAGGACCACATTAATGTGCGGCACCAAATGTCAGGGACGAGATTTATCGATTTGGAATGTTAGGGACCATTTTGATGAATTCTATCAATCTCAGAGACCATTCGTGATAAAAACAAAAAAAAAAAATCAAAAATCAAAAGAAGTTATCACCAACAGGCATCGAACCGGTTGATGCAATTGCATCAATATCCTTCACCACCGTGTTTTACTTTATACTAGACTCTTTGGACCCACTTATTCGTGTGTTAATTGACTCTTTTAATTTTGTTTTTGGCTCAACCAATACGTTATCCATGTCCTGGCTCATTCGTATGCTCATCCTATTCATGTCACCAGAACCTGTAATAAACCATCATTTCAAACTATCTTGTTATAGGGAATCTTTGGATATCAGTTCGAAGGGAGCGCCGAACACCGAAAGTGAAGTAGCTCCTACCTACAGGAGTATCCGCCTTTGTGAGTCACCCTGCTTAAATGATAGTACTCTTTCCATTAGGAGCTTCCCCTAGCTACGCTAGGCTAAAGAAATATAAATTAATAATGAATATAAATAAAGTATAAAATTCATATAGCAAGCATGGGCGATAAACGAATTTCTTTTTAAAAAATTTTAGATCGATTCTAGAGGCCGGTCTTCTGTCTGATGAGAATAGGCGCCGGCCCTGTACATCCATTTTAGTATTTTTTTAGCGCGAATCGAATCTTGTTAAGTGTTAGATAAATTCCGGTCTTAAGCAGCCAATTATTCCTGGTATAGTCGTAAATCAGTTGGATTACCATTCTCCATTATTAGTTATGGGGTGAAGGTAGTTTACTTACTTAGTGTGAAACGCTAAGGATTTTGATTAGATTTATCTCTAGTGAGATGATTCACCGTAGTATCACTAAAACTCTCCAATCGCCATTAGCAAGTGTGGGCCAAAAGGTAACATGATTATTTTCAACATGGGGATTCTCCATCGGGAATGGAGAGAGTTAGGAGAAGGGAAAGGCCCCATAGCTCCTTACTATAGGCGATTGAGGGAAACCACCACCATTTTTTTTAATCAAAATCTGACTAAGAAGTAAGGCCGCGGCTCCAATAGGGCACACGACCATCAAATAAATAGCCGAAGGTCGTAAACGATCAAATAATGGCCTCGCACTTGTTACAAGCCGAAGAAAAGGCAGCTCGAAGATTAGCAGAGGTTATGGAATTTGACTCAGCCACAACTCCAACAAGAGTAGGCTTTGGAGAATGAAAAGACGTTGAGGTCTTTTTTGTTGGAAGGCTTTACTAGGTTTGTGTTGTAAATAGGTTGAAGAAGCCTTTGCGCCCCATTTCTGAGTTAGCGAGAACTAGGCCCAAAGCATCTCGAAGGAGAAGTGAGTCCTAGGGAATACTTTGTTGTTCTTCCGGCATCTCCTAAGTGCTTGATTTGATGTTATGTTGAATGCTTCCAGCGATGATAAAGTATTTCCAGCGGCTTTGAAGTGCTTCCCTCGGCTATCAAAGTTCTTCCGGTGGCTTTTGAAATGCTTCCCACAGTTGTCAAAGTTCGTCGTGCTTTCTGTGGTTGTCAAAGTTCTTCTTTAGGGGGCTGTTGAAGTGCTTCCCTCGGTTATCGAAGTCCTTCCGGTGGCTCTTGAAGTGACGAGTTATTGTTAAAAAAGGCTTGGCATGAGAGCTTGAAGTGTGGGAGCTAAAGATCCACAAGTTTAGCAAATGAGATGATATTTGGTGTTAATTAGGCTTAAGTTTAGCGTGAGGGTTTCTAAGAGATTTTGGTGGTGAATGAGTTAGTCATGGTGGTTGGGTTCATGTGTAGGAAAATGAGGAACTTAAGGCTTGGCGTATGGATTTGGTGTTTTCACAGTAGATGGAAAGGAAACAATTGGAAGCAGGAGAGTGGGAAGCTTGAGGCTAAGTTTGTGGCTGGTGCAGGAAGCTTGCAATAACTTAAAGAGAGATTTCCAGGAGTTGGGAGGAAGGGTTTTCCTCTTTTGCTTGCAGCTCAGCGTCCCCCCCTTCATCTAATATTGGCTTGCTTTTATAGAGGGTGAAAACCTTCTCTTATTTCTGCTGGGTAAAATGGTGTGCCGGAAACTACTTGTTTTCGGCTGGTAAATGGATGGATTGGAACCTTCTGATTTCCTATGGATAATAGGAGGCATCAGAACTGGCTTATTTCCAACGACTAAAAGGGTGGAATGGAATCGTTTTAGTGTCCTATGGATAAAAGGGTGAGATGGGTTGCAACATGAATAGTTTCACGAGAAACATGTCTTGGTGCAGGAAAAGGGTGAGATAACTTGGTGTAGGAATATGTTCACGGGAAGCATATGTCTTGGTGTAGGAAAGGGGTAAAATAGCTTGGTGCATGAATAGGTTCACGTAAAACATATGTCTTGGTGCAGGAAAGGAGAATATATATGTCTTGGGTGTATAGGTTGTTGTAGAGTAGTGCACGACTAAACTAGGGTGTTGGAAATTATCTCATTTGCTTACCCAGCGTGGGACTACTTCAAGCAATAGGCTTGGACTTTGGTGCTCCCAAGTAGACCAAAGTCTCTATTATCGAAGAGTTTCCATGGGACTTGTGGACCTCCGTAACCTTCCACACCTCAACCCCTCAGGCAAGCCCCATGAAACCACGTGTCTTGGGTCCATGTGAGCTTCGTAGGTGTTGGGTTTAAAAGAATGTGCTTGGCTTGAAGTGATATATTTTCTTGTTTGGCATGGCAAGAGAATTAATTAAACTTAGGTAAAAGCTTGCTTACTATTAATCTTTTAGATAAATATGTATAATAAAATTGGGATTAGCATAAAACCGTATGACCATATAGAACATTTGGGTCTTCAATCTTTTTGGGCTTTGCGTGAATGCTTTGGGCTCTAACAGACGTATGTATAAAGTATAAGTACTTATTTCCTATGGACGGTTGGAATCCAGGAATAAATAGGCGCATATCGGCCTTCTTTTAGTAAGGAATTTTTAGGTCATCCGGAAATTGAAAAGTCTCCTGTGTCTAGTAAATCAGTGTTATCTCTATCTGTCGGAAAGGGGCCAACCCGGTCCTCTATTGCCTCTATTGTCGCATATGGGTAAACTATCTGTTGCTTTCTTCTGGAGTGCAGAAACTCGAACTATCACATCAGTCGGATCTCCATTAGTTTTTAAGGTGCTTTCCGTAGTTTTCCTTTCTGTAAAGCATTCCCGGAACAAAAACTACTTTCTCACCATAGCAACAACTGCAATTAGAGCCCGTACAAAAGTAACCCTTGCCGGCCAGGCAAAAGTCTTCTCAGAATCGATACCAAGAGTGAGTCTGAATTTCCCTCAATGGTGGAATTTCTGTCAGGAAGAGGTTTGAGCTCCTCTCTATCTGATAAGGTAATGAACGATGCAAGATGAAGGCCAAAAAGTACAGTATAAATAGGGGTTGCAAATTCTCCATGTCATTGGGGGTGGAAAAAGAATAGACATCTCGATGTGATACAACCTTTTCTATTTTGGTTGGTAAAGAATGGTGTAGTCCATCCGAATCGTCCATTGAAGAATAAAGAGGAGAGAAAAGCGCCAATGGGATGTGAAGCGAATGCAGAATGAGCATAGAGAAAAATAAGTGTGGAGGAGAAGCAGCTGAGCTCATTCCCTTCGCTTCCTGGGCCCAAAGCAGTGCAGTCTTTCCCGGCCAAATCAAGGATTTGGGGCTTCTTGCTACACATAAAAAAATTCATTTTTTCTTTTAGTAATATATATATATGTATAGAAAGATAGATTCATCCAGATTTTGGGGAAATGCGGATGCCACACCACTCATGTCTGACAACACCTCTGCAATAGCAATGACTAAGAACCCTGTGTTTCACCAGAAAACTAAGCATATCAAGAGGAAGTTTCATTTCACTAAGGACTGTCACGTCCCGGACCCAGAGTCGATAGAAAAATCCGAATTCGAAATGCGAGCTAAATTAAGTAAATAAAAGAAAATTATAATAGGGTGAAAATATATTATTTCCTCTTATATTAATAACTCGTAGTCTTTTACAAATACAAATGAATAATAAGACTCCTATTCTTGTAGCTAAATCCGATCTCATCCCGCCTACCCTCTTGAATTGCCTAATTCATAGACCTGCAAAATTTAATTAGGGTGAGCTTAAAAAGCCCAATAAGGACTTATACCTTCACATATATATTTGACAAAATTCAATTATCAAAAAAGTAATTAAAAAACACATATGAAATGATATGCATGGATCAATGCAAAACACCTTCCTTTTTCCCGTTAATTCGTATAATTGAACAAGCAGACTTGCATGTCCCATACCATTTATTTTACCACGTAGTGGTGATCTGAAATGCTCAACTATACGAACTAACCCCTTTCCCAAAACATCCCAAAATCCTTCTTTCGTTAGTCGTCTTGTCTAACTCTCTATCGCAAGTTCCGAATTACTCAATAAAGAAAATGTGCACTTTGGGTTGACCTGTGACTTGTCACCTATACCAAGAGTCAAGCTCAACTACACAAAAGATCCTAGCAACTACCATAATTCTCAAAATTCTTTTTTCAACAACTCAATTCATTCTCTCATCATGAGTAGTTCACAAAATCAAGCATAACCAGTTCATCATCTAAAACAAATATTCAATATACAATTTGCATTCATAATGAGTAATTACATCACTGACATTTATAAATGATATTCATATTTATATCATATTCAGAAACAATATCCATACATATAATAAGAAGGTTAGAACCCCTTACCTGGATTGCAAAGCTAGCAACACTATAGCTTAGCTCCATGTCCCAACCACACCAGTCACACCTTGTCACATAAATAAATCATATTCGTAATTCATCTTTATAAATAGATTGGAAAGGGTCAATCAATGCAGAGAAATAATAAGTGAAGTAGCTTCACTTATGAAATAGACTGAAGGCATAAATAGTAGAAAAATTAAAGGTTAAACATAGCTTACACAAACTTATATACATAAATAATCAATTCCGTTAATGAATCAGATTATCCTCATATGTATTCGAATTCATTTCAAGTAGTTTGGAAGATTAGCAATCTCTTAGTAAATTGTATAAAAACTAATCTATAAAGTGTCTGTCCTTGACAGACACTTTTGAATATTTATCACTATCACACACACATACATCAAAATATAGAATTTGACACTTTTGAGGAAAAAAAAAGGGAGTCTTAATAAAAAAGGCATTTTACTATTCATTTTTAATCATAAGGACATTTTTGTTGTAAAATGTCTATATCGGGTCGAACTCTTTTCTTTATTTACTCTTATGCCATTACATCATTTACATAGTGGGTCCCACAATTATTTTCATATCTGAATTATTATACAAATTTTTGTATTATGCTATTCGGAACTTCTGCCTTTCAACTTTTGCTTATTGCTTCTATGTGTTCTAAGCTTCCATCATATTATCCATATTGTGCAGCTCTTCTTCTGTCATATTATTCCAGAAATCTTCATCTCCTTGTTCTAGTTCTTCTTGCTTTTCATGATCTTCTTTTATTCTGAAATATGTTACTTCAGCTTCTCCTATTGGATATTGAGGTTTCCAGTAAGGTTGATGACGAATTTTGAATCTGCTGTAAATATACACCTCATTGTCTTCTGCTACTAATGACATATCATAATTGAAATCTTCAAATTCTTCTAATGCCAGTATCTGACTTCCTCGATATCTTTGGATATGTTGTTTTGTAGGAGTCCACCTGTAATGTGATATGGGGTATAATCTGAAGGATTCCTTGTTAATCATGGTTATATGTCTTGCCTCTTCTTTGTGCATATGCTTGTACCATTCTGGAGAACTACTAATGAAGCTTATACAAATTTGCTTCCATAAATCTAAATAATCTTCTGCTACTTTCTTAAGCTTGGTTGGGAAAGTTTCTAGTTGTGAATTATTGTCAATATAAACTTTCTCAAGATAACCAAATTCTAATAATAAA
Organism: Gillenia trifoliata; assembly: GCA_018257905.1. Lineage (NCBI taxonomy): Eukaryota > Viridiplantae > Streptophyta > Magnoliopsida > Rosales > Rosaceae > Gillenia > Gillenia trifoliata. The sequence continues at coordinate 20,684,058 of CM031080.1, forward strand.
GATGGTGTAACTTCTACTACATTCTGCCGACCCTTATGCTCGTAACTAAAATGCCAATTTTGAAAATCTACCATATTAATCCTAGCTAATGCTATACTTACTTCTGGCTCACAATTACAAATTTCGGTGCTACTGCAAACACATGATGGATATATTTTTGTACTAACATCCATCCCTGGTTTTGGATCAAAGATAGAGTTATACAAGGCAATTTGCAATTGTAGTTGCAGTTCTTGAATAGATTGTGAACCTCTGCCTAAAATTTCATAATGCATATCTATTGGTAACACTCTTAATTTTGCCCTCAAGATTTCTTCTAGCAATATTTCATCAGTTATTATTTCTATTGGTATAGTACTAATAAAATGCTCAAACTTTTCTTCTACTGAAATATCTCTATGTTGTATTATGCTATTTTCTGCTTCTTCAGTCTAATGCTGCTCCATATTAGTATCTTCTATGAGCTCAATAGTAATTTCTTTATTTTCTATGGGCTTATTAGCCTCTTGTTCAATAGCTTCTTCCTCTTTTTCTTTATTTTTATGCTAATCAATATTTATGCCAATTTTGAGTTCTTGCTTCAAAGTATCACTGGCTTTTTGTTGCATTCTAAGGGTTTGTAGCTCTTGGTATACCTTAGTAAATTGTGCTGCTAATCCATCATGATCTCTTGAAATTGCTTCTAAATTGTTTTGTAGTGAATGGATGTGATGCTGACTTTGGTTGAAATTAAAATTAAATGCATCAAATTCTTGCTCTAAAGCCCTAATTATTTCTTCATGTCCTAATGTTACAACCCGTCCCAAAATTTATGTGAAATGACCAAAATACCCCTAGGGTCAATGTTGACTTTTGTTGACTTTTCGTGACGACTTGTAAAAAATTATTTCTTTACATATTCTCGATGTACTCGTCGATACGAACGCGTGGACGCAAGCGGAACTCAATTCGGAGTTGAAACGAACGTTTTACGAAGCTTTAAAGTGTAGGGGCATTTTGGTAATTTTCCACTCCGTGTGTGGGAATTAGGGTTTTTGGGCTGACTGCACAGCAGCCAACCCTTCCCCTCACTTTTCTGCACGTTTTTCCCATTCTCCCTCTCTTTCTCTCCCATTCTCTCTCTCGGCAAAAACCGTACCGAGAGCAACCATCCTTGAACGAATCCCAAAACCACCAAACCAACGCCCAAAAATCATACCAGAGTGTTCCTCTCGTCATTGTGGACGAGACTGTGATTTTGGAATCATCAAACTCGAACCCAATCGTTCAAACCGACGTCGGAACGGTTTCGGAAACTAACCGTCAATTTCCTGTGCGATCCAGACCAAGGTAAGCCTCAAGACCATTACCATTGGCTTTGTTGGATTGAGTAGGTTCAATTTGATATAAAGTACGTCAAATTTGGTGCAGTATTGAAGGAGAACGGAATTAGGGTTTCCCGAAGCTTTCCGGCCAATTTCAGGCCATCTCCGGCCATTTTTCCGGCCTCAAATTGGTATGAAAATGTTCTACTCCTCAATACCTTCAATTTGATATATTACACGTCCAATTTGGCCAAAGAACGAAGGAGATATGAATGTTTGAAGTTTAGGGACTAAATCGGCAATTAATTTCCAGATTCCGGCGAACCAGACGGCGGCGGACGGCGGCTGGCGGCGGAGCTCCGGCGACCGGCAAGAGGAAGAAGGAGAGGGAATATTCCGTTAACGGTAACGGAATATTCCTAACGGCGAGGGAATATTCTGTCAGAAAAAGGTATATTCCGTTAACTTTAACGGTGCTGACGTCAGCAGGCGCGTGGGGCGCGTGGCTGACGTCAGCAGCGCTTGGGGTGACGTCAGCAGGGCGCGTGGGGCGTGTGACGCGCGTGGGACCACGTGCCAGCGCGTGGCGACACGTGCCAGCGCGTGAAGCCACTCTCCGGCGCGTGGCCGGCGCGTGAAATGGTTTTCCGGCGCGTGGGGGCGCGTCCGGGGGTTTCCCGGCGCGTGCCGGCGCGTGCAGGCGCGTGAGACCACTTCCCGGCGCGTGGAGTGGTTTTCCGACCGTTCCCCGGCGCGTGGTGGCGCGTGCGGCGGCGCACGACGGCGCCGGCGGCAGTGGACGGCGGCGGTGGGGTTTTCGGGGCCCGGAAATCGTTTTTCGAGCCCGTTTTCGCTAAAATAGTATTACTTTTGGGGGTTTCTTTTATAGGGCCTAATTTTAATTATTTGTAGGGAAGTTCTAATTTATCCCTTAACTTTAAATAGGTAATTCTTCGGCTCCGCACACCGAGGAGGGCAACACCGGGGGAGATTTCACTCCCGATCACCTGTGAGTGGACATTTATTTTATTAAATGGTTTCTATGATATAAAATGACACATCCCGATCCTGGACGAGCCAGGTGTCGGAAGTGCTGGCCGACACGCGTTAGCGTGACGAAAGCCAAAAAGAAAATTTAGAATAAAGAATAGAATATTGAATTAAAACAATAAAGTCAGAGTGCACGGAACGTGCAGGCGGAAGAATTAAAAGAATACACACGAGTAGAGTGAGGGATACAAAGATATACAAACGTATATAAAAAAAAATCCCTACATTGTCATACCACCGCGCCATCGACGTCGCAAGGCTTCCCAGCCAACTAACCTGGAGGGGCGCAAAACATAAAACGGTGAGTGGGTCAAAAAGCAAAGTTTGATAAAACCGTTGTTTTCAAAAGTTTAGTAACCCCTCGTTTGAAAACAAGTATAATTTGAGAAAATACTTCATACCCGTAGGCATGAACCTCAAATTACTGTCGTGAAAACATGCGGGTACTCCCCGCTAATACTTTACTGACATTTGCTCACCCATATGTAAACACACATGCCCAAGGGGCTAAATCCCACAAGGAACAAGCTAGGTATACAAGTAATACGCTGAGTACTACAATGACGCGAGTCTAGCGCTAAGCGCTGGTGCACAAAGTGCAGTCACACAAGTCCGAGTTGCCTAGTGCAACCTAAGACAGGCTAGTACCTACAATGGATCCAAAGCTGCGTAGCGGTACTGATAGTGACTACTCCTAACGTCAAGGCTAGTCCTGGCCACAAGACTGAGTACTAATACCTGGGGTGTATACATCTACTGATGAGCAACAGTATAAAACATGCATGGCAGTATAATACAAATGTTCTACCTCCAACATTCGTAATGATATGCAACTACGCTAACAGTTTAAGAAAGCGTTGAAAAACCATACGTACATATATATTTTTATCAAACAAAGACCCACTCACTCACCTGTACGTAGCCGGGTCGAAGTACCCCGTCCTGGGTAGCCCCGGTAGTCCTCTGGATAGACCCCACCTATATGAGAAATCACCGGTACAATGATTAACTCAAAAAGGTTACTAATTAACGAATTAATTACACCTATCCCTTGCTTTTGTAATTTGGAGGTCCAAAACACCTCAAAAATTAACATGCATACTACCCCGAGGTAGTACACGTCGTCACGAGTCGACCCGTGAAAACAGAACTCAATTTGGACCCTCCACGCGCCCTCACGCGCGGCTTGAAGGTCGGAGCCTATGGCTCCACGCGCAGCTCCACGCGCGGCTCACGCGCGAGCCGGTCAACTCGAGCCGGTGAGCCGGTCAACTCGGCTCGGCTCAAGCCGGTCAACACGGCTCGGCTCAAGCCGTCAACGCGGCTCGGCTCAAGCCGGTCCAAGCTGATGACGTCAGCAAATCCGGTCTGAACCGGTCTGCTGACGTCAGCATGGCCGACCCGGTCCGATGACGTCAGCGCCGGTCATCCCTGCCAGGATTCCGGTCGCCGGCGCCGCCGCCGGCCGCCGTCGCCGTCGCCGGAATCTGGGAAAAATGGCCGGATTCTGGGTAAAACTTTAGAGCTTCATAACTTCTTCGTTTTAAGTCCAAATTGGACGATTCAAGTACCAAAATGAAGCTAGAGATGAGGAGAACAAGATTGTACCATTTTGGGGACCAAAAACTGGCCAGAAATGGCCTGAAATCGAGGAAGAAATTCCGGCCAAAATGGTGCTCCTCCGTTCTCGATGCCAAAACGAGTTCCAAGCCTTGGGTTGGGTTCCCAAGGCTTCCAGAAGTGCTTTGGTGATCCAATTGAGCTCCCTCGAGCTCCAAATGTCCAGTTTGAAGGGGAAGAGTGCCACGGGGTGGCTTGAGTGATTTTCCTGGTTCTGGGTTCCTGGGTTTGTCCAGGTTTCTGGACACCCACGAGCTGCAGGGTTTTGTGTACGTTTTGGTGCAGGTTTGTGAAGCCAAAATGGCCAAGATTGGCCACGGTTTGGTGACAAAGAGGAAGAAGAAGGAGAAGGCAAGGGCTCGGCACAAGGAGCCAAAAACCCAACCAGACAAATCCCAGGAAATCTGGGATTGGCCACAGGCCTGCTGCCAAATGGGCCCCAGCCCAAACAAGACAAAATTGCCCAAATTTGAATTACGGAAAACGTCGAAATTCAACGCCCGTAAAATATTCGTTCGGAGTCCGAACGACGTACGGCTCGCGTCTACGAATTCGTATCGACGAGCACGTCAAGAAAATACAATTGGATGTGTCGTACGAGTTACGACGAAAAAGTCAACTGAAAAGTCAACCCAGGGGTAAAAACGTCATTTCCCACTTCCGGGAATAAAATAAATTAAAACTTTGAACGGGCTGTGACATAAAATGCTTATGATTTTGACTTTATATGGTTTAAAAGTGGCTTTTAAAGCATGTCTACTTATATATATTTATTTATAAATATATATACTTATTGTTTATTATTTGTGCAACCATAATTGTTTTATTTATGGTAAATACATTTGGTAAATGGATTATTTTGGTGATTTGAGATGATTTATCAATTATGTTCATACATTATGAATTATCTTACACTATGATATTATTTTGCATAAATATGAAAAGATATTGGATATGATTTGGGAAATATTATTTATGCATTAGTGATTTATGGGATTTATGAAAGGGGATTTTGGCTCCTATATCTATACACATGAGTATGTATGTATGTTTTCAAACACACTTGGTATGCTTTCACTACGTTTGTAGTACCGTCTTCACGGCCGTAGGACAGTTCTCACATGTATGGGTCACACACACTGTACTCCAGGGGTATTGTCCGGTAAATACCTTAGTGCAAGCTTGTCTTACGATTATTGTTGTTTATGGGGAAAGACCCCACTGCGTAAGGACTCGGGTGTGACGCGCTGCGGCGCTAGGACTTACATGTGTGTGGTACTAGGAGTACAAATTATTGATTAACGTATTGGACTTGTACGGTGATTGAGAGGCTGTTCCTCAACCCGTGCATGTGTGATTGCGCATATACCTTGTGTCGGTTTTCCGTACTATATTATTGGATATTTATGATTTGCGACTTACGGAAATGTACATCTTTCGAGATATTTCAGTATATGTTTATAATACCTTTCGAACTATACTATGATAGTATGTTTTTACGATTATACTGGATTTTCAAACAGGGGGTTAGTACATTGAAAAGAGAAAGGTTTGTGAAAACTTTTATTTTTGTCCACTCACACTTTTGTTTTTGCGCCCCCTTCAGGACACAGTGATAGAGCATCGGGCGAAGTCGAGGCATCTGTGTGGCAGCTCTGATCAGATATCCCAACCATGTAGGGATTTATCTTTCTGTTATTCAGTTTCTATAATAATATCCATCCCTGTTATGGATAGAGATTTTAGGAACTTGACTCACTATTTCATTTCCGCTGTTTCCAATTTAGTACGCTCTGAACCATATGCATATTGACATTGAATTCCGTAATGTTTATTACAATTTAATTTCGTTTCTACCAAGTGTTGTCATGCATTTAATGGCTTCGTCACTTACGAGTGTTGGCCAACACGCTCGCACTCGGTATCCACGTGGGTATCGAGGGTGGGGTGTGTCACCTAACCTCATGTTTGGTTGTTTTATTTGGATATTCCAGAAATTATCTAGAAGTACTTGTTGCCTATCAGTGAGTCCTGGTACTCTTGGCCTGTATCTCAGAGTGGGATTTTTGACTCCTTCCACTATAGTACCATTAAAGTTGAAAGTGGGTACTGGTGGTGATGCTGGTGTATTCATGCTATTCTGGAATCTATTGAATGGTGGAGGTCCATGGTGCATCATTATGCTATTGAAAGGTGCTCTGCTGCTTTGTGGTCTTTTGCTACTTGAGGATGATGCTCTGTGATATTCCATCCTGTTCAATGAATAAGTCTTGATAAGATATTAGCTAATGTATTATCACTACCTTTAATATGTTCAAATATTGGTTTAAAACCATTTCCTGTAATTGAATCAACAAAATTAACCCATCTTCGGGCTGCTTGCTTATTAGTGTGAATTTTATTGTAATGAGAAACTATATTTTGACAATCAGTTCTAATTGTAAATACTCCATTATTTAAAAATAAAGAAAATACTTCAAGTGAATTAATTATTCCTAAAATCTCTAAATCTGTTGCTGGCAATCTGGACTGTATATCACTAAATTTTCCTGATGCATATCTACAAACTTGTTCATTAGACTTTGGTGATTCCTTATGCTTTTTCTGGTATAATATTCCTGCCCATCCTAATGATGATGCGTCTGTTTCAACTATTTTATAACTATTATCTAGTGGTAAAGTTAATGGTTTAAGCTTGGTAATTTCTTGCTTGATATTTTGTACTAATTTAATATCTTCACTATTAAAATACTTTTGTCCTGTTTTGCTAGTTTTGCTATGTAATACTGCTATTTTCCTTCCTAAATCAGGAATAAAATTCCTTGCATAATTTAATAATCCTAAAAATGCTTGTAATTGTTTTTTATCTTCTAATTTGTCTGGAAATTCTAAAACTTTCTTGGCTATATGATCTTGTAATTGTATTGTTCCTGACTTTATATACATTCCTAAAAGTTCTATGTCTTGTTTTTCTAATGCTATTTTATTTTTGCTAATCACAATACCATTATTGATAAATTCTTGTAAAATTATTTCTAAATGTTTTCTATGTTCATTTCTATTTTTACTATGTACTAAAATATCATCTACATATACACTACAAAACCTGTCATATTTCTTAAAAATTTGATCCATTTTTCTTTGAAAGATAGATGGTGCATTTTTCAATCCAAATGGCATAACAAGCCATTCAAAATGTCCTTCTGGACAAGTGAATGCTGTCCACTCAATTGATTCTTCTGCTAATCTTATTTGCCAAAATCCTGATTTACAATCAAACTTACTAAAATATTTACTCTCTTGAATTTTATTTATAAGCTCATCTTTATTTGGTAATTTATAACTATCTTCATATGTATTATCATTTAATCTTTTATAATTATATACTATCCTAGCCTTTCCTCTCTTTAATTCCGAATGTTTTCTTACTATGAAGGTTGCTGATCTATGTCTAGACTTTGAAGGCCTAATTACTTTTAAATTTAAAAGCTCCTTTATTTGTTGCTCAAACTCTTGCTTATCAAGTAAACTGCAAGGCATGTCTGCCGTCTTAATTGTTAAGTCTGGATTAATTATATCTAATTTTGCTAATATTTTATTTTTACTCCAATGTAATTGAGGGTCTTCTCCTATAATTCTAGTTTGTTCTGCTAATTGTAACAATTCTTCTAAACTTTTTGGTCTATCTAGCTGTAATATTTCTACTGGAGTTATTTCTTCTATGGCTGGATATTCATGCTCAAATATTTCCTCATCAAAGTCTTCTATATTATTATGTTCTTCATTTTTATTTGAATTTTCTAAATAGTAATGATCTTGACTACTAGACTCTTCTATACTTATGCTTTTATAGGACTCTAAATTATTACTTTGGTCAGTTATAGTTATACCTCTCTTAAAAAATGTTATTGCTGGGTTCATAAACAAAAAACCTTGTATACTTTTTAAAAAGTTTAAACCTATAATAAATGGGTATGATCCAACTGGTGAAATAAATGTTAATGGTAAATTAAATTGTTGTCTTTCTATTTTAATAGACTCATTATTAATGCAATGTGTCAAATAAACAGGTCTCTCATCAAACTGTGTTATTCTTACTGGTTTTGCTAATTTCTGTCTATACTTTTCTGGTATTAATTTTTCTCTTATGACACTCTTTGTGCTTCCTGTATCTATCATGGCTATTGTTTGTATTTTATAGTCTTTTACTAATTCTATTTCACAATTTATAGTAATTAGTGAACTATTTTTTGGCTTTTCAATATTATGAACACTATTTCCTAATATTTCGGTATTTTCTAGTGATTCTGCTGAGTTAATTTCTAATAATCTATTATTATAACAAGACTTACAAAATATAGAATATTTATTATAATATTTTTCTGTTGTTAGCTTACTACACTTATGACATTTTTCTGGCCAACCTAAATTAACATATTTAAATTCGTCTTCATGTTCTTCTTCTATAAATGCACACATATATTCATCTATATCACTATCTGAATTACTAGAGTACTCCGATTCTGAATCTATCATATTAATACTTTCTACACTATAAATGCTTTCATTATCACTCAAATCATCTAAGCTATAAATTGATTGTATATCTTCATCTTCTTCTAATTTAAATAATTCCATTAAATATACTTTATCTCGTGGCTGCTTTCCTAATTTTGGACATTTGGGTCTAATATGTCCCATTTCTCCACATAAATAACATTTGCAATTACTTTTATCTTTAGGTGCTTTATATCTTCTTATCCAAGGTTTACTACTTCTTTTCCTAAATTGTTTAGGAATATATTTGCATTTTCTAAATGTTCTAGAAGGTCTTATGCTAAAATTTTTATTTTGCTTATAAGTTTTATATGACTTATATTTCTTTTTATAAATTTTCTTATATTTATTTTTCTTATGGCATCCATATTGTTGTGGTAAATCTATATTTTTACAACTCATATAAAATTGTTTCCTAATCTGTCTTTTTGCTTTTATTTGACTACATTCTTGTCTAAGTATGTTATATACATGTTGAATTCTCGGTCCATATTGCAATATTATTTTTCTTTGGATGTTTTTGCCATTCATTCCAAATTTTTTCACCTATTGGTCCTTTTATCTTTGTCATATATGTATCTAGTAAATTAATATCACTAATTCTTCCTGTTCTTCCTAAATATTTAAAGAAATCTGATGTATAATCTGCTATATACTGTAAATCACAAATTTGTAATTGTTCTAAATTTCTAATAGCTCTTATTTGCTCTTCCTCATTTCTTCCATCTAATCTATTATGATCTAAAAATTCTTGTTTAATTAAATTAATAAAACCATCTATGTTAAAACTTGTTTTTGCTAACTGATGTTGTTCTGGATCTAGTACTTTCCATGATTGAAAATAATCAAAAACTAAGCCATCTAGAGTATGCTCAAAATAATCTAACATGTTTTGTGAATTACTAAAATCTAACATTAATGCTGCATGCACACAACTTTTTTCCCATCTCTCTATTGTTTTTTCCCAATCTTGTGGATCTACATTGTCTAAATTTAATATATTTCCTGCAATATTAATATGCTCAAGTCCTTTCATATATGGTATCCTGTTTTTCTTAGGTGGTCTAAGCAAATTTTCATTCATATAATTTACTCCTCCTTGTTCAGTATATTGCTCACCTGATGGTCTAAAAAATTGTTGGTCTGTTCTAGCTGTGTATCCTGGATTATTATCTACTCCTGATGCTGATGCTCCACTTTCTTCTGCTGGGTTACATTCAATTTTTAATTCTAATAAATTATTGTATTCTTCTGCTCCAAAAATATGTTCTACACCTATATCCAAAATTAATTTTTTCATTTCTTCATCTGAAATCTTATGCAACTCTAAATCATATGTTTTATATTTTTCTAAATATTGTTCTTCATCTAAATTATCAATATCTTCTATAAGTTTATCTACAATACGATCAAAATTTTGCTCAACTAAATTAATATATAAATTATCAAAAGCCATATGAATACTCTCACGAATGCTCTCAATTTCACTCTCATCATCTTCTAAATTATCTATTTGCTTATAATTACTAAATCTAATTGTTGCTTCTCCTACATTAGTTTCATAAATTTGTGCATGATCTGGTTGTCTATTTTTTGCTACTTGTAAATTTGGTAATGTCCATTGGGTTCCTTCTAAAAAGCTATTGTCTACAGGTTTTGCTTCTATCATATTAACATGCTTACTGCCAAATGTTTGAACTAAATTTTGAAATTCTAAATGAAACTTATGATTATATTTATCTGACACTTTTCCTATATACATTAGGCTAATACACAAATTTTTATATTCTCCTTTCATATTATAATTTTTTGTTCTTATGCTTACTTTAATATATTTACTAAATTCTTTAATATTCATAACATAATTTGGAATATAACCTATGACTGCTAAATTTGAACTTAAATCAACTTCAGCTGTTGCTATTGATGCTTGTTGGTGATTATCCCATCTATCATCATATATATACACTAAAGCTTTTGTGCCCACTTGTGCTCTAGTGAAACCTGCTATGCCAATCATAATTGTGCCTATATGAATTTGACTAAAATGTGATTTTCTTAATTGATTAACTGCTTCATTACTCAGCAAATTAAGTGTGACTTCTTTATCAATACAACTAACTTCATGTTGACTGATGCTACTTACAATTTTATTTCTATTTTCAAATAATCCTAATTGATACAAACTATATTTATTTTTCTGGGTTCTCTCAAATCCTTTTCTAATGAATTCTTGTGCTTCTTCCTCAGTAGGATAAATATCTTCTGCTCTAACTATTTCTTTTCCTTTTCTCCTGAAGAATTCCATTTTCTATTATCAAAGGGATTAATTTTAGGTCTTCTAGTATGATTATTTGTGGTTAAAGTTAATTTTTCTAATTTTTGTAATAAAGATGGTGGAAGTGATGAATGTGTATTATGTAAGACTTTATTAATTTCTGCTATTTGTTCTTCAATTTGATCTAATTTTTCAGATAAATTTAAAACTAGTTGAATAATTAAATTATTTTGTCTAATTGGAATATTACTACTAAGTACTTGTGGTGAAAAATCTGTTAAACCAACTGGTTCTTTATCTAACTTACCAACTTCTTGTAAAGCTTGAATATATTTTTTATTAGTTCTAGAATCGGTCATTAAACTAATAACCTATCTATTTTATTATGCAACTTATCTACTTGCTCAATTAACTCTTTTTGTACTAATTGAATTTTTTGAACTTCTAATTTTAATTGCTCAACTATCTCTAATGATTTAATTTCTACTTGCTTAGGCTTATTTTCTATTAGCTCAATAAGTTCTTTTATCTCTCTTTTGCTTGGAAATCTCTGAATATTTCTATTATTATCTTCTAATTGAGATGTAATATAATCTAAATTTTGCCTAACAGTTTTTATTGAATTTTTCTGAGAATAATCTAATAATTGATTTAATAAATTATTATGCTTATTATTTTCTAATTTTATATTTTCAGGTTGACTAATAATAAGATCTACAATATTATTTGCTTGTGGATTTTCTTCACTATGCAAAATATGATTATGTTTTCTTAATGGAAAATAACAAATTAAACTATTTTGATCTAAAGTGATTTTTCTTTTCTGTTGCTCACTAATCTCTAAATTAAGATAATCTATCATAAACTAAAGTCTTCCTTTTTCTAAAATTATTGCTAATTGATTTCTTAAAAACTCTTTTTCTCTTCTATAATTTTCTAAAGTATTAGTAGTTGCGTTACTTACTGCTAATATATTATGTTGAACTTCTTTATCTTTACTGGAAAAACTGGGATGTTCAATAACACTAAGATAAAACTTTTGCTTCTTAATATTCTTTCTTATTTTCTTATAAATATATGCTAAATGTTTCTTTGTAGTAGTGATAGTAGGATGTATATAACAATGAACTCCTGGTAATTTTAGTTGACAAGGTCTACAAGGACAATAATATACGATATTGTTCATGCAAAATAAGTGTTTGTGATATCAGTTGTGTTGATGACTTCCGTCCTCAAGGTACTTTACTATTATAATTATACTATTATAATGCCAAACTAGGCTCTGATACCAAATTCGAAGCCGGACTGTAAAATAGTCGGATGGCCATTATAACAACTTAGACATATAACCTTGCACATGGAACTCGACATGTTTCAACATGAAGGCCACTCACAATGCAGGTATAGGCAACAAGGGCTGAACTCAGAGGTACCCTGGTTAATGTCTAGTTATTTGTATGGCAAGCATTCAACTATAACAGAGTGCTCGAACAAAGTATGATTGTCAGTTTAGCAAGATAATAATATAACTATGATAGTGTTTCCCTGTTTTGGACTGGAAGTCGAATTAAACAAACACACTAAAAGTAAAGAAAGAAAACTTACTTAAGACTGAATGATTACTTGAATGGAGTAGGCTACAATACTCGCAAGCATTGAATGCTTACACCGATCTCACCATTAAAATGAGAGAGGAGAGAGGAGAGAGGGGGGAAAGGAGGGTGAGATCGGTGTAAGCATTCAATGCTTGCGAGCACTGTAGCCAGTCCCTACTTGAATATATACACTTGCTCTTGTATTGATGTACAAAGTTTACAAAGGATGTTTACAATTATGGAAGAAGGCTTTGAAAGATAAAGGAATGCTCTGCTCTGTAAGTGAGTGAGGATGTATGATTGTCGTCCCCTTTCGTTTATATGAATGCCTCTATGTATACAATTATAGGGTTACTAAGACACAAAAAACCTTTTCAAAAAGGTGAATATTACTATTTCTAAAAGTGGTCACTATTTCTAAAAGTGATACTTTTCAAAAATCTGATGCTTTTCTTTTCTGTCTTCTTTTTGCTTTTTGTCTGGTTCTTTTGGTGAATTATCATGCCCATTTTGGGTATTAAAGAAAATTTTTGCCCCTAATATTAAGATTGTACGGAGATGGGGGTTTTCATTAATTTTCCCAAAAAAAAAACGTAAGAATGTGCAAAACAGAGGAAGAAGAAAGCAAGAAAACATGACTGAAAAGTGCAGACAGAGGAAGAAGAAAGGTTAATTAACTCATTCCCACTACCCACCTCATACAACACAAATTATTATGAGTTAATTATCTAACCCAGAAATCTGAACATCGGAAATTTAAGCCGTCGGCATAGAGGGGGGGGAGGGGAGGTGAAGCCTATTTCTTTACCCTCTGTCGCTGATTCATCCACTTATCGACCTAATATCGGTAAAATCGACAAAATCGTCTATTTATTTGCGAAACAAAGGGATTAGTCCGAATATTTTGAACTATTTCACCGTCGGAGTGATTTTTTTTTTTTTGTCAAACCATCGGAGTGATTGGGTTGCAGACATTCGTGAGGAAGAAGAAGAAGCAGTTGAAACCCTCTCTTTAATCCCTAAGCAAAACGGCGTCACTTTGTTGTGTTAATGTTTGTGTTTTCCTACTTCTATACGTACGTGGCATCGGTTTAGTCACTTATGTGACACTATACAATTCCTAAATAGATCTCCAGTCTTTACGGACCATGTATTTACTGGCATTTCATAAAATCTTAAGCATTGAAGTGATCCAATGGCTCAGTAGAAGGCACATTGATTAGAGGTTAAGTTTTTAATTTTAGGGGTATTTTCATTTAGACTTGGTCAACACACAACATCTTAGAGAAAATTTAAATTAAATTTTTTGTTAATTAATGTGTATTGAATTTATTATATTAGGGCTGAATATTTTTTTACTAATGAATTTGCCCTTTTAGATAAATTGGGAAAACAATATTAAAAATCTTGATTAAATGCATTATTTCATCAAATTACACATTTAGAATTTTGAAAGCTTGTATTACTGCCATAAAAACTTGAATTCATAAGAAAAAATTTGTTTGTTATAAGATCTATTATTGAGGTAGAATAAAATGTCTCTTAAAAAACAAAAGACAAAACTCAAATACAATCAACACATGGACATAATAGCATATCTACATCACCTCTGCATTAGGTATCAAAACCTATTCATTGAAGAGGTACGTTACAAATTGATACTACAAAAAAAAAATTCGAAGAAAAGAAATATGATGTAAATAATTAACTGTCGTAGAAAAGAAACAACACTACAAAAATTGTGTATTTTCAAAAGAAGTAGAATACCATTATCTACATGTGGCAAAGACATAGTAACATTATCTAACAGGAGAAAAGACAACACCATAATGTACCTAAACACAATTATACACCTATAGCATTGGTAGAAACGAAATGTACATTAGTTCATGTGACTAATGTAAAATCTATTGTGAACCTGTGACAATGGAATATAACCTCACCTTCATCCAGTGGCGAAGCCAAGATTTCTCGGAGGGAGGAGCGAACTTAAAAGAAAACCGCTGCAATGAAATTGAATGCAATTTTGACTTAAAGTAAGGCAACACAACCTGATACATATTGGTTCACAAATCATTACTCCTTCATATAGCTAGAGCTGAAAGAGAAAAGAAACCGACATAGCACTATCCTGAAAAAAATTGTTGATGATTTCGGATGAATGAAGTTCAAAACGGAAACTTATAAAACAATCTCACATGTTCCACCATCAAAAAACATTTCCTTTCCTTTTGAGCAGTCAATCTATTGCCCCTCAGAAAAGATACTAAAAATTCACAACTACTGCACACCTAAGAGTGTCGTTGCTACAAACGATAAGTGACCTACATGTCTAAAAGTTATAACTTTTTACACCCAGCAATCACCAATTACTCTAGTAAGAATAAAAATGTTCCGAGAACTATTTCATCAAACAATCGCACGATAAAAAACAAAAATTTTGTATTAAATTGATAAACAGAATGTGCAAGTAGTAGAGGAGAGGCAGTACCAAAAACATAACCGAAAGAAGTCTCTGGCGCTTCTCTAAGCCAGAATGCTGAATTTCATCACTTGGGTTCAGTCGAGCATCATCATTCCTCATAGCTTTTATCGTCACAGCCCTCCTTCTCAACCCGTACAACGATTCGGAAAACGAAGCATCTGCAGCAGAAAACAAACAGGACCCAGAAAACAAAATCACATTCTCTGAGGGTTTTCCTCGAACACTTTACGTGCACCAAGAAAAACGACGGCCGAATAAACATAATGCAATTCATAGTTATGAGATAGGTATGCGCCGCGCCCGCATTGCTTTCCAGTTTCCGGCCGAACCAGAGGGGTTCAAGAGTCGTTTTTGCCTTTGTTTTCTGGCGAGCGGAGGGGCGACCGCCCCCCTTGGCTCCTATGTAGCTTCCCCTTTGCCTTCATCAAAGAACGACGTGAACATAAACAATACTTGTTGCCGTAGAATAGTGAAAGTAAATAGAGTTAGTGAGGGTGGGAGTCGCAACATATGACTGGGAGGGGACATAGGGCTTTAAAAGGTTGTAAATGGAATGAGGCCTTGGCACTTCTTTATTTATTTCTCGCATATATTTGAATGACCTTAATTTAAGAAATTAATCATAATCCCTAAAATCTAGCACCGAAATAACTTAGCAAAAATCTGAAATTAAGGAATACTAACTACAACCATTAATACGCTCAGTGTAAAATGGGCATTTGAAAAAACATAAAGTGAATTTGCTTACGTAGAGTGTTGATCAACGGATTTAAATTGAAAAATAAAAATTTATGATTTTTTCTTAAAAGATGGTATAGCTTTTGGATATCAAGTTTTCGGAGTAGGCTACAATACTCGCAAGCATTGAATGCTCACACCGATCTCACCATTAAAAGGAGGAAGGAGGGAGGAGAGAGAGGGAGAAGGAGGGTGAGATTGATGTGAGCATCCAATGCTTGCGAGCACTGTAGCCAGTCCCCTATCTCGCTCTATCTCTTCACAAACAGTCCATCCAGATTTCACTCTCAAACTCACCTGCACTTCCCAGTTCCCACTATCTCTGCTTTTTTCTTGTCTTTTATTCTTTTTTGACTTCTTCAATTCTTAGTAATTGAAGATTGTTCAATCCCACCTTGGAGATCTCCCGAGCGTATTAATGGCTTTTTCTCCAAAATTGTTTTCTTGATTTTCATCAAAACCCTTAAAACCCAGTATTTGAATCGCCATGTTTCTAGAAGTTTTCTTAATCTCTCATATTTTTTAGTTAGATTGAAGTTGCGGTATATTATGAAGATCCGTCAATATTTGAACAAAAAAAAAAATTTGACAAGAAAGATCCGTCGATTTTCAGCTTTATGTATCATGTTTTCTCTTTGGTCTTGTCCCCAATGCAATTCGTATTTCCAGACCAAGATATGTTAACCTCAATTTAGAGAATGAAATAAATGAGGAAAAATAAGTTCAAGCTGACGTGTCTTCTCTTTAGTTAGTGGATCGTTTGAATGTTTAAGGTTTTATGAAATACGGGTAAATGTACAGTTTCTCAATATAGAGACTCGAGATTCTTTCTAAATATAATCACCCAAAACAATCAAATACTAATAATAGAGTGTATATTTTTTGTTTTGTAATATAATTTACTTGTACTGTCAAATTTTGGATAATGTCTTGTAAATTTTATTGTTTTGTATTTCAAAAACCAGATGTTAGTATGCCAAAAATTTGAACAAGAATTTTAATTGAACAAAGCTAAAAATTAGCTTAAGATCCAGCCCACCTCACCTTCAAATCTTGAATATGCCCCTGCACAGAACTCCGAGTTTGAAAAAGAAAAGGTTAGTAAAAGGAATTCTAATAGGAGAACAAACCTTATATATTAAACATATCTACCAAACAAATCGATAGAACCTTCCCAAAAGGTGAGAGAGTGAGCAAAGAACTTGTGTGCTCGATCTTGATGATGAAGATTTTGTGTCCACTTGAAAGTGTTAGAAAGAGATACTAAGGTCAGAGAGAAGAATAAAGAGAGAGTCGATAAGCGGGGTGAGGGTGTACGGGTAATTCGGTGGATGTCTAGGCAGGTTGGGGTTTTTATGTACTGTCTTTAGTGGTTTTTTTAGAAGTTCAGAATCTAATATAATGGTGAAAACCAAAAGTTTTCAAAATTTTCAACTTCACTACCTAAATAAGTTTTTGGGTCTTAACCAAAATTTTTCTTATAGACATTTCTTAAAAAATGCATTTAGGAATAATCAAAGTTTTTGTAGTAGGATACCAAACAGATGTAAGTAACAGTTGCATATAGCCGAAATATATATCCGATAACATTTCGAGATAAAGGTAATTGTACACGATCATCATAAAGTGCATTGAACATTGATTAAGCATTGCCCTTGTATTCCTAGCTAGTGGATTTGAGCCTTGTTGTCGTCACCAAAACCATGATCAGCTTGCTTAGTCTTCTTGAGCATGGCATTGGCTTCTTTCCACTTGTGGTATTTACCAAACAAGACCTCCATATCTTCAAGGGATCGACCCTGTGTTTCCGGATACAACGTATAAAAGAAGACCCAACCAAGCGCAGCAATTCCCGCGTAAAGAAAGAAGGCTCCCCCAATCGTGATGGCCTTATACAATGAAATAAAAGTCATGGAGATGACCCCGCTCGTCAACCTGTTTACGGCCACTCCCATACTACACCCTTGCGCGCGCAACTGCAACGGAAAGATCTCAGAGCTGTAGACCCACGTGATGGGTCCCAATCCGATGGAGAAAAATGCCACGTTGAATAGTACCATGGCGATGCACAACGCGACGGCCCATGGGACCTTGCTGTGGGAATGATCGACGACCGTAAGACCCACACCGAGCAGCGTAAGAGAAACTATCATTCCACCCACGCTGCTCAAAAGCAAAGGACGACGTCCGAACCGATCAAGTTGAAATGTTGCCACCAAGATGGCAATGGTCTTGACAAATCCAACTGCCACGGTTGCAAGTAGCTTGTCATTGTAGGAAGTGATTCCCGCCTTCTCGAAGATCCTGGGGCTGTACAAAACCACAGAGTCTATACCCGATAATTGTTGAAAGAAGTGGATACCAAGGGCTGCTATTAAAATATGGCGAACAGCCGGCGTGGGACGGAGGAGCAATTCCTTCCATATGCCTTCACCTTGGCTGCGTTTAGAAACCTGAACGACCTCATCCTTTGAGTCTTTGGGGATTCCTGCAGCTTCTTTAATGTCGTCTAGTCTTTGTTGCGATTCCTCTTCAGAAGCTGATGTTTTATTTAGGACCCGCTTGGCGTCTCCGAGTCTCCCTTGCATGACGAGCCAGCGTGGCGACTCGGGCATGGCTAAAACGCCGAGGGCCAGAAAAACTGAGGGAATTGCGCCAATGCCTAGCATGATCCTCCAGTTCAAGTGGATTGGGAGCTTGGCTAAGGCAAAGTTGGATACGTACCCCAGCAATATACCAACGTTAACAAACACCTACACATTTTCAAAATTATCAATTCTATTAATATAAAATCCACATGCACGCGTGAGTTTTATGAAACAATCAATATTTTAGGAAAATATTAGGAAAATCACATTTTTGTACCACATTTGTGCATTATCTGATGTGGCAAGTGATGTGTACATGCTGCATAAATTAATGAATTTATCTCATTGGATGTTGGTTGTATACATCACTTACCACATGAGATGATACAATAATGTGGTATAAATATGTGGTCTCCCTAACATTACTCAATCTTTTATTGTGAGCATTACTCTTCAGAAAGGAAAATTCTAGGGATACCATAGTTTTGTACCATATTTGTGTACCTTCTGACCTGGCAAATTATGCGTACATGCCACATCAACTAATGAAGTTATCTAATTGAATGTTGATTGTATATATGCATTACTTGTCACATGAAATAATACAGTAATATGATAATACTGATATGCCTATATTTACGTATACATATTACCTCGGTTAATAACAAAAAAATTACTTTATTATATGATTATATAATGTGGTAATGAAACAAACCTCAGGGAAAGATGTGAGGAAGCCACGAAACGAGGCCGGAGAAATCTCGGCGGTATACACAGGAGCTATCATAAGAGCATAGCCAACTCCAATTCCGGCAATGAATCTCCCGAACATGAGGAAGGCGTAGTTGGGGGCAAAGCCCATGAGGAGAGCTCCAATAAAGAAGATTGTTCCCGAAAGTACTATGGTGTACCGGCGGCCAATCCAGTCGGAGGTTCTACCGGCCAGGGCGGAGCCAATGAGAGAGTATATGTTCAAAGTACCGTTAAGAACTTCGACTTGAACGTCGTTGATCTTGAGGTTTTCTTTGATGAAGAGTGACGCTCCACTCATTACACCAATATCTGTAAATAAAAGGGAAATCAACATACATTCCACGTGGAGGAGTGTCTTTCAAAAGAAAAAGAAATTACTTCAAATTTCTCAAAATACATTGAAAAAAAAAATTTCTAAAAATACAAACATAAAATTTTCTTCTTAAGTGTTTGTTATGGTAGAAATAAAATAAATAAATAAATTCCAATTAGGGAAATTTTATTTGAACCCATAGAATCTCACCCTACACCCAACTTAAATATTAAATAAAATTGTTTTTTTTACCCTATTGCATAATTACTATCAAGTACAAGATGAAATTAACAATAAAACTTAAATTTATCAAGAAACCCCCACCCAATAATCAAACCCTAAGACACAATCTTTATCCTACGTTCTATTTTGGCTAAAACCCTAAGACACTCTCATAGGGAAAAAACAAGCTTTTTTTGACGAATAGATGGTGATTTTGAAGTTTTGGATCCTCCAACTACGGTATAAATAGATTTATGCAAGTTTTTTTAGTTTGATTTCAAGTTTGTTTAGGGTTTAATTAGGAGTCTATTGCCTACGAAAAAAAAGACTTTGAAAATAACTTAATGAATACTGAACTTCTGCGTATGGGGCTGTGATTATTTAGACGAAATATGGGAGCGTTTTACTTGGTGGGAAGCGAATAGGGAATGGAAACTGTTGACATTCAAAGATTTGTGGCGGGCTATGCTCTTTATTTCTACTACGGAGGAACTTGAGATGTTTGCAACGATGTGTCGGTCGATTTGGAATAATAGAAATAGTATGTTGTTCGAGGGTAAGCAACAGATGCAGTGAGGTGGTAGGTTGTGCGCAGAATTTGATTCATGAATTCAAGTTGGTGAATGCTAAAATTGATAATTCTCATCATGGTGATGTCCATGTTGGTTGGCAGCCCCCACATGCTGGAACTTATAAAGTGAATGTTGAAGCAACAGTACAGCATGCAAGGAGGATGCTTTCGAACTATTGGAGTTGTAATAAGGAATGAAAAAGGTCAAATGATGGCAGCTTGTTTTAAAAGGGTCTAGGATATATTCCGTCTCGTGCAATCGAGTTCTCTGCAGCAAGAGAGGGACTAATCTTTGCAGCTGAGTTGGGTTTTCAGGAGATAATTTTTGAGTTGGATACCAAAGGGAGTTGTTGAAAACATTATTCATTTGACTGCTCTGTTGTCGCAGAATATTCATGGGTGAAATGTCATTAGAGTCTCCATACAAGAGAGGCTTTAAATGAGTTGTAGAACATTGATTTTGAGTTTTTATTTTCTAAATGGGTGTAAAGATAAATTTATATATTGAATTGGGTTTGTGAGGGTAGTTTAGGTAATAAATTTGAGTTTAAAGAGATATTAATAGTTTAATTAAAAATAATATGGGTATAAAAAATAAGTTAGGTGTATAAAGAGGTTATAGCGATAAAAAAAATTGCAATAGTAAGATGATATTATTAAAAATCAAATAAGAACAGGAATAGAGAATAAGTATTAATCTGGAACAATTACCGTAACCCAGTAAGATTGAAGTCATTGAAGCCAAAATGGCACAGGCAACAGCGAACTTCTTTGTCTTGGGTTTCTTTGGGGGATCAAAGCCTGCAATACTATTCTGGGGTTCGCTGGAGACGACGTTATCTTCTGTTCTCTGGTCAGCCATCTCTACCGCTAGACAGATATCTTATCAGAGAGAAATGAAGAGATCAATTAACAGAGAGGGAGAGTGAGAATTAGATATGGATAAATAGCGATTAATCAAGTACTATTTATACAGATAATATATATCCATTGTCCGAAATGTTGTTGTTGTTGTTTAGGGAAACAAATACCGTTATCCAGTACTGGCATAAATCCATAAATGGATTTGGATTTATCTTAATTCTAGAACACAATCTAGTTAGTTCTTAACTACCAAAGCAGAAAATTTAAAAACGAGATATGGTTCCATATTTAATGATATTTCAGGTACGCAACTATATATGCGCAAAAACTGTGAGATATTGTTCCATATAAGTTAAAGTTGCGTTTGTTTTGATTTGTAATTGGTGTCTCGTCTGATTGGAGGTGTTTGAAGCCTTTTGTAGGATATAGGCAAGGAGCATACGTGTTGGCTTAACCGTTGGTTTACACCATCTATCGGATTGATTCAACAATAGGCTTCACTTTGATTTCTTCGAAGGAATGTTTATGAGGCCTTTGTCGTCGGTGTGTTTGTCAGGCGTGCCACTATTGACATTCTGCCAATAGAAAGATGTATATTAGTTTTAGTATAAGTTAGTTTATAAATATATTAGGTACTTGCGCCACAAGTAATGTAACTTCCGTTCATCGGATTGGCGACTTAACTAAAGCCATGATCTTGGCTTTTATAATGCCTCCAAGTTCCATCAAGTCGAGTGAAACCTATGAAAAAAAATTATAGCCTTTGAAAGGCTTTCAATAAGAATTGGAAATATGAAAGCCATGAAGAATATGTATAATTGGAGGAGGCCATCCATGTTTTACTCCAAGCCTTTCTCTTTTCAAGATTTTGGCATGAGTACCATGCTTTTTCAAGCTATGGGGAGTGTAGAAGCACTCTTCTTTTTCATACTCCCTGGGAGATGTGAGCTTAAGCCCCCCGAGTATTATTTGGCTTGTCCAGGCCATGAGTTCTAACTTAGCCGTGAGCGGCTTTGACAAGTCGGTTCGATCATCTATAATCAAATCCATTTTCATGGGAATTCCATTGGTTGGAGCCATTTTTAGATCTTCTCCAATGTGCATGACTTGTTCTTTCTTGATCTCTTCTTCCAAAGAAGTTACCTCTTGTCTAACTTGGAGATCAATTTTCTCAACCAAATGTTCCTTAGTTGAGATGAGAGGAGTTTGTTGTAACAAGAAAACTTGAGAAAGTTCTCTAAGTTTTCTAAGATTGGCATCTTCTCTTTCAAGAATAACCATGTAGCTTGCATTCATTTGTCTTCCAGCTTCTCGAATCTCTTCAAGAATTTTAGACAAGTCACCTTCTTGCTTGATCATAACCTCTTTGTAGAGTTTCTTCTTTGAATAGCCATTGATTGGCTTCTCATAAAGAGTTCCACTAAAATTATCATTATTGGAATAATAACTTTTTGGGTCATGACTGATTTGCTCTATATGCTCACTGGAAATACTTTGATAATCCAAGCCATTTGTTGGCATATCATAATCATAGTTTCCATGGGTGATATTATTATCAAAATAATAACTTTCATCATAGCCATAAGCAGACCAATCTTTAAGTTTATTATTATCCTGTTGATAACAATTTTGATCATAGCCATAAGTTGGCCAACTATCATCTTCTTCATCATACTCCGAGCAAGACTCGAAAGTATGTTGAGAAAAGTCATGAACATAAGGTTTGCTCATGATCTCTACATAATGATCCCACCGGGCGTGCCAAAAATATGTTCGAAGCCTTTTGTAGGATATAGGCAAGGAGCATACGTGTTGGCCTAACCGTTGGTTTACACCTTCTATCGGATTGATTCAACAGTAGGCTTCACTCTGATTCCTTCAAAGGAATGTTTATGAGGCCTTTGTCGTCGGTGTGTTTGTCAGGCGTGCCACTATTGGCATTCTGCCAATAGAAAGATGTATATTAGTTTTAGTATAAGTTAGTTTATAAATATATTAGGTACTTGCGCCACAAGTAATGTAACTTTCGTTCATCGGATTGGCGACTTAATTAGATTAGGTCTTGGTTAGGTTCTTTTTATTGCCTTGCTTATTAAACTCGATTGTTTATACCAGAGATTGCTTAAGATGAGATTTTGATATAAACTGGTTATAACAAAATGTTCCACGCTCGAGCATACATAGAAAAGTAAAGACGGTAATTAAAGACAGAAATTGAAATACTTGAAAGTAAAGACTTGTAAGTAAAAACGTTAAGTAAGAACTGATATTGAAAGACTTTAAGTAAAAAGTTCAATAATATTACATGTACTGGTTATTTCAGATTGAATAAACACCCATCGGGTTGGTTTTTGTTCCATCAGGATGGTTTTCAAAACTGGTTCCTTACAAAGGGAAATAATCAAAGACACCTTGGCCTAAGATTTCTAATCGATACTATCAAAATAGGGATGATTTGATGGCAGAGCTTAATTCACTACTCCTCAGGGGAGTTAGGATGTATGATCCTAGGGTTCTGGTCTTTGAGTTCTCAAAGTCACAAGCTACACGAGTAGTGTGAATGAGAAAGCAGCAGATAGAGATGGAAATCTTTATCTGGGAAAGGCTTTGAGGAGTTTCCTCAGAGGTTTTCTTTCTTGAACTTAAGAGTTCTGTTTTTGATTTGGTTGAGTATCCTTAGCTCTCTGCCCTTGTAGCTCTTACATAGGCAATTGTGAAAGCAAAGCCACTTGATGCAGTCCACCGTCTTAATTCCACTTGCACAAAGAGAGATAACATTAATTAATTATCCACTTGTAGACACCCAAAATATCTTGGTGTAAGTTTGGCTTAATTTCACAATAACCCTCACATAGTGCCATAATTTGGCTTCAGACCCAAATGAGTGGAAATACGACAAATTTGAGTGTAAACAAGAGGTTGGCAAGAGGCTATTCAAAACTAATATGGCTCTAATTGGTTCTAATTGGTTCACTTTTAACTTTCCAAAAAGAGTAAGTCAATCAAACTGCAATTGTAATACTTTTTTTTTTGTATTAAACTTTTCTTATCTGACTCCTATACAAAGCTTACTATTTTTCGTTATATATGGTTTTAGCAAATAAATATTCCTATTAGAGAAATTCTAGAGACAAAATTGTCGTAGAGGGAGGAGGAAGGAGAAGCACTTCTGCTTTTCCTCCTCCCCTCCCTCTTTTCATTTTTCTAATAATTTATTGTGGTTAATAATAGTCCAGGGATGACTAAGTCTTTCTCTTGAATTTGAGTTCTCCATTACTTCTTTTTTGTCTTTTTTTCAATCTAATCCTTATTTAAAAATCCTTCCTCTTAGTTTTTTTGGGTAGTGTGGGTTTGGCAAGAGATGGCTGAATTTTTGTGATGTGGATTTTCTAGATTATAGTGTGACTTTTGTCCGTGTTAAATTTGGTCTTTTGGGCTTGTGTATTTTGTTCATGTCTTATGGTGGCGTTGGTTCAGTTTATCCTGATGCAACTGGTAACTTCGATGGTGGTTTTGTGCCCAGAGTACTTTTTTGTAGTGGTCACTCTTTGTTTCTTTTGTAGTTACTCTTTGGAGTCGGCACTGCTTGTATGCAAAGAGTGTTCCCTTATCGGTTTTATTGGCGATTTTGTGCGCAAAGTCTTTCATGTGGCGGATTATGAAGTGATTGAATTTCTAGTTGCCGGGATTGAAGGTTGTTTGGCTTTGGAGTGCTATTTGTGTTCTTGTTCTTGTCACACTACAAGATCCGTCAATATGGTGGCTATTAAATTGGCCAATTTTGCCTTGTTTTTTTTGTTTGTTTTGTTTTTGAGTCATTTTTGTTTAAGGATCCTTATGATGCTAATAAAACCACTATCGTTTCGCCTAAAAGTAAAAAAAATCTAATATTCCTGTTTTAAATTTCAACGTAAAATAGGCTTATCATCTTGCCATAAGGTCATATGGTATCTAAAATCTGCAATGGTGCTTTTTTATTATCTAAAATCTAAAGAACTTGGATTGGAGATCTTTCTTCCGTCCATCTATCTTATCCTAAACTGTTCCTAGTCATAAGATTATCAAATATACATTGATAATTCGAAAAAACTGACACACACTATGTCTGCTCAATTGGGATTGGATGGCTAATCTCAAGCCATTCGTGTGGAGACACTGAGACAAGTGTGAAATTGATACCAGGCGGAATAATCTACAACAAACACAAACTCTTGTATATATGACTAGTCGAAATAACTAGTCAACTAGATACAAGTCTGTTACTGACAGTAAACACAGATATAAGACTTAAACTTAATTGACAAGACAACACAACTAGTCAGATACAACACAGATTAAGTTTAATAACAATACACATGCACACAAAATATTTCACAGATCATATAACATGGAAGGAGCATGTAATATACTCAGTGACATAAGTAAGCACGATATATCAAATAACACACGTCAATTTGGTGCCCAGAAAAATCCCTAACTGGGTTAAAAAACCGGGGGACTCCCAGAAGTCCAGTCCACTAGTGATGAATAAGGTTCATACAAAGACAATCGCAACAAGCTCAATTCCTAGACTTATTCTGAGAGCAGCTTGTACCTTTGTGCAACCTTATATTGCACCAAATGGAGATCTCTTCAGTCTTCACAAGAGGGCAGCTTCATGTGTTGAGCTCATCATCTTGTGGCACCGAAACCAAGCATGAATCATGCAAATGATGTGAAGATGTAAAAATGAAATGTAGCTGTGGATTCAAATAATAACAAGTCAGTTTCTCCAGTCAAAGAGTTGAAGGAAGAAACCAACTGAGAATCCTAAACTAAGGTCTATATGAAGATTTGGAAAAACCAAGTTTTCAGACCATGAACAATGCAAACTTTTTCTCAAAAGATTTGTGCGGGTTAACACAGATTTGATGCACGAAAAATGAGTTTGCAGCAGGGGTTTTAGAAGAACACAGAGAGGAGGCTCTAGGAGCTTAAGACACTCTCTTGAAAAATCTGATTTCTCTAACCCCAAAAAACAAATGAGCTCCCTCAACCCTATTAAACCAAGAAACACCCAAAAGACACTTGTCACATGTAAAAGCAATCTGAAATGATCAATGGTGAAAACTCAGTCTTGGGAGTGTGAACAGTGTCAGAGAGCCCATGTGGGTTTTCTTAAATTGCGTGCCAGTTTTTTCATGAAGCAGACACTCTAATTGATTAGACGATATAACTAGTCAGAAAGGCATAATAAACATGATGTGAAATGTATATGCATGTACCAACCTTTCTTGAGATCATACTTGGTTCTTCAAAGGTTCAGGCTTCAACAGTACCATCCTAAGTCTAATCTAATTGAAATTCATCTAAGAGTTTGTGTGAATAAATATTAGAAGTTTGACAAGGAAAGCCAAAAACACATAAAACTATACTTCACAATCTCCCCCTTTGGCTTTTCTTGACAAAACAAACCCAAAATAAAATTAATTTCACACCCACACTCAAGAGAACCTCAATAGTCGGAAACCTGCACATAACACCTCTTGACAAGAACAAGTGAAATATCATGGGTTATAGAAATGAGCAACATTAGATTCAAACAAGTTTTTCTCCCCCATTTTATCATGGGAAGAGAAATGGACATGGCAGAATATAACACAAAATATAGGCATATCACATCGACAGATGACAACAAATAAGCTAGCATGAGCACAATTTGGCATGATAAGGAAAAAGACAACTTAACATACCAAAAAGGAAGGACAATGCATAGCAAAACAACTGAACACAAAATATAGGCATATCACATCGATATGACAACAAATAAGCTAGCATGAACACAATTTGGCATGACATGGAAAAAGACAACTTAGCATACCAAAAAGGAAAGACAATGCATAGCAAAACAACTGAACAAAAATAGCACAAAATAGCCTCAAACTATAAGTTAGGAATGACAACTTAGAGCAAACTATCCTAAAAAATAATCCTACTCCCCCAAAATTAGTGCTCTCAAGGAAACTAACTCCCCCATAATTTAAACCAAAGCTACCCCAACTAATTTCAAGCGAATTGACATGAGAGACACAAATCTTCAAAACTCAACCAAGAGTGACTCATCATTAGAGCCAAGGGTGAGTTCATCCTCATCAGAATCGAAGAGCGAAGAGAATGAGGGAACAGGGGAGAAGAAAGTGAGTGGAAATGACAAAATTACCTTGATATCGCTTGTCTGACTAGATATTATTACTAGACAGAGAAGAGAGTAGTCCATTTGAAGCAGTGTTTGTGAGTGAACACAAAACTATGTACCCAAACCAAATCACTAAGGATTTGACACAAAGCATAACTGACAATTAGAGATAAGGAAGGTAAGCAATAATCTTAGCACCAATAAACTACAGCTAGGCAGTTGCAAAGGGAAAGACAATAACATAGCTTCAATATCTATGCTTCCAATATAAAGAACATGAAGAAGAGAGGAAATAGATGAAACATGTAATGCAATGCATTTCTCAAAAGCAACTCTTCAAGGACATATACAGACAGTAATATTAGGATTAGACTTGTTCATTATGCAACAATGATGTGTCAAGGTATGGGAAGGGGATGGTTGATGGCCATCATGAAATCATATTTCCTTGCTAACAAGGCCAAAACTAATGTGAGAGTTAACAAAACTTTTAACAATCTATTGAGCATAAGAACCAACACTTCCTACATAATATGAACCAGAAATAAAACAAAGAAGAATATGGAATCAGATGAGGTGGGAATGACCCAAAGTCATAGTGAGATACACAAGTCCTTTGACAATGTGAGTGCAAATTTTTTTTTTTTTTGAGTGAGGCACTACAATATTCATTTTGAATTTGATTAGGACAAGATTTTGAAGAACCATGGCATGGCATGGAAGATCACTTTGATGAGATGAATAATTGAACTGATCCCATTTTTCTTTGATTGGAAGAGGTGCTGCCCTTTGTTTGATGGGTTGTCCCCATTTTTTTTTATTGAGTATTCAGGTAGAGCAAGCACAAAAAAAAAAAACAAAAGAAGCCACTGTATGATGTTCACAGGGGTTGTAACAAATTCAGATTATAGAGCAAGTAGAAGCACTACATCTCAATTAAGACCAAAGTAAACTTAACAAGCAAATTTGCCTAAGCTTTTGTGAGTTAGGAAAAATGATTTTTCAAATGCCATCAGATTTAAAAGGGAGAACCTTTGACATCATAGTCAATACGTATTGAAGTAGAATCCACACATTACAGTTCCATGTATGACTGTGAAGAAATGCAAGCAGAGAGAATAAAATAGCTATTTGATCAATGAGATGAACTGGACAGAAAGATGCACAGAGAAACAGTGGAAGCATAGCTATTCAACCTATTTCATTCTAAGCACAAATACCAATAGACCGTCAAAGATTTTCATACCTTCGATTATCTAGTGCTTTTGTGAAAATATTAGCTAGCTGTTTTTCGGTTGGCACAAAGGTTAAGGTGAGAATTTTACCTTCAACAAGATCTCGGATGAAATGATGTCGTATGTCAATGTGTTTGGTTCTTGAATGTTGGACAGGGTTCTTTGAAATGTCAATTGCACTCATGTTGTCGCAATAGATTAGAAATGTTGATTGTGAGATCCCATAGTCGCTAAGCATTTGCTTCATCTACATCAACTGAGTGTAGCAACTCCCGGCTACAACGTCTTCTGCTTCGGCGGTTGAAAGAGAAACACAATTTTTTTTCTTACTGTGCCACGCAACCAGATTGTTTCCCACATAGAAAGCTCCCCCAGAAGTACTTTTTCTATCATCCATGCAGCCAGCCCAATCGGCATCACTATACCCAACAAGGTTCGTATTTGTGTCATGAGTGTAATGTAGCCCAAATTCAGAAGTACCACCAACATACTTGATGATTCTCTTAACAACCATCAGGTGAGATTCTTTAGGACAACTTTGAAAATGAGCACACACCCCAACGGCATATGCAATATCCGGTCTACTTGTAGTAAGGCATAGTAGGCTACCAATCATGCTTCTATACAAAGTTTGATCCACATCCTTTCCACTTGAATCTTTGTGCATTTTAGCACTCGTGCTCATTGGAGACCTAGATGCCTTGGAGTTCTTGAGACCAAATTTCAACAACAGATTTTTGGCATATTTGGTTTGGGAAATGAAAATGCCATCTTCTTCTTGTCTCACTTGAAGCCCGAGAAAGTAGTTAAGTTCTCCAACTAGACTCATTGCAAATTCACTAGTCATCATGTTGATGAACTGTTTGACTAGAGAATCTGATGTTGATCCAACCACAATATCATCCACATATACTTGGGATATCACAACATGCTTCTTCACTATTTTTACAAACAATGTCTTGTCAACTGAGCCATGAGTGAAACCATGAGTAAGGAGATGAGAAGATAGTCTGTCATACCATGCACGTGATGCTTGTTTTAGTCCATAAAGAGCTTTCTTCAGTTTGTATACACCATCAAGATTGTGAGGATCCTCAAAGCCTTTGGGTTGTTCCACATACACTTCTTCATTCAAGTACCTATTGAGAAAGGCAGTCTTGACATCCATTTGGAAAAGTTTAAACTTTAAATGGCATGAAATAGCACATAAAAGTCTAACTGATTCAAGACGAGCAACTGGAGCGAAGGTTTCATCAAAATCCACACCTTCGAGTTGAGAGTAGCCTTGTGCAACTAGCCTTGCTTTGTTTTTTATCACATTGCTTGACTCATCAGACTTGTTCTTGTAGATCCACTTAGTTTCAATGACATTGGTGTTGGGAGGTCGATTGACAAGCTTCCAAACATCATTTCTCTCAAACTGGTTCAGTTCTTCTTGCATGGCTATTGTCCATTCTTCATCTTTCAAAGCTTCTTTGACATTCTTGGGTTCCTCTTGAGACACATAGCAAACGTGAGCAATTTCATCGGCAACTTGCTTTCTTGTTCGAACACCTTTATCAGCTGGACCCACAATAGCTTCATGTTTGTGATTACAGGTAACCCACCTTGGCTTTCTCTTATCCAAAATCCCAGAGGCTTGATTAGAACATGATTCACCATTTGTTTCTCCTTCTGACCCCTCTTCTGACATGACAGAACCTTCATTGTTTTCCAATGGAGCATGGGAAAACAAGTCCTCATTTTCAACATATTCAACATGAGTAGCATCAGAGTCATCGATTTTGACATTTATCGATTCCATGATGGTCTTTGTTCGAAGATTGTAGACCCTGTATGCCCGACTTGTGGTCGAATATCCCAAGAAGATGCCTTCATCACTTTTAGAGTCAAACTTAGCAAGATGTTCTCTGTGATATCCCACATCGACCAACGGAGAGGGGGTGATGTGCCTTATATGTGCCCACCTCCATTACAGCACGAGGCCTTTTGGGAGCTCAGGCCGGATTCCATCGGAACTACCGAAGTTAAGCGGCGAGTTTGGGCTAGAGCAATCCTAGGATGGGTGACCTTTGGGAAGTTGCTTTCGTGAGTTCCCGGCTCGCCGTGGCGTGGCCCAAAGCGGACAATGTCGTGCTTTCTGGCGGAGTCGGTCGGGATGTGACGAGAATGGTATCGAGCCACTGCCGTTCGGTACGGATGTGCCGGCGGGCGCCCGGAGTTCCTAAGTGGGGTGGATTGTGATATCCACATCGACCAACGGAGAGGGGTGATGTGCCTTATATGTACTTGCCCACCTCCATTTTAGCACGAGGCCTTTTGGGAGCTCAGCGGCCGGATTCCGTAGCTCCGAAGTTAGCGAGTTTGGGCTAGAGCAATCCTAGGATGGGTGACCCCTTTGGGAAGGCTCGTGAGTTCCCAGAAACAAAACCGTGAGGGCGTGGCCCAAAGCGAACAATATCGTGCTACGGCGGAGTCGGTCCGGGATGTGACAGAATGACACACCCCACCCTCGATACCCACGTGGATACCGAGTGCGAGCGTGCTGGCCGACACTCGTAAGTGACGAAGCCATTAAATGCATGACAACACTTGTGAAAACAAAATTAAATTATATTAAAGTTGCGGAAATCCAATGTCAATATGCATATGGTTCAGAGCGTACTAAATTTGAAACAGCGGAAATAAAATAGTGAGTCAAGTTTCTAAAATCTCTATCCATAACAGGGATGGATATTATTATAGAAACTGAATAACAGAAAGATAAATCCCTACATGATTGGGATATCTGATCAGAGCTGCCACGTAGAAGTCTCGACCTCGCCAGATGCTATCTCACTATGTCCTGAAGGGGGCGCAAAAACAAAAGTGTGAGTGGACAAAAATCAAAGTTTTCGCAAATCCTTTAGCTTTTCAACATATTAACCCCCTATTTGGAAAACCAGTATAATCGTAAAAACATACTAACATAGTATAGTTCAAGAGGTACATTATAAATATACTGCAACATATCAAAAGGTATAAAAACCATAAATCACAATTCATAATTTAAACATAATATAATATGGGAAAAACCAACACAGGGTATATGCGCGATCACCCATGTACGGGTTGAGTTGAACGGGAAGCCTCTCAATCACTTGGGTACAAGCACTTTATGTTATCCACTAATTTGTACTCTAGTACCCACACACATGTAAGCACTTGCTTGTAATGCACGTCACACTAGAGTCACTTCGTGTGGGGCCTTTTCCCCATAAGCAACAATAACGTAAGACAAGCTTGCACTAAAAAGGTGTTTACCGGACAGCCACCCTGGAGTACGGTGCGTGTGACCCAAACATGTGAGACTTGTCCTATGGCCATGAGAACGGTACTACAAGCGTAGTGAAAGCATACCAAGTGTGTTTGAAAACATACATACATACTCATGTGTATAGATATAGGGTAAAATCCCATTCATAATTCCCACAAATATCAAGTATTGTATGAATAAATATTTCCCTCAAAACCATATAATAAAACATCATTTAATATTTATGCCAAAAGCAACATCAAAGTATAAACATTTCATAACATATTATCATATGATAAATAATCCCAAATCACCAAATCAAACCATTTTCCAATATATATACCATAAATTAAACAATTATGGTTGCACAAATAATAAACAATAAATATATATATTTATAAATAAATATATATAAGTAGACATCTTTAAAAGCCACTTTAAAACCATATAAAATCAAAATCATAAGCATTTTAAATCATAGAAACCATTTAATAAAATAAATGTCCACTCACACGAATTCGGGAGTGAGAATCTCCCTCGGTGTTGCCCTCCTCGGTGTGCGGAGTCGAAGGAGTACCTATTTAAAGTTAGGGAATAGAATTAGAACATCCTAAAAATAATTAAATTAAGCCCTAAAGAAGAACCCCCAAAATAATATTATTCTTGCGAAAACGGGCTCGAAAAACGGTCGAGGTGAAAACCCTACCGCCGCCGTCCACCGCCGCCGGCGCCTTGGGTGCCGCCGCACCGCCGCCACGCGCGGGAAGCGGTCGGAAGCCGCTCACGCGCCGGGAAACCCCCTCACGCCTGCACCGTCGGGAAACCGGACGCGCGCCCCACGAACGCCGGAAAACCATTTCACGCGCCGGCCCCACGCGCTGGCGAGTGGCTTCATGCGGCACGTGTCACCACGCGGCGGCACTGTCGCCGCGCGGCACGTGGTCCCACGCGCTGGCGCGTGTCCCCACACGCGTCACGCGCCCCACGCGGCCCTAGCGGCACGATCACCCCACGCGGCTGGCAGCGTCGACCACGCGCCACCTTTGCGACGTCGGCACGAATAAGACTAACGAATATGCCTTCGCGGATTAGGAATATTCCCCTGCCGTTAGGAATATTCGTTACATTAACGGAGACTCTTCCCTCTCCTCCTTCCCTCTCACCGATTAGCCGGAGCTCCGCCGCCGCCGCCGTCGTGCAGTTCGCCGAATGCAGGAAAATAATGCCGATTATGTCCCTAAACTTAAAATGTCCATATCTTCTTCGTTCTTTCTTTGGCCAAATTGGACGTATAATATGTCAAATTAAGGTATTGAGGTAGAAATTTTCATACCAATTTGAGACCGGAAAAATGGCGGAATGGCCTGAGAAGTGGCCAGCTTCGGGAAACCTAATTCGTTCTCCTTCAATACTGCACCAAAATTGAAGTACTTTATATCCAAAAAAGAACCTACTCAACCCAACTAAGCCAATGGTAATGGTCTCGAGGCTTACCTTGGCACAGATTGCACACAGAAAATCGACGGTTAGTTTCGAAATCGTTCCGACGTCGGTTTGAACAATCGGGAGTCGGGTGAGCGAAACTAAAAACACAGTCTCGTCCACAATGACGAGAGGAACACTTTCTGGTATGATTTTTTGGGCGTTGAATTTGCGGTTTCGTGATCCGTTCAAGTTTGGTGGCTTCGGTTCGTAAATGGCAGAGGAAAAGGAAAAGAGGGAGAGAGAACGTGCAGCAGGTTTACGGGTAGGGTTGGCTGCTGTGCAATCCCAGCCAAAATGCCAAAACCCTAATTCCCATACACGGGGTGGCAAATTACCAAAATGCCCCTACACTTTAAAGTTCCGTAAATTGTTCATTCGAACTCCGAATTGAGTTCACTTGCCCAGCTCGTGTCGACAAGTACAGCAAGAATATGTAAAGAAAATAACTTTCACATGTCTTTACGGAAAAGTCAACATTGCCCCTAAGGGTATTTTGGTAATTTCACATAAATTTTGGGACGAGGTTGTAACATTCTCGATCTCTTAAAATGTAGCACACACTCCCAAAAATCTAGAAATGTTTTACCATTGACTTTTTACCTTTCCACGGTTCATAGGGGTGTCATTTGAAATGCAAGATTAAAGAAGCCTACGATTTGAAATGTGGTAGGCACGTGCTCATTACTTTGGCCCAAAATGCTTTGCCAAGTTCTTGCTATTCCAACATCACCTAGTCATCTCAATCAAGACACGATTCTTCCTTTCAACAACACCATTTTGTTGAGTAGTGATTAGTGCAGAGAGAATTCATGCTTAATACCATTCGTTGAGTAGAAATCATTAGTGTATATTTTCAAACTCGGTCCCATGATCGGACCAGTGCGACTAGCGCAGGTTAACTATCCGAGGAGATTCGTTTAGCATTACTTTATGAGCAGTGAAGGCTATTTGAAAAGTATCGAGATTTTTCTCTTAAAGAAACACTGATAAGACCTAGTGTAGTCATCCGATCATCAAGATGTATTTCTTTCCACCCAAGGATAAAGTCTGAATAGGTCCAACCAAATCCATATGCACAAGCTGAAAGAGCTTTGGAAGTCCCAATATCGATCCACTTTCTTGGCTGTGCCACCTTGGTTTGCTTTCCCTAGCGGCTTGAACCACACACATACGTGTCAGGTGAGTGATACGCGTAGCGATCCTCCTGCAGCACCATATTTTGGCAGGTCTTTTAAGGTCCTTAAGTTCCCATGGCCAAGCCTTTTTATGCCATAATACACTTGTCTCATCTGTTGCTTTGTACACATAGAGAAGTGCTAACTTGGGAGGAATCAAGTATGTAGCGGTGATCGGCGAGACCTTGTAACACAAGGATGTTGTTTCCTTTTTGTCCACAATCCGGCAACCACATTTGGAGAAACACACTTCGCCGACCACATCATCACACAACTGAGCGGCGATTAAACTTGATTTCAACCCATCTACAAATCTAACATCTTTTAGTTGTGGAAGACCGAGGATCTTGACTTCACCTTTACCAATAATCTGTGATTTTTCACCACCTCAAATTGAACGCCGCCACCAAAGGTAGGGATCAGCGTTAAGGCCATCTTTTGTCCCCGGTCATGTGGCCAAGGGACCAACCACTATCAAGATACCCGGACATTTGGCTTGGTGGTGAAATTACATTGAAACATTAGCACCTTTTCGGGAGTCTTCTTGATCCATTTAGAATTCTGCCTCATAGGATTTGACTTGCTGGACTAATCAGTTGAGCAATTCTGTTGACTTACGTGACTAGTCGGTCAGCGATTCTTTAAGGATAATTTTTTTCAGAATGACTTCCTACATTTTTGGGCGGATGTGACCAACTTCACCACGAGTGATGACACAAGGGATTCCAAACCTTTTCCGTGGGTTCTGGAGTGAGCTTCAGGCTTAGTAGGCATAGATTCCCTCGAAATTTGTCTTAACAACCCCCACACTTTGATTATTCTCCAGCAAAACCAAGACCACTTTTGTCACTGCATGGCTTTCGAGCTCGGACATCTTATCAACTTTACCAGCACCAATAGTCGATTAGGTGTTTATTTATTGGCCTCATTCAATTCATCCAATTGCTTCAAGTTTGCATTGTTGTACATGACATTGCTTGCCTTAAGTTCAATAACTTGATTGGACATGTTGTCACGAGCAATGGATAGGCTTTTGACTTGAGCTTCCCGAGGGCATCGACCCTGTCTGGATCTCTTTTGAGCACATAGAGACTTGTTTTCTGACATGTCTTTGAGTTGTGCTTCAAGAGAGGCAATCTTCATCTTCCTGTTCCTTCTGACTAGTTTGAGAGACTCATTTTCTTTACGAAGTGCGGAGACCTTTCTTTGAGTTCAATGTTGTTACTCTTGGCATTGCATGTCTCATCCAAAGAGAGAGTCGTACTTGAGACAAAGTACCTCATAAGGTAAATCTTCTGGATCTTCATGTATGAGTTCATCATCACTAGGTGACTCTCTTTCACAGTTGCCACAAAGGCAATTGCTTCCTCCTCATCATCGAGGCGGTCGAGAATGAGAATTTTCATTCTCGAAAAGCTTTCCTCCAAGTGGCCACCATTGCTTTGTCTCAATGTCTCTTCTCTGCCTTTGTTTCTTGTTGTTTGCATTCAAATGCACGATGACCAACGCCCCACATGCAAGCATGGTCCAGGACTCATTCGAGAGGATGTATCTCTACGATCAACAAATTTTCCTTGCTTCTTGCCAAAAGAATTCTTTCCTTGTGATTGAAACTTTGAATCTTTGGATGATTCACCCTCCTTTTAACATCTCTTCCCTTGTTTTGAAATTCTTCTAAATTGTTTGACAAACAAAAGCCCTTATCTCTACTTCTGCTTGGGCTCTAAGGTGCTTGATTCCTTTGGAGCTTTGGTCTTCTCTACTCCTTGTAGAGCAACATTCTTACTTTTTGAGATCACCTTCTTCCAATTCAAGCTCCATCTTGTAAGTAATTAGCTTGCGACCAATTTCCCATGCTTGATTTCATTTAAGTCTTGTACCTCTTGAATAGCTGTCTTTTTTGCCTTGAATTTCTTTGGCAAAACTCTTAATATACTAATTCACAATGGTTGTCTCATCAATCACATTTTCCCAAGCTCATAGCCTCATTTTCAACCCTTCTAGCCTTTCATAGAGCACATAAAAAGGACTCAGATTAGCCATTTTCAACTCTTCCAAACCTTGTAAGAGTCATTTGAAGTTTGAGATCCTTTACTTGCGTGTCACCTTCATGCATGATCGAGTTTATCCCATGCTTGTTTGGCGGTTGCACAATGTCAGGCTATGACCAAATTGAGCACGAGAGATGGCCGAAACAATTGCATTCCTCGCCTTTTGTTCACCATTGCAGCAGTCACTTCACCGGTGGTCCAATCACTCTTTGGTTTCAACCTTCTTGCCATCTCTTTTGTTTTTGACCCGGAGCCTTCCATTCAAGAGTAAGGTAGTCAATAGCATTCAGATCTGAGCATCCAAGAAAATCTGAATTTTTCACTCTATGTTGCATAGTCAGTACCATCGAAAAATGGAGTAGCGTTGCAAAACGGGGATGTCCTATCTCGATCCATGGTGAGATTCCTCCGATATCGGTAAATCTAGAGATCACTCTATGTATGTCTAGGCGACACTCACAATACCAACTGAAATTGATACCGGGCGGAATAATCTACAACAAACACAAACTCTTGTACATATATGACTAGTCAAATAATTAGTCAACTAGATACAATTGATGCTGACTTGATGAAAACACAGATATAAGACTTAAACTTAATTGACAAGGCAACACAACTAGTCGAGATACAACACGGATTAGTTTAATAACAATACACATGCACACAAATATTTCACAGATCATATAACATGGAAGGAGCATGTAATATACTCGGTGACATAAGTAAACCTGTATCAAATAACACACGTCAATTTGGTGCCGGAAAAATCCCTAGCGGGTTAAAAAACGGGGGACTCCCGGGGAGTCCGATCCACTAGTGATGAATAAGGTTCATACAAAGACAATCGCAACAAGCTCAATTCTAGACTTATTTGAGAGCAGCTTGTACCTTTGTACAACCTTATATTGCGCAAATGGAGATCTTTTCAGTTCACAAGAGGCAGCTTCATGTGTTGAGCTCATCATCTTGTGGCTTTTGAAACCAAAGCATGAATCATACCAAATGATGTGAAAGATATAAAAATGAAATGCAGCTGTGGATTCAAATAATAACAAGTCAGTTTCTCCAGTCAAAGAGTTGAGGAAGAAACCAGCTGAGAATCTAAACCCAAGGTCTATATGAAGATTTGGAAAAACTAAGTTTTCAGACCATGAACAATGCAAACTTTTTCTCAAAAGATTTGTGCAGGTTAACACAGATTTGATGCACGAGAAAATGAGTTTGCAGCAAGGTTTTAGAAAGAACACAGAGAGGAGGCTCTAGGAGCTTAGACACTCTCTTGAAAAAATCTGATTTCTCTAACCCCAAAAAACAAATGAGCTCCCTCAGCCTATTAAACCAAGAAACACCCAAAGACACTTGTCACATGTAAGCAATCTGAAATGACAGTCAATGAAGACGAAAACTTCAGTCTCAGAAGGGTGAGCAGTGGAAGACATGTGGGTTTTCTCATGAAATTGTGTGCGGTTCTTTCGTAGACGGTACTCTTATTGATTAGACGATATAACTAGTGAGAAAGACATAAACATGATGTGAAATGTATATGCATGTACCAACCTTTCTTGAGATCATACTTGGTTCTTCAAAGGTTCAGACTTCAATAATACCATCCTAAGTCTAATCCTAATTGAAATTCATCTAAGAGCTTGTGTGAATAAATATTACAAGTTTGACAAGGAAAGCCAAAAACACATAAAACTAGACTTCACAAAGTGTGTAGGTGCTCAATAGAGTGAAGTTCATTGAATCCGATCAAGCAGTACTTGCATGAGTTTTACATACATGTCAAGCAAGAAACTTTAAACGTTGCAAAATGTAAGTAATTCTCTGACCAGAGACACACGTTGTCTTGTAGATAAGCCATTGGCTAAGTATCATGCAACATGAAGTGCTTGACTTATTCTGAGATATGAGTGTACACTGTACAACAAGGGATCTTTAACCTTCATTAAGAAAATGTATCGGCGTGATTAAGGAAGGCATTCATATCTACATCTCAGTTGAACCATATACATTAAAATGCATTAGAGGTTTTGACATAAACTATCCATACCTAATGATGTGATTAAGAGCATTGAGTTAGAGAAAAGATTGGTGAAATATAATTACAGCCGAATAAGTTCTCCAAACCTATTTATATTAGCTTGGTGATGCGACACATGGCTAGATGCCACTTTGACTTATGGGCCCTCCTAGATGTCTAACCACATAGTCGTCGATGATTGAGAGAATTATTAAGTTTAATTCATTAAGTACGTTGTATTAGTACTAATCACCTCACTACCTTACTAATTACGACCTAATGGATCACACATCGATACACTAGTGAGTGATAGGTATGGAATGATGGGAAACAATTAGTGGATTAAATTCAATAGAGGTGTGATTAATTGGAGAGTCTTAATTAATCATATTAACGATTAGACGTAAATTTTGGGCCTTTAAATAGTTTCGGGTTTTAGGCCCATTGGACCTAAACTCATTGAGCTTACACTTGGACATAAGACGAAACAAAGTACCAAAAGCCTAAATAAGAGACCCCACATCCTATGTGGCCAGTTCTACAAGGGAAGGAGAGAGTGAGTCACTCACTTGGCTCATCTCTCTATATAAGAGCAACACTTAGCCTTTCCTTCATTAGGGTCTTTGGTGGTTTAATCTAGAACAAGAGGGGGAGAAAAGTCTCTCCTCTCTCTAACATCAAGGCTGGCCCTTGGGGAGATTGACTAGTCTCATTCTCTCTTCTAATCTGCATCATTTATTTCTCTCTCTAGAGAGTGTGGTGAATTTAGAGGCTGCTTATTTGCCCAACTATGGAAGCTAAGGAAGATGATCCATTAAGAAAGCTAAGGACACTACTACGGAAAGAGTATTTTCCCGACAAAAATCCCATTTGTTGCTCAAGATAAAATTCATCATTTAAACATTTGGGCGACGAAAGTTTCATCTGCTTTGTACTCAGGCAAAGTTCGAGAAGCAAACCTTTGAACGACGAATACAATTATGATCACGCAATAGACTTTGATAAGGCAAATTGTGGGTCTGAAAACGCTGACCAATCTTCGCCTCTCTAAACATGGCGACAAGGAACTTTGTCGCACAAGTAAAGTGACGACATATATTCATTGCCCTAATCTTTCGCGATGAATGGTCTTCGTGTTAATCAACTTTGTGCGATGAAAGACGTGTCGATGTAGCCTCAGGTGCAACAAAAAAACTGGGTCTGTATTTGGTTTTCGAGTTTTTTAATTTATAAATAGTTCGTTATTGCACACTTTTAGGTGACGGAAAGTGTACTAGCTTTAAGTTTTGGGTGACGACATAATTTTGTTGCGCAAAATATTTTTAAATT
Organism: Gillenia trifoliata; assembly: GCA_018257905.1. Classification (NCBI taxonomy): domain Eukaryota; kingdom Viridiplantae; phylum Streptophyta; class Magnoliopsida; order Rosales; family Rosaceae; genus Gillenia; species Gillenia trifoliata. The sequence goes on from CM031080.1 coordinate 20,723,767, forward strand.
TTTTAAAATTATTTATTGTTTATGAAATTAGATATTTTAATTAGTTTAATGATTGGTGTATTAACACAAAAAAGATATAATTAACAATGTACAAAAGCTATTTATGTTATAGAAATGTATGATACGATTAGTAAAAAAAATTTATATTATCCCTAATACAAAATGACATGGAGGTGGCGGCTGGGAAACTATTGGGTGAGACGGCTGGGAACCGGTGGCTAGGAATTTGATGATGGCATTAGAAATCTAATGCCGGACAACTAGGCGTGTCGAGATTTGGCTCATTTGGTTGTCCGGGCATAAGATGCATCTTTAGGTGTTGAACTTCCTGGAGTCAACGTGGCGGCCTGTCTCGAGTTGGATCTGGAAGATGAGGGCAGTACAGTCTTGCATTCCCTATCCCCGTAAACCCTACCAAGCCTCCATAGAGATTCACGAAGTCTTGCAAGGTTCTAAGGAGCATGAGAAGCTTTCTTGGATAGGCCAATCTTGGCTCCAAATGGTATAAATCTCTCTTCCTTTCCTCATGTATAAATGTGATTTAAATTAGATACATCAACCATTAGGCCTGTAAATCTTGAAGGGGATTTAATTTAAAAATGTTAATTGCTTCCGTTGCCTTGCTTTAATTTTAAAGTATATATATGGATGCTAATCGTAAAATCTCACCCTATATCAAACTCATGGTGATGAACAACATGAGTTTGCCAATAGAAGAACCTAATAGATTTGGGTTTAGATAGACGAATGGTGATACAGATATAAATCCCTATGACAGATTCCGTTAGACGAACAGACCTTGCAGTAGACAAAATTCCATTAGGATGACATACCTTACAATAATTCAGGTAGCTAGGCAGATTCATGCAACAGATTCAGGCAACAACAAAAACTAATATTGATGGTCGGTCTATGGAAAGAAAGCATATAAACTCTCTATCACTAAACGATCGAGATTCTCATATTCCAACTGCAGCAATAAACAAACAGACAGTCCCAATTTATCACCATATACACAATGTCACTCAGTGATCACCAGTCCAAGCATTTGAGCGATCGTGGGCTTCAAAAACAACCAATAAAATACCAAAAGCAATCAACTATTAATTATTTTAGAATTGACTATTATTCTTTTCCTTTTCTTCTAGATTAACTGGTCTTCAGGTTCAAGAATCGACGGCATAGAGTAATTGATGATCAAGCACAAATGTTAAGAGAATCATTGGGTCCAATGGATTTGAGCACAAAAAAGACTCTAAGCCATGTGATTATATAAGCAAAAGAAAATAAAACTTTAGACAAACAAATTGAACAAAGAGCATCGTCGTGCTCATAATGTGTTAGAAATGAAATATACGAACAGAGAGAATAAAGAAACAGTGCAAGGTCACATAATGAATAAAATTTACAACAATGTTTATCATTTTCCTACTATTTTCATTGCTTTTGGAAAGAAACGAAATGCTATGAAGGAGAATCAAATTTTGAATAACAAGCTTCTATAAAAATAATCATTGGCCTTCTATTCCTAATTTAGTTTGAGCCTTGTTGTCGTCACCAAAACCATGATCAGCTTGCTTAGTCTTCTTGAGCATGGCATTGGCTTCTTTTCCACTTGTGATTGCAAACAAGACCTCCATATCTTCAAGGGATCGACCCTGTGTTTCCGGATACAACGTATAAAAGAAGGCCCAACCAAGCGCAGCAATTCCCGCGGCTGAAAAGGCCACAATCGTGATGGCCTTATACAATGAAATAAAAGTCATGGAGATGACCCGCTCGTCAACCTGTTTACGGCCACTCCCATACTACACCCTTGCGCGCGCAACTGCAACGGAAAGATCTCAGAGCTGTAGACCCACGTGATGGGTCCCAATCCGATGGAGAAAAATGCCACGTTGAATAGTACCATGGCGATGCACAACGCGACGGCCCATGGGACCTTGCTGTAGGAATGATCGACGACCGTAAGACCTGTCCCACACCGAGCAGCGTAAGAGAAACTATCATTCCACCCACACGCTGCTCAAAAGCAAAGGACGACGTCGAGCAGATCAGAAATGTTGCCACCAAGATGGCAATGGTCTTGACAAATCCAACTGCCACGGTTGCAAGTAGCTTGTCATTGTGAAGTGATTCCGCGCTTCTCGAAAGATCCTGGGGCTGTTCACAAAACCACGAATTATACCCGATAATTGTTGAAAGTGGATACCAAGGGCTGCTATTAAAATATGGCGAACAGCCGGCGTGGGACGGAGGAGCAATTCGCTTCCATAACACTTCACCTTGGCTGCGTTTAGAAACCTGAACGACCTCATCCTTTGAGTCTTTGGGGATTCCTGCAGCTTCTTTAATGTCGTAGTCTTTGTTGCGATTCCTCTTCAAGCTGATGTTTTATTTAGGACCCGCTTGGCGTCTCCGAGTCTCACTGCATGACGAGCCAGCGTGGGCGACTCGGGCATGGCTAAAACGCGAGGGCCAGAAAAATTGAGGGAATTGCGCCGATGCCAAAAGCATGATCCTCCAGTTCAAGTGGATTGGGAGCTTGGCTAAGGCAAAGTTGGATACGTACCCCAATAATATACCAACGTTAACAAACACCTACACATTTTCAAAAATTGTTAAGTCTACTAATATAAACTCCACATGCACACACATGAGAAGTTACGGAACATCAACTTACAAATACCGTGCATTTATATTTACATAAACATATTAACTACGTGCCTATATCCCATGTTTTTAGACTTATATTTTGTAAATCGCGTGATGTGACGGTTGATGTTTGAATATATTCTTTAATGATTTAAACAAGAAATTCAACCATCAACTGCCGCATTATGTGGTCTACAAAACATGATTTAAGTAGATGTTTTTAACCTTTATCCACCCATATATATAGTTTCCTATAATGTTTTTCGAAAAAAGCTTCCAGACTTTATTATGAAATAATTAACATAACATGGTAATGTGACAAACCTCGGGGAAAGATGTGAGGGAAGCCACGAAACGAGGCCAAAGAGAGATCTCGGCGGTGTAGACAGGAGCTATCATAAGAGCGTAGCCAACTCCAATTCCGGCAATGAATCTCCCGAACATGAGGAAGAGAGCGTAGTTGGGGGCCAAAGCCCATGAGAGGAAGAGCTCAATAAAGAGGTTGTTCCCGCAAGTACTATAGCGTTGTACCGGCTTGGCGAATCCAGTCGGAGGTTCTACCAGCAAGGGCCGGAGCCAATAAGAGTATATGTTCAAAGTACCGTTAGAACTTCGACTTGAACGTCGCTGATCTTGAGGTTTTCTTTGATGAAGAGTGACGCTCCACTCATTACACCAATATCTGTATATAAAAGTGAAAATCAAGCATGTATTGCACACGTGAAGATTTCTTTCTAAACAAATTGCAATTTGAATATAATATTAAAAATCAAGTAAGATGATAGAGAATGAGTTTTTAAGGAACAGTACCCATAACTTAGTAAGATTGAAGTCATTGAAGCCAAAACGGCACAGGCAACAGCGAACTTCTTTGTCTTTGGGTTTCTTTGAGATCAAAGTCTGCCAATACTATTTTGGGGTTGGAAAGAGACGACTTTGTTTTCTACTCTCTGGTCAGCCATCTTTCCATCCTGGAGCTAGATAGACCGATCGGTAGACAGACAGACAAAAGGATAACTTATCGAGATGAATGAGATCACTAACAGAAGATTTGATATGGAGAATTAGCTATCAATCAAGTACTATTTATACAGATTAGTTATATCAATTGTCCGAAATGTTGTGTCTAGAGGAAACAAACACCGTTTTGGATTACTGGAACAATCCATAAATGGTTTGGTTTATTTTCATTTGCATTACTGGGCCAATCCATAAATGGATTTTGGATTTATCTTGTGAATTCTGAAATATTAACCTAGTCAGTTCTCCTTCAAAGCAGAAAATTTAAAAACTCTGACTGATTCCATATTTAATGCCATTCGGTACGCAACCGCACATGCTCAAAAACTGTAAGATATGGTTTCAAATAAGTTAAAGTTGCTCAAAACTTATGTGACTCTAATTGGTTCACTTTTACAGTCCCAAAACAGTAAGTCTTGGACTAAACCAAATCAAACTGCAATTTTATTTTTATCTCCTAGAGAAGATGGTTTCACTATTTTTTCGTTATGGGTTTATCAAATATAATATACCTGTTTTAAATTTCAATGTAAAATTGGCTAATCTTTTTACTTAAGCAACAACATTAAATCCACTTCAGCATTGCTATCATGGAAAGACATTGTTGCATGATTAAAGCTAGTGGTAAAGCAAGAGGCTGTTGTTTTCCTCAAACATGAACTTCACTTAAAAGGGCATAGGATTTCTAATACAACCCTCTACTAATAAGGCCAAAAGCTATTTGTCAAAAAAAAAAAAAACTTGAACTCTTGTTTGTGAGCTTAAGAGTGTGATTTATGTATGCTAATTAAACTGATATATAGTTCAAAATAGCATTACGAAGTTATTTTTGGGTAAATAATATGAAATAGGTTGGGTACGGAATTAGATTAATGAAGTGGATATTTTGTTTTAAGTTGTTTGTGGGAAGCTGGGTTGTTGAGTGAAACTTTTCTGATTTTCTGTTTGTTAGCAAATCTGTGGTCTACTAACCAATTTTTATGCATTGTGCATATTTTATGGTATGCTTGATACAGATTAGCAACGGCACAAAAGAAGACAAAAAGGCTTATTATTCAGGTTTCACACCGTGTGTATGGAGAGGATGAATGACCAAATAAGAGATGAGCATTTGGAAAATATATATATAAGTAAAAAATAAAAACAGAAAGAAAAGAAGACAAACACAGATCCCACTCACGTGTGCTATCATGAAAAGATATTGTTTTCAATATATTGGAGTTTATCAAATAACAAATATACTTGTTTTTAAATTTCAATGGCTAATCTTTTTTAATTAAGCAACAACGTCAAATCCACTCCAGTATTGCTATGTGAAAGAATATTGTTGTGATATATTTATTAAATAGAGAAAAAACATTTCAAACACGAGATCGGGACGATAAGAACCTTAACCCCTCATAGAAAAATAGAGCTCATTCGACCCGGTACAATCTAAGAGACGAGAACAATATAGAGAAAAACGGCAAGCACAAGCACTAAAACTAGTGAAAGAACTGAGAAAACGAGAAATCAAGCCTCATTCTATCCACACAAAGAAAACAAAACATTAAGAAAGGTTATGAATGTGAAGAAATCTTCACAATAGAATTGTTTTTGTATTTCTTGAGTTCCAATTTACACAAGTATGCTTTACATATAGAAAAGAAAGAGACAATCCAGTTACCAGAATGACTTCTAGTGACCGGGTAAATCTACGCATAGAAAACAGAAACAACCCGGTTACTAGAATGACTTCTAGTGACCACAGGAGTAAACCCTACGCTTCAATCTAATCCTTAAATTAAGGAGATTACACTAATACCAATACCGCCACTAATCAGTCATCTTCCCTTTAATCAAGGGAAGATGACTGGTGCAGGCTGAGGAGAACACTCATGTGAGCGTCGAGCGCAGCGAGGAGCACAGTTCGGTGGACGAGAGGGCCAGCCTTCGATGAGGGGTTATACATTAACTTGATGAGGGCACAACCAATCCGATGGAGTAAACAGCAACCGATACATCATTCAAACCATCCCAAATATTGCCATGCAACTGTTGTTTATGTATTTCAGATTCCCCCCTCAGGCTGGATCTAGTAAGTTAGTGATCAAGCTTGTAAACGATGTAGATGAGCGATGACGGTGGTTTTGGTGAAAAGATCTGCAAAGCTGATCATGACTTCTTGTAAAAACAGTGCGATAACTTGAGATTGACTTGATTCGAATGAAATGGCAATCCACCTCAATATGCTTTGTTCTCTCATGGAACACGGATTGACAATGTGAATAGTTTTGCTGATTATCCACACATAAGAAACATGGTGAGAACTAGGAAAACCTAGGTCAAAGAGCAAACCTTTAAGCCATATTAATTTGCACGCCGTGACCGCCATTGCCCGATATTCATGGCCTCTGCACTTGACGAGCAACAACTTGTTCTTTTCTTGCTCTTTCAGTGTGAATTTCCACCAACAAATGTCTGATAGCCAGGTTGTAGATTTTCTATCGACTTCATTCCTTGCCCAATCTGCATCTGTATAGCCGGGAAATATTAGTAGGCGGTGTTCTTCATGAGAATTCCTCGACCAATGGAACCCTTGAGATAACACGGGATTCTTGACCCAATGTGCATATGATGCACGGTAGGTGCATGCATGAGCGGCCCGACCATGCTAACGGCATAGGTAATATCTGGTAAGTGATTGTGAGATAAATGAGTCGTCCCACTGGTCTTTGATAGTGCCCCACATCCGTATGGCCTCTCCATCAACATTGAGCTTCGGTTTGCCGGTCAAGCAGTGTGGTGGCAGGAGCTTGCAATCAAGCATTTTTTCTTCCTTGAGTAGATCCATCACATACTTTCGATTTGATGAATAAACAATCCTTTGGAGGAAGTTGCCCATCTCTATTCCCAGAAGAAGTACTTCAACCTCCCCAAATCCTTGATGGCAAAAGTTTGCTGTATTAATGGCAGTGCGCATTCCTCAGACACTATCTCGATGAGGATCAAATCATCAACATATATAAGAACCACAAGTTTCCCTTTCTCATTTGTGCGGACAAACAGGGAAGAATCAGCATTACGGTGTGTGAAACCGATCGTGGTCAGCTGTTACAACCCGTCCCAAAATTTATGTGAAATGACCAAAAATACCCTAGGGTCAATGTTGACTTTTGTTGACTTTTCGTGACGACTTGTGAAAAATTATTTCTTTACATATTCTTGATGTACTCGTCGTCTGAACGCGTGGGCCAAACGGAACTCAATTAGGAGTTAAACGAACGTTTTAAGAAAGCTTTAAAGTGTAGGGCATTTTGGTAATTTTCCACTCCGTGTGTGGGAATTAGGGTTTTTATTGGCACAGCAGCCAACCCACCCCAATCATTCTGCCACGTTTTCCTTCCTCTCTCTCTCTTTCCTCCCATTTTCTCTCTCGGCCAAGCTACACCGATAAACCTAATCTTGGTTGAATCACAAAATCACCAAACCGTCTTCCCAAAATTCATGCAACGTGATCCTCTCGTCTTTACGGGCCCAGGCTGTGATTTCAGATTCTTCAAACTCGAACCCGATACGTTCAAGCCGACGTCGGAGCAGTTTAGAGCAAGCTGTCCGTCCATTTTCTGTGCAAACCCGACTAAGGTAAGCCTCGAGACCAATACCATTGGTTTTATTGGATTGAGTAGGTTCGATTTGATATAAGAACGTCAATTTGAGGTGCGGAGTTTGAAGGAGAACGGAATTAGGGTTTCCCAGGCTCCCGGCCAATTTCAGGCCATCTGCCCGGCCACTTTTCCCGGCTATAAATGGTATAAAATATTCTACACTCCTCAATACCTTCATTTTGATATGGCATGTCAAATTTGGACAAAAAGAATGAAGAAGTTATGAATTTTGAAGTTTTGGATTAATTTCGGAAAATTTCAGTCCGACGAACCGAGCGGCGGAGGACCGGCGCGCCCGGCCCACGGCAGCTCCGGCGACGGCGAAAGGGGCAGCAGAATATTCCTTTACTCTGGCAACGGAATATTCTAACGACGTCGAATATTCCGTCCGAAGAAAAGGTATATTCCGTTAGCTTTAACAGCGGCGACGTCGGCGGCGTGGCTGACATCAGCCGCGCGTGGGACGAGCGCGTGCAGGCGCGTGGGGCGCGTGGGTGACCGCCGGCGCGTGGGCACGCGCCAGCGCGTGGGCCGCGCGTGGCGACACGTGCGCCGCGTGCCGGCGCGTGCCGGCGCGTGGCCGGCGTGAAGCCACTCCGCGCGTGGTGGCGCGTCCGACCGTTTCCCGGCGCGTGGCGGCGCGTGCGGCAGCACGGCGGCGGTGGGCCAGCATTGAGCGTAGAGGTTTTTCGGGCTCACGATCGTTTGAGCCCGATTTTCGCTAAAATAGTATTATTTTGGGGTATTTTCTATTGGGCCTATTTTTAATTTATTTTAGGGAAGGTCTAATTTGTTCCCTAATATTAAATAGGTGAATTCTTGACCTCCGCACACCAAGGGCAACATCGAGGGAGATTTCACTCCCGATCACTGTGAAGTGGACATTTATTTTTATTAAATGGTTTCTATGATTTAAAATGTTTATGATTTTGATTTTATATGATTTTAAAGTGGCTTTTTTAAGCATGTCTGCTTATATATGTTATTTATAAATATATATACTTATTGTTATTATTTGTGCAACCATAATTGTTTAATTTATGGTATATATATTGGAAAATGGTTTGATTTGGTGATTTGGGATTATTTATCAAGTATGATAATATGTTATGAAATGGGTTATACTTTGATGTTGCTTTTGCATAAATATTAAATGATGTTTTATTATATGGTTTTGAAATATTTATTCATACAATACTTGATATTTGGGAATTATGAATGGGATTTTTTGGCTCTATATCTATACACATGAGTATGTATGTATGTTTTCAAAAACACTTGGTATGCTTTCACTGCGTTGTGAGTACCGTTCTCATGGCCATAGGACAAGTCTCCACATGTATGGGTCACACGCCTTTGTACTCCGGGGTATTGTCCGGTAAATACCTTAGTGCAAAGCTTGTCTTACGTTTATTGTTGTTTATGGGGAAAAGACCCACTACGTAAGGACTCGGGTGTGATGCGCTGCACGGCACAAGTGCTTACATGTGTGTGGTACTAGGAGTACAAATTAGTGGATAACGTAAAAGTGCTTGTACGGTGAATTGAGAGGCTGTTCCTCAACCCATTACATGGGTGATCCTTATATATACCCTGTGTTGGTTTTCGATTATTATATATTGGAATTATGAAATTGTGATTTATGGATATTATACCTTTTGATATGTTTCGGTATACTCATAAAATTGCCCTTTTGAAACTATACTATGATAGTATGTTTTACGATTATACTGGGTTTTCTTCCAATTGGGGTTAATATATTTGAAAGAAGGTTTTGCAAAAGCTTTGATTTTGTCCACTCACACTTTTGTTTTGCCCCCTTGAGGACATAGTGAGATAGCATGCGATGCGAGACTTCTACGTGGCAGCTCGATCTTTTCATCCCGACCATGTGGGGATTCTTCTTTCTTCCCAGTTTCTAATAATATCCATCCTTTGTTATGGATAGAGATTCTAGGAACTCGGTTTATTATTGATTCCATTTGTTTGCAAATTGTACGCTACGAACCATATGCATATTGACATTGGATTTTGCAACTTTAATATAATTTAATTTCGTTTTCACAAGTGTTGTCATGCATTTAATGGCTTCGTCACTTACAGTGTCGCTGACCACGCTCGCACTCGGCTATCACGTGGGTATCGAGGGTGGGGTGTGTCAGCGGCACGAGCCCCAAGCACAGCTAGACTCAGGTGGTCACCCAGCCCATATATTGCCTTGTCACGGTTTACACACCCGGGTTATCCTTTAGAGGGCCACAGCACGGAGAAAGTTGCATGTAGACTTCTTCTTGAAGTTCTCCATGTGAAGGAATGCATTTTTTACATCCATTTGGTAGAGAGACCATCCACTATTTATCGCCACGAGAGAGAAGAACCCTCACGGTGTTTACTTGGCAACAGGGAGCAAATGTTTCTTTATAGTCGACCCCATAGGAGTGAGTGAAGCCGCGAGCTGGAGGCCGAAACCTTGTACCTTTCTATAGAGGCCATCGGCTTTTGAACTTGATTTTGTATATCCATTGGCTTCCAATAGCCTTCTTTCCTTGAGGAAAGCGGAACAAGACTCCACGTGCGGTTATCTTCCAAAGCCTTGAGCTCTTCTCCTATTGCTTGTTTCCCGGAGGAAGGAGAGCTGCTTCTGGTAGGTCGTTGGTTCACAATGCTCGTCTAGCGCACTTACAAAGGCAACATGGGAAGGAGACATTGCACTAAAATTACATGGCATTACAAATCTGTGAAGCATAAGTCACATAATCTTGTAATTTGTGGGAGGCTTTCTTGCACGGGGAGAAGTTTCTCCTGATCACTTGGGCTTCTTGATTGGAATTGATCTCTTCATTCTGTACTATTGTCAGGTGCTCCAAGGTGCTTAATTCATCTTTGGGTTCTCTCAACTCCTGTATATTAGTTGTAGAACCTTCTTGTATCCTTTGGATCGGTGGGTTTGAGGGCGGTGGTAACAAGTGAGTACTTCCTCCCCACGACGAGTTGTAGCATGCTCCAAAATAAGGATTGTTTTCTTCAAATTGGACATCCTTGAAACAATGCATTTTCTTAATTGATTGGATCAAAGCATTTATATCCCTTTTGAGTGAGGAATACCCAATGAATATGCATTTAGTTGCCACAGCATCAAGCTTATCTCGATTTTGGCTTTGAATGTGTGTACATAACGAGACACAACCAAAATACTTTGAGGTGAGTCAAGTCAATCTTCACACGCCTTTTAGCACTTCATAGGGAGATTTGAACCTAACACTGAGCTTGGCAGCCTGTTGATGAGGTGACGATTGCCGTAAGGATAGCGGATGCCGGAGACCTCTTTGGAATCTCATATGTATCGCGGAGGGATCAAGTTTTTTCAAAGAGATCCCTTTGTTTTCTTCTGCAACACCATTGTTGAGGAGTACCTACCGCAGCTTGTTTGATGGATGATGCCATGTTCACTTAGATATTGAAACATATTGTTTGACATGAACTTCGGTGCCATTATCTGATCGAAAAATTTTGACATTTGATTGAAATTGGGTTTTAATGTGAGATGTGAAAATCCTTGAAGATAATGAAGACTTCATTTTTGACTTCATTAGATAAAGAAAGCTAATTCCTGGTAAAGTCATCCAACAAATAAGACAAAGTATCTAAAACCTTCCATTGATTCAATAGTAGGACCCCACACATCACTGTGTATAAGTTCAAACGGCTTACATGTTGAAGTTTGGGATTTTAGGATAACTGTCTGGTGGATTTAAACAGTTACATGTTTCACGGTCGGTGGTTTACAAACATTTGGAAAGATTTTGACATTACAAACTCCGAGGGTGAGCTAGTCTCTTATGCCATAATTGGTTTTCATCTATGGACTTTAACTCGGCGCGCAAGGCTTGATTTTTGTGTGGTTTCTACGAGATAATAAAGTCCATTTATGAAGACTTATTACCAATACGTCTTCTTGGTGAGAATCTCTGAAAATATTACATCATTGGATGAAAAAATTGCATGAGACAATTTAAATTGTTGGTGATTTCCCAACGGACAACAATTAGACGGGGAAAGATGGTACATATAAGGCCTTGGAAGGTGTTTTAGTGGAAAAAATGTTAATTCTCCGGTGCCTAAAAAACGAGAAGCAGTTTTCCATTCGCAACGGACACATGTGATGGTTTGAAAAAGATTTAAAAACCTTTGTTTTTATTTTGTTTGTCATATGGTCGGTGGCACCGAGAATCAATTATCCAACAATCTGTTTCAATACCCAGTTAATAGTCACATTAGAAAAAGCTTGTAGAATACCTGGTGCCTCTTTACTCGGTGATATACGATTTCCGGAAAGGAATTCCGCCAAATTTTTCCCAACATAGGCGTATGTTGGTCTCCTTCATATTAGCTGACCCAGGGAGCACCTCCACGTCCCTTCTCATATGTAAGTAGTTCGCAAACTCGTTGATGAGAGTAAGCGGATTGGTCATGAACTTCGGTGATCCACAGGATGTGGAGGAAGAAGGTTGAAGCGGCGACAACTTGAGCCAGACTTTGTTGAGAGGACGGTATGATTTTCCTTCTTTGGTGAACTTGGGTTTAAGCTCTGGATGGAGTTCGCAACACTTATCTTCAGTATGCCCAACAGCATTGCGGTGTTTGCACTTTAGGTGTGGGAATGCTGCCCTTGTACACCTTGCCCGGTATGCTTGGCATGAGACACGTACGCCGAGACTTCAGTCGTCCTTGGGCTTTGTTCAATGCTCATTACCTTCCTTCGTGCCTTTTCTCTCTGAATTATAGCACAAACATTGTTGAAGGAAGGTAATTCTTGGCTCATCCCGAGAATGTGTGGCTTCAGATCCTCGTAGTACGGGCTTAAACTTCCCGGCAAGCTGGTAGATTGTCTTCCTGCTCTTTTGAGTAGTCTTGCGGTCGAGTGGTATGTGGAAAATATACATCCAGCTCATTCCACAAGGTTTTGAGCTTCAGAGATGTTGAACAAAGGATTTACCTTCTTCTTGGAAGTTTGGCGAGTGTCTTTCTTTAGAGTTTGGAACACTCGCGCATAATTGTTTTGGTTTAGTACATTTCCTTCAAGCTTGTCCATAATTCTTGAGAGGAATTAGAATAGTAGAAAATCTCGTTATAATAGCTGCTCCATGGTGTTAAGTAGGAGAACTGACCAGTTGATCTTTGCCTGACCATCCAGCGTACAAGGTGAAGAGGCGTCTTGGAACTTCCATGCCTCCATTCTGGCCCGACTCCCTTACCTCCAAGGGCCAATGAAGCATTTCGAGACCATGGTAGATAATTAAATGTTCAAAAGAATTGAACCGCAGTCGTTGGTTGGTGTTTACCTCAAATTCTGAGGTATCTGAGTATGTAACATTTGAGGGGGAGCATTTGAGTTTTCCCCTCTCAAATTCCTGAGATCCTTCCTCGGCCATTTTGACGAAATAATTTTACGACGGAAAAGAAAATTTTTAGAGTCGAGGTTAAAATTGAACACCAACTCACGATACCATGAAGAAATCTTCACAATAAATTGTTTTGTATTTCTTGAGTTTCAATTTACACAAGTATACTTTACATATATAAAAGAAAGAGACAATCCGAGTTACTAGAATGACTGGTAATGGGTCAAATCTCTGCTAGAAAGAACGAAACAACCCCGATTACCGGAATGACTTCTAGTGGCCAGGGTAAACCTACGCTTCAATCTAATCCTTAAATTAAGGAGATTACACTAGCCACAAAATACAAGCCACTAATCGGTCATCTTCCTTTAATCAAGGGGAAGATGGCCAGGATGCAACAGGAGAACACTCATGTACGAGGAAAACGTCAGCGCAGCGGGAGCACGTTAGAGAAGTTGTTACAACCCGTCCCAAAATTTATGTGAGGAAATGACAAAAAAAATACCCCTAGGGTCAATGTTGACTTTTATTGACTTTTCGTGACGACTTCTAAAAATTTATTTCTTTACATATTCTTGATGTACTCGTTGACACGAACGCGTGGGTGCAAGCGAGAACTCAATTCGGAGTTCAAACGAACGTTCTGGCTTTGAAGTGTAGGGGCATTTTGGTAATTTTCCACTCCCGTGTATGGGAATTAGGGTTTTGGGCTGACTGCACAGCAGCCAACCCTTCCCCCTCACTTTTCTGCACGTTTTTCCCATTCTTCCTCTCTTTCTCTCCCATTTCTCCTCAGGGTTCAAAACTCACGAAACCCTAATATTGGTTGAATCACAAAACCGCAAACCGTCGCCCAAAATCCATACGATCACGATCGTCTCGTCACTTTGGACGAGGCTGTGATTTCAGATTCTTCAAACTCGAACCCGTTCGTTCAAACCGACGTCGGGGCGGTTTGGAAGCAAAGCTGTCCGTCCATTTTATTGCAAACCAGACCAAGGTAAGCCTCGAGACCATTACCATTGGTTTTGTTGGATTGGTAGGTTCATTTCATATAAAGAATACGTCAATTTTGGTGCAGTATCCCGAAGAGGAGAACGGAATCGAGGTTTCCCGAAGCTTTCCCGGCCAATTTCAGGCCATCTCCTAACCACTTTTCCGGCCTCAAATAGGTATAAAAATATTCTACTCCTCAATACCTTCAATTTGATATATGGCACATTAATTTTGGACAAAGAATGAAGAAGATACGAATTTTTGAAGTTTTGGGACATAATCGGTATTTAATTTCAGATTAAAGGCGAACAGGACAGGCGGCGGCCCGGCGACGGCGACGAGCGGAAGACTCCGGCAGCCGGCAGTAAGGAGGAGAGGAATATTCCGTTAACGGTAACGGAATATTCCCTAACGGCAGGAATATCTCTAACGTCGAAGGTATATTCCGTTAAACTTACGCAGGTGCGGCAGTCCCGAAGGCGGCGCGTGGGGCGCGTGGGCGCGTCGGCAACGCGTGGGGTGGCGTCGGCAGAGGCGCGTGGGGCGCGTGACGCGCGTGGGGACTGCCGCCAGCAGTCGAGACCAATGCCAGCGTGGCGACACGTGCCGGCGCGTGGGACCACGATGCCCGGCCGCGTGAAGCCACTGCCCAGACGCGTGGCAGCGGCGTGGGATGTTTTCGGCACGTGTGGGCGCGTCGGGGTTTCAGCGTGCCGGCGCGTACGAGCACGTGGTTTCCCGGCGCGTGAAGCGGTTTCCGACGAGTTTCGGCGTGGCGGCGTCGCGGCGGCGCCGGCCCGGCGCGGCGGCGGTGGGCAGCTGGCGGTAGGGTTTTCGAGGCCCGAAATTCATTTTCGAAACCCGTTTTCGCTAAAATATTCATATTTTGTGGGATTCTTTTAAGGCCTATTTTTTTTTATTATTTTAGGGAAGTTCTAATTTATCCCTTAACTTTAAATAGGTAATTCTTCGGCTCCGCACACCCGGGAGGGCTACAGGGAGATTTCACTCCGATCATCACGTGAGTGGACTTTTTGCTTTCTTAAATGGTTTTATGATTGGAAATGAATATGGATTCGATTTCTATATAGTTTTAAATGGTTTTCCGACATTTATTTCTATATATTTATTTTGAAATATATATACATGTTGATAATTGCTTATGCAACCATGTTGTTTAATTATGGTTTTATATTGGGGATATGAATTTAAATGGATATTGGGATATGTTTATACAACTTGAAATGGTTTATACTATGATATCGCTTTTGCATAAATTTGAAATGGTATTTGATATGTGATTTTGAGAAAAGATATTATTTATGCAATATTAAATATGCGGGAATTATGAAAGGGAATCTTGTATCTATATCTATACACATGAGTATGTATGTATGTTTTCAAACACACTTGGTATGCTTTCACTACGTTTGTAGTACAGTCTTCCACTGACCGTAGGACAGTTCTCACATGTATGGGTCACCCGCACTACACTCCGGGGGGTATTGTCCGGTAAATACCTTAGTGCAAGCTTGTCTTACGTTTATTGTTGTTTATGGGAAAAGGCCCCACTACGTAAGGACTCGGGTGTGACGCGCTGCGGCGCCAGGACTTACATGTGTGTGGTACTAGGAGTACAAATTATTGATTAACGTATTGGACTTGTACGGTGATTGAGAGGCTGTTCCTCAACCCGTGCATGTGTGATTGCGTATATACCTTGTGTCGGTTTTCCGTACTATATTATTGGATATTTATGATTTGTGACTTACGGAAATGTATATCTTTCGAGACTTTTCAGTATATGTTTATAATACCTTTCGAACTATATTATGATAGTACGTTTTCACGATGATACTGGATTTTCAAACAGGGGGTTAGTACATTGAAAAGAGAAAGGTTTGTGAAAACTTTTATTTTTGTCCACTCACACTTTTGTTTTGCGCCCCCTTCAGGTCATAGTGACACTGCTTCTGGCGAGGTCGAGGATACGTGGCAGCTCTGATCGTTCATCCCAACTGTGTAGGGATCTTTCTTTATCTTCAGTTTTCTATAATAATATCCATCCCTGTTATGGATAGAGATTCTAGGAACTCAGTTTATTATTTGTTTCCGCTGTTTCAAATTTAGTACGCTCTGAACCATATGCATATTGACATTGATTTCCGCAAACTTTATTATAAATTAATTTCGTTTTCACAAGTGTTGTCATGCATTTAATGGCTTCGTCACTTACGAGTGTCGGCCAGCACGCTCGCACTCGGTATCCACGTGGGTATCGAGGGTGGGGTGTGTCAGAAGTTCAGTGGACAGAGGAGCCAACCCGATGAGGGTTATACAGCCAACCCGATGAGAGCACAACCAATCCGATGAGTAAACAGCAACCCGATACATCATTCAAACCATCCCGATGTGCCATGCAACTATTTATTTATGTATTTCAACAGAATGTAAGCCGAATTCACAAGGGGGGACAAGAAGCCCAATAAACTCCCAGAATGATCCACCCCGAAATTAGCCAAACTATCACCAACTACGTTACCCTCGCATAATATATGAGTAAGACGAACATGCATGAGGGAGAGAAGATCAAGACAATTAATCCAACGAACATGTAGAAGCCAAGGAATCTTGCAAGAAGCAGAAGAAAGAAAAAGGACTACTAAAAAAGAATCACATTCAATCCACAAAAAATTTCAACCTTTTGCTCAAGCTAAATCCACTGCATGAATAACCGCAAGCAACTCCGCTTCCAAAGAATCAGCAATTTCTATTGAAGCTTCAAAACAGCCTTAACAATTGCCAAACCAGGGGCACCACGAGCCGCACCATCTGTGTGAACTTTAATCCAAGAAACAGGAGGAGGCAGCCATATAGCCTCCTGAATACAAGGAGCCTTAGCTGGACGGCCTTTAACTCCAATGGCATGAAGAATACAAAGATCTGATCGAGTTTCGTATGCTAGCTAGCTGTGCTCACAGAATTGATAGGAGCATATTTATGCGACGTTATTATCTTATTTCTCTATGTTTATTTAGTTAATTTTCATTAATTGTAGTATTTTATTTTATTTTCGTTTTATTGTTGGTAGAAGTGGTAAAGTTGAAATTGGAAAACTAAAAGAGTGAAACAGAGCGTTATTTGGATTTGGAATACAATGCTTGTGCGGCAAGCATTGGAGAGCAAGGATTTGGGACATGTAAAGCTATTAGGAGTGGACATATGTGATGGATAATGACCTGACTTTGCGTGGATTAGAAGATAGAAGTTTGCAAGACAAGGAAAATTGCAAAGAAGTTGAATCTGAGTGAGATATGGACAGTGCTGTGCAGAGCAGCCAACTTCGACAGATTACCCAGAATTTTTGAGGATGAATTACATGTCATGCCATATATGGATGGAAATCTCTAGATGTCTACTTTCCGCAGAATTTTACAGATCTCAATTCTGATGCTTCTAAAATTAGTTATTACTGTTTTAATGAGGAAAGAGCAAAACAGGTTGTAGAGTCCTAGTTGAATTTGGTTTCAAGGAAAACACGTGGCAGTTGTTTTTTGAGTGTCTCTACACTTATTTCAGATGAAATATGGTCCTAAGGGTGTCTACACACTCTCTAAATCGTGCCCTTGGAGTCTTTCAATGATTCAAGCATTGGAGACGCATAAATACATCAAAGAAGCATCAATTTGTGACGACACTCCTCACGAATACATCACCCTTTTTCTCTGCTGCATTCTACCACATCCTCAGCTATACTAATTGTCCCATTCACCCTTCAATTCGTCCACCCATCCAACGAAGGCAAGAAGACGTTCAAGTCAAAGCCTTGGCATTCAAAGTTGTATCTATTCGAACCTTTGTGATTTTGTTAGTTTGTTTTTCAATGTTACTTGTGAATTGGTTTTCAATCATGAGTAACTAATTTTGTTTATAGCTAAGGGTGAATTTGAAGCCATGAACATATGTTTATTATGAGTTGATTTATCCAATTATTTCTTCACAAATTGTGAATGTGATTTACTTATCTGTTTTATAGAGAACTTATCCTTGTATGTTTATTGAGGTGGCCAACTTAGTTTGCATGCTAGGGTTTGGAGCTAGAATATAAGTGACTTTCACCTAATCGTTATGAACTTGTATTCATAAGTAGTAAAAATCGAAGGGACATCGGTTGTGCTAAGTAAATCCTAGGCAAGAGTATCATGCGTTTCACAGTTATAATTGTCAAGTCAATGTTTATGATTTTCACGAAGCTTAATGATCATTATTATGTTTATCTAATATCAATGAACTAAGGAAAATCTGAGAATTAATTTGGGGCATTATCATTCATGGTTTATAGAAGGAAATTAGTGGTAATCAACTTGTACGCATATGTTTGTGTGTGGAGAAGGATCCTTTAACTAACTTTTCACCATTGTCGTCAGACTTATCTTTAGTTTATTTTGCTTGCTGTTTTCAATTTGTTTACATAGTCGAATTTAGTTTAATCTTAGTTAAGTCAAAATAAAATCCCCCCATTCGTTCGTTATTTGTTTTAAATAGTTTAGTTTTTTTTTTATTTTCTTTGTTTTTCATTTGATTAGCAGATCCCTCTAATCTCCGGCTTAGAATGATTCCTACTTATCCATACTACGATTACATTATAGGGTTTTAAATTGTGTGTTAGCTTTTAGCATATCAATTTTTGGCGCTGTTTGCTAGTTGTTGCTTTTTGTTCTTTTTGTTAGTTGTTAATTTTTATTTTTCTTTGTTTTCAGGTACTAGTTTATGACTCGACAATCTAACGAGAATTTGGTTGATTTTGATCTGGAACTTGAGAAGACTTTGAGGAGAAAAAGGAAGCAACCCGACTACAATCTACCAAGTTCTAGTTGCGAGTCAGAATTTGAGGTTGAAGCCGAGAAAGGGGAGCAAGAGATGGAGGTTGACAATCGGTCAATCAAGGAGCTTTCTACCTCAGGGATAGACAATGTCGTTCCTCTCTACATTCAATATCCAACCGCAGCTACAAGGAAGATGGATGAGTTTGAATTGAAGTCAAGCTTGCTGCATCATATTCCCAAATACCATGGTTTGTCCTTGGAAGATCCAAACAAGCACTTGAAGCATTGGAGACGCATAAATACATCAAAGAAGAATCAATTTGTTATGACACTCCTCATGCATGCATCACTCTTTTTATCTGTTGTATTCTACCACATCCTCAGCTATAATGACCGTTCCATTCACCATTCAATTCATCCATCCATCCAAGGTGAAGACAAGAAGACGATCAAGTCGAAGCCGTGACAGTCAAAGTTTTATCTATTGGAACCTTTGTGGTTTTTTTAGTTTGTTTTTGAATGTTAGTTGTGAATTGGTTTTCAATCATGAGTAACTAATTTCGTTTATAGCTAAGGGTGAATTTGAAGCCATGAAAATATGTTTATTATGAGTTGATTTTTCCAAATATTTCTTCATAAATTGTGAATCTGATTTACTTATCTGTTTTATAAAGAACTTATCCTTGTATGTTTATTGAGGTGGCCAACTTAGTTTGCATGCTAGGGTTTAGAGCTAGAATATAAGTGACTTTCACCTAATCGTTATGAACTTGTATTCATAAGTAGTAAAAATCAAAGAGACATCGGCTATGATAAGTAAATCTTAGGCAAGAGTGTCATGCGTTTCATAGTTATAATTGTCTAGTCAATGGTTATGATTTTCATCTTTGATATGTTTATCTATCATGTGTTTCATAGTTAGATAGCTTGATAAGAATAATTTGGTACGAGTTGCGTTTCATTCAAATAAATGAACTTAGGAAAATTTGAGAATTAATTTGTGCATTTCACGGTTAATTTGGAGCATTATCATTCATGGTTTATAGAAGGAATTAGTGGTAATCTACTTGTACGCATATGTTTCTGTGTGGAGAAAGATCATTTAGCTAACTTTTCACCATTGTCGTCAAACTTATCTTTAATTTATTTTGTTTGCTGTTTTCAATTTGTTTACATAGCCGAATTTAGTTTAGTCTTAGTTAAGTCAAAATAAAATCCCCCATTTGTTCGTTATTTGTTTTAATTTTTATTTTAATTTTTTTTATTTGATTAGCAGAGCCCTCTAATCCTCAGCCTAGAACGATTCCTACTTATCCATACTACGATTACATTATAGGGTTTTAAATTGTGTGTTAGCTTTTAGCATATCAAGAATCAATCTTAATAAACAGATTTAACCATAGTGAGGCGACCCACCATAGATAAAGAGCAACTATTCAAATGTGACATAGATTGCCACACCTTATCAACTAGAGGCTGGAAAAAAGAACTCATAATGTGGAGTAAAAAACAATCCAAAAAATTGTGGAATTGACACGTGGGCAAATTCCACATGCGCTGGTCATATATGAAGACTCTCTACACTGCTGACTACAATTCTTCAAGCTCTACTGCCCACTGGCAGCGTAGATAATTATAAGGAAATTAAGGAGGAATTCATTATTAAAGAAATCCACATCTTATTTAATTAGAATTCTCCAGGGATAATTCCAAGATATTATGTTATTAAATATATCTTTGAAAATTATCTCTCCATCCATCCTACGGATAATATTCACTGGCTAACTGGAAGCTGACTTGTGGCGTAATCCTACACCCCATGGCCGGCCACTCTCCTCTTATAAATAGCTCAATCTCCAACACCTTTGGTAAGCTTTTGCTACTAAATCAAGCCCTAAACTTGCTCTCTTTTCAGAGAAACTAACATAGGCATCGGAGATCCATTGGCCGAACCTTTCCCTCCCCCCTCCCACCTGTGTGGCACGCATGGTCTTGGCCTTGATCAAAGGTGTTTATTGTTTTACAAGTGTAGATTTGTCAAGTCATCAATCGGAGGAAATTTGCATCCACAAATTGGTGCTTTCATTGAGAGCATTTGAGTCAAAATCTCTACAAACCTCTCGCATCGTTTCTTGAATTTTCCCTTTTCTATTTCTCATATAATCCTCGGCTTTTTACATGCTTGGATTATTCTTGGAAAATATGGTGGGAAATTCTGAAACCATGACGAATGGAACATCCTACCTTCAAGGGCATGGAAGAAATCGCAGAATCAATGGAGGAACCAAAGCTCCGCTTCGCCGTTCTTCAAGACTAAATTTGGTGCAAAGTGCACAACTTCCACCAAGTGAAGCCCTAAGGCAGGCGACCCACGAGGAGACCCAGAAGGTAGCAGCAACTGTTGCAGGAGGTGCAGCCTAAAGCCAGTAGGCCCATAGAGAGAAAGCAGCACCTACAAGCGTAACCAGCCCAGGACAGGAGGCCCAAGCCCTTTCTGCGCGAGCCCAATGCGTTCTAGACCATCAGCCACGCACGGGTCAGCCTGCTTACTCTAGTGCTTCCAATGTGAACCCGCGACTCTAGATCGGCTTGCTAGCTGGTTCAACCAAACTGGGCCCACGTCCTCAGACTGAATCTGGCTCTCACCGGACATGCCGGCTTGACAGAGGAACTGGGGGTTGAACTGGAGACAATTTCGTCCTGTTTTCAGAAGAATTCAACCCAGCTAGGCCCGAATTTCGCTCCAGCTATCCTTTACATCTCCACTACCCGTGGCGACATCGACCGTCCCCGTCCTTCTGCAACCAATGGTGATCCCAATATGGCCTGATAGGCAACAGATGACTTGTTCCAAAGCATAAGGAGGGTCGACAACGAGGTTTCCTTCCAACAACGCCCTGACAAGCAGCCGCTCAACTAGTCTTGAATCGAAAGAGGTTTTATTGTGCCTACCTTTAAAGTTGATCCTTTATTCTCAAGTAAAGTTACAACTAGATTGCATTGTTTCGTAACAGTTTCTCCTCTTGGTGCATTTTGCAAGACTTAGTCTCAAAGATGACGATTGGAGTGGACAAATGATGGCTGATTTATACTACCTTGTGGTTTTGGCATCGCTGCTTAAGATACCCATCTTTCGCTCGCTTGCAAATTTTTAGCCAATACTTCGTTAAATTTTCATTTTGATTCAAGTCATCGTTGTGATGTTTGTCCATTGGCAAAACAAACTTATTCCTATACAATGTGATACAACTCCTATTTTTTCCTATTGCTTCCATTAAATATGACTTTACAAAACACTCATGTTGCTCAGTTTCAATGGAATCTGCAATTTTTACATTGTGTTTTGACATATGCTCCAATATCTTAGTGGATAGGGTGTTGGGGTTCTATCCATGCGCCCCGAGTTCGAAACTGTGTATATGGGTTATGATTGGGAGACACTCATTTTTTGACACACATTTTGTAGGGCTCATTCCGTAACTTTTTTTCAAAGATCCGAACTGTCAATATTGTAGTTCATCATTCATAGATAATTCTTACAAAAAAATTAAAAAAATCCAAAGGGTTGTTTTATTCACACCTCACATATTGTTGAATACACCCCACATTTACTTTTTCAATTAAAATTTATCTTACTACACCCCACATACTTCCCATACTACCCTCACACTCCACACTTTCTATTTACACCCACCTCAACTCGCTATATTATGTATCCATCTGTTAAAAAAGAAGCCAAGGAAGATGTTGTAAAATTTTAAAATATGTAATTAATCAAATTAATTCTTTGTGGTTGATTGGAAAGGGTCATAACCCTTCAAATGGAACATGCATATTAGTGACGGTTTTTAACTAGACTTATAATCTTTCATTTTGAAAGCGTAATGGATGTTTGTAAATAACACGTTGGAATAACGGCCGTATCCTTCAATATTACAAACGGTGGAGTGTATGGTGGTTATCTTTAATTGGGCTCCAAATGAATCTTAAACCATTTAACAAACATACCATTGAATGGTACGTACCATTTTGACACATCTTGATCCTGACACACCAAGTGTCGGGAAGTGCTGGCCGACACTTGTTAACCGACGAAAGCCAATTATGCATGTATTCGTGAAAAAGTGAGTAGATATAGAGTTGGAAGCATAAGTAAGAGTGTGGTGATGGGTAAAACCCATTATTACAGGTGCATAACAGTCACAGCATAGTAAATAGTGCATAGAATAAAAACAAGTAGAAATTAACTAAAAGTAGGAACAAATCCTACATAATCTGGAGAAACTGTCAGAACCACCAACCACAGCCGAAGCAAGCCCACGTCTCACTGGAAATCGAATCCACCACTAAGTCTTGGAGGGGTGCAAAACATAAAAAGGTGAGTGGGTTAAAAAGCAAAGTTTGATAAAACCTTTGTTTTCAAGAGCATACTATCCCCTCGCTGAAAAACATGTATAGTTTTTGAAAATACGTCATACTCCCCGGTATGATCCTCAAAATACTATAATAGTAATACGGGTACTCCCCGATAATCAGACTGACTGCTCAAAACACGAGTACTCCCCGAAAATCAGACTGACTGTTTATCCATATGTAAACACACAAGCCCAAGTAGATAAGCTACAAGGAACAGGCTAGGTATATGAGTAATACGCTGAGTACTACAATGACGCGAGTCTAACGCTAATCGCTGTGCACAAAGTGTGTCACACAAGTTCGAGTTGCCTAGTGCAACCTAGAACAGGCTAGTACCTACAATGGATCCAAATTTGCGTAGCGGTATAGGGAGTGACATCTCCAAACCTCAAGGCTAGTCCTGGCTATAGGACTGAGTACTGATGCCTGGGGTGTTCTACATCTACTAATGAGCAACAGTATAGAAACATGTATGGCAATTATAATACGAATGTTCTACCTCCAACAATCGCATATGATATGAGTCATGCTAACAGTTTAAAGAAAGCAATGAGAACCATACATAATAATATATTTATCAAAACAAAGACTCACTCACTCACCCGTAAGTAGCTGGGTCGTAGCCCCCCTGTCCTGGGTAGCCCCGGTAGTCTTCTGGATAAATCTTGCCTATATGAGATATCACTATAATAATGATTAAACTCATAAAGGTTACTAATTAAACTAATTAACTACACTTATCCCTTGTTTGCTCAACACGGAGGTCCGATACACTCCGTAAAATACGATACGTACTGCCCCTAGGTAGTACGCGTCGTCACGAGTCGCCTCTCGTCGACGAAAGTCAAAAATAATGTCCCACGTGCCCCCACACGCGGCTCATGCGCTGGGTCAATGCGCTAGTCAACTGACGGCGTTAGATCTAATGGAATATTTCAGCATCTTTGTTAAATCTAACGGAATATTCCTAACGGCGTTAAAGGAATATTCTCAGGAATATTTCGGGTTTGGAGCGGTTGCTAACGTCATCGTTGACGTCACTACTGAAATTTTAGCCGGTTTATGGAGAATTTTCAAATCTCAATAACTTCTTCATTTCTTGGCCAAATTTCACGTTCTTTATGTCAAAATGAAGCTAGAGAGGAGTAGAATGATGGTGTACCTTTGGTTTGGCCGTATGATAGGAGCATATTTATGCGACTTAGTGAGCTTGTTTTCTTGCATTTACGTAGTTAGTTATTGTTTATTATAGTGATTTAAGTTATTTTAGTGTGTTTTTAGGTTTAAATGGCAAGTGAAGCAAGAAAGTGCATTTTGGTGCATTTTAGAGCAAAATGGAGCTTAAATGGAGTGCATGCATATGGAGCATAAGGAATGGACGAATTGGGAGCTTAAAGAAGGCTAGGAATCTGTTTTGAAGATGAAGAAATAAGTTTAAGACAAAGAAGATAAGGGAAGAGCAGAAAATATGGAACATTATCTGGAACATTATCCTTATCTTATCCTTATCTTATCTTATCTTATCCTAACCTTATCACCACCATTTTCTACCTAATTCTAGCTGCAAAGGGGGATTCATTTTCATATGAGGATAATTGAGAACCTGAGTTCTAGAAGACCTTATTCGTCCTAAAGGAGTGATTATAGAAGTTTGGAAGACATGGAAACTGCAAAAGTAGAATCCGAGTGAAAATTGGACAGTGCTGCGCATAACTGCCAACTTCGACAGAGCACCCAGAATTCCTCAGAAATAATCACGTGTCGTGCCATATATGGTTGGAAATCTCTGGATGTCTAGTTTCCATAGGATTTTACAGATTGTCATTCTGATACGTATTGAAGATTTTATAGCTGTTTTGGTGACTGAAGGTCGAAACAGGAAAAAGAGTCCTACTCGGATTTGGTTTCAAGGAAGATAATGTGCTATCTGTTTGTGCGTGTCTTTGGACTTAATTCAGATGGATGTAGGAGTTCTAATGAAGTCTAAACTTTCTAGAAAATTGTGCTTTAGAGTCCTTGGGTGATGCAATTAATTTGGGACGCACAAAATAAAAGGAGGAAATCAGTTTTGGCACAAGGGGAGCGAGAAGTCAGAGATTGAAGATTAGTGCCGAAGCTTTGGAGGGTTTAGGTGTATTCTATCTATGTTTAAATTTATTTGTTTTTGTTTCATTGTAATTATGAGTAACTAAGTTCTTTTTAGCTAGAGGCGAATTCAAAGCCATGAACATATATGTGATGTGAATTGATTACATCCAGTTATTATTTCATAAATCGTGAATGCAATTTGCTTAACTGAGTTATCAAAACTTATTCTTGTATGTGGGTTGAGGGTGCACACTTAATTTGCTTGCATGAATTTGATGCTAGAGTATAAGGGACTTTCACCTAATAGTTAGAAACTTATATTCACAAGTAGTGGAGGTTGCTGGTCACGATCGCGTTAAGTGAATTCCTGGTAGGAGTGTCATGCTATCATAGTCACAAATACCTTGTCAACGCTTATGGTTTTCATAGAACTTAATGATCTTTGAGATGTATCTCTAGTATGATGTCATATAGGGAACTTGATAAGAATAATTTGGTTGTGGCGCTACGTCCAATTCAATGAATCTAGGAAAATCTGAAGGTTAATTTAAGCGTACCTAATTAATTTGGGGTGTTGAGATTCATGGTTTATTGAAAGAATAACTGGAGATTGATTTATGTTACATATGTGTCATGTGTGGAGAAGGACCTTCTAGCTAGCCATTCACCCATTCAAATCATTCAAATTCGTTTTCCATAAAGTTTGTTTTCTAAGTTTCTGTTTTAAATTTCAATTTCGTCAAAACAAATCCCCTTTTTCTTAAGTCTTGTTTATTGAGTCAAAACCTGTTTTCTTTTAGTCTTTTGAGTATTTTAAGTATTATTTTCGTCAAAACCAATTGTTAGGTCTAGAGTTGAGTCTTTTTGATTGTTTCTTGCTGTTTTTTAGTGTCTTAAGTTAGTTTTGAGTCTATAGAGTCTAGTTTAGTGTTTTTGAGTCTTATTTTAGTTGATTAGCATCCCTAGTTAATCCCCGGCTTAGAACGATCCCTACTATCACGTATACTACAATTGTCAACAATAGGGTTTAATTTGTGTGTTAAGTTAATTTTCACATCAAATTTTGGCGCCGTTGCCGGGGATTAGCAAATTTGCTAATCCCTTTGTTTCTGTTTGTTTTTGTTTACTTTGATTTCTGAATTTGTTTTGTTTTGTTTTCCTTGTGTTAGGTACTAGTTTATGACTAGAAGCTCTCAACCGATTCCTGAGCATATTTTGGAGTTTGACGACGATTTCGAACGAAAGTTGAGACGAAAAAGGAGGCATCCAGAACCAAGTTCACCCAGTTCTAGTTCTGAGTACGAATTTGAAGAAGAAGAGGAGGAAGAACTAGACATGGCTGAAGATAATCGCACAATTAAAGAGCTTTCAGCCTCATGTTTGGACAATGACATGCCTATTTGCATTCAATATCCCATGGCAGCTCCAGGCAAGACAGATGAATTTGAATTGAAGTCAAGTTTGCTGCACCACATCCCCAAGTACCATGGGCTGTCCATGGAAGATCCTAATAAGCATTTGAAGGAGTTTGAAGTGGTGTGCTCAAGCATGACACCCATCAACGTGGATGGGAGTATTTTGAAGATGAAGGCCTTTCCATTCTCTCTTGTGGACAAGGCGAAAGATTGGCTATATGAATTGGCACCTGGAATTGTTACATCTTGGGAAAGCATGAAAAGAGCATTTTTAGAGAAATTCTTCCCAACTTCAAGAGTCATTCTTTTGAGGAAGAAAATCAGTGGCATTCAACAAAATCATGGGGAGTCGTTTCCAGCCTACTATGAGCGTTTTAAGGCGTTAGTAGCATCTTGTCCACAACATCAAATGAAAGAAGAACTTCTACTTCAATATTTCTACGAAGGACTTCTTCCAATAGAGAGGCAAATGCTTGATGCTTCAACGGGAGGCGCTTTGGTTGATAAAACACCGGTGGCTGCCAAGATCTTAATTGCAAACCGAGCCTTGAATGCACAACAATATGAAGGTGTTGGACAAAGGGACACACCACGGCAGCAAGTGAATGAGGTAAGTTCTGTTTCCGATTTGCAATCTCAAATAGCTAACCTCACTATTATGGTGTCACAGATGGCTGAAGGAATGAAGGTGCAAGGACCAAGTATATGTGGCGTGTGTCTTAAGTTAGTTTTGAGTCTATAGAGTCTAGTTTAGTGTTTTTGAGTCTTAGTTTAGTTGATTAGCATCCCTAGTTAATCCCCGGCTTAGAACGATCCCTACTATCACGTATACTACAATTGTCAACAATAGGGTTTAATTTGTGTGTTAAGTTAATTTTCACATCACCGTACAAGCTCGGGAAATGGCCTGTAATTGCCTCAAAAGGCCGGGGGTACTATAGCTTTGTCGATCTACTTCAAAACTCAACCAAATCAAGCAAGCGACATATGAAAACTCATCTACTCAACGAGAGGAATGCAATGGTGGTATTTAGAAACCTCACCTTGGTCTAGAATAGCAAGAAAATCGCCGGAAAGGTCCGGTTCTTCCGTGTGCTTTTCCCGTCAAACAGTCGGGAGTTTTGACAAATGGTTTGCACCGTTGAGTCTGGGGCGTCGAGACGAAGATGCTGCTGATTTTAGTTCACCTTAGTTCGATGGGTTTTCGTCGACGTGCACTGTGCACATACGGTGAGAATGAGAGAGAGAGAGAGAGAGAGAGAGAGAGAGAGAGAGAGAGAGAGAGAGAGAGAAAGAGAAAGAGAGAGAGAGAGAGAAAGAGAGAGAGAGAGAGAGAAATAAGAAATGAAATAAGGTAAAAGTGACGGGGAAGAAGAAGGAAAATTGAGATATTTTGGGTTTTGGGGGTATTGTGCACCCACCAAAACAGTAAAATTACATGGTCCCGTGTACAAAATAATCACACACGTGTCCAAAAAATCCCCCCGGGAATTATTTTATAACAAAGCTTTTTTACGGGATGGTACAATCTACCCCTTTGAAGAAAATTTCGTCCTCAAAATTCAAATTACAATTAAGTAGAAGCGAAGAACAAGTAGGGGTAGTTGGCTCTCATGCGCTCTTCCGTTTCCCAAGTCGCCTCTTCCACATAGTGATTTCTCCACAGAACCTTCACTAAACGGATTGACTTGTTCTGTAGAATTTTGTCTTTTCAATCCAGGATGGTCACCGGTAACTCGTCATAAGTCAAGTCCTGGTTGATCTCCAACGATTGAGGATGAATGACATGAGATGGGTTGGAGATATAATGTCGGAGTTGATAAGCAACCTCACCAATCCGTTCAGTGACAACATACGGACCGATGTAACGAGGACTCAGCTTTCCTCGTTTCCTGAATCGTACAACGCCTCTTCATGGTTATAGTTTCAAGAACACCATGTCACCAACTGAATAGACTCGGTCGGTCAAGTGAAGGTTGGAATACTCCTCTATCGATCCTGGGCAGCTTTCAGGTTTCCTTTAATTACCTGGATATTCTAAGTCGTCTCCTTTATGATTTCAGGACCAACAAGAGCTCGCTCACCAACTGCTGACCAACACAAGGGGGTTCGGCAAGGCTTACCATACAATTTCTCGAATGGAGACATGTCGATACTCGAATGAAAGCTGTTGTTGTAGGCAAACTTTACCAAAGAAAGATTATCATGCCACTTATCTCCAAACTGTAGCACTGAGGACCTCAGCATGTGCTCAAGGGTCTGGATAATTTTCTCCAACTATCAGTCCGTCTGAGGATGATAAGCAGTGCTAAACAGTAGTCTTGAACCCAAAGCTTTTTGAAAAGCTCTCCAAAACTTCGAAGTGAATCTGGGGTCACGAACGGAGATAATACTGACAGGAACGTCGTGGTATTTGACAACTTCGTCAATGAAAAGCTTAGCCAAACGGTCAAGAGGATAATTCTCACGGACTGGCAGGAAGTGAGTTGACTTGGTCAGCCGATCAACAATCACCCAAATACCATCATAGCATCTACGCGCTAGGGGTAGCTTGTACACGAAGTCCATGGTGATATTCTCCGACTTCCACTCAGGGATAGGAAGTGACTGTAGTAATCCAAACGGTTTCTTCCTTTCAGCCTTGACCTGCTGGCAAATTAGACAAGGACTCACGTACTCTGCAATCTCCTTTTTCATTCTACGCTAGTAATAGAAAGGTCGGATAGTATGGCACATTTTAGTACTACCTGGATGCATGGCATAGGTGGAAACATGCGCCTCATCCAAGATTGCCCTTTTCAAGTCCGCATCGTTAGGCACATACATCCGGTCATTCATCAGGAGTAATCTGTCTAACGTTGGATTCTAAAGTCATCTCTGGTACCGTCAAGAACTGCTTGAATCAATTTTTGAGAAGTAGGATCGCTCGCCTGAGCCTCACGAATACGATCCAACATAATAGGTCTACCAGAGAAGTTGGCCAACAAAACTCCAGTATGATCGTAACCTAAGACTGCACCGGTACTCATGAGATCGTTCAAAAGAGGAATATGACATGCGTACAGTGCGTTGAGCCAACCATGAGATGATTTCCTACTAAGTGCATCCACGACGACGTTAGCTCGTCCAGGATGGTACTCAATGGAACAATCATAATCACTAATAAACTCTATCATAATCACTAAAGAAAGCAGTGAAAACCATACATAATAATATATTTATCAAAACAAAGACCCACTCACTCACCTGTAAGTAGCCGAGTCGTAGCCCCCTGTCCTAAGTAGCTCCCGTAGTCCTCTGGATAAGTCTCACCTATATGAGATATCACTATAATAATGATTAAACTCATAAAGGTTACTAATTAAACTAATTAACTACACTTATCCCTTGTTTGCTCAACACGGAGGTCTGAAACACTCTGTACAATACCATATGTACTGCCCCTAGGTAGTACGCGTCGTCAAGAGTCTCCTCGCTTCGACAGAAGTCGAAAATAATGTCCCACGCGCGGCTCACACGCGGTTCACACGCGGCTCCAAGCGCTGGGTCAACGCGCCAGTCAATTGACGGCGTTAGATCTAACGAAATATTCCAACATCTCCGTTAAATCTAACGAAATATTCCTAACGGCGTTAAAGGAATATTCCCAGGAATAGTCCCTGTTTGGACCGGTTGCTGACGTCATCGCTGACGTCACTACTGACGTTAGTGGCCGGTCTGGCTGGTCGTCGCTGTCGCTGTCACCGTAATTTTGGCCGGTTTCTGGAGAATTTTTAAATCTCCATAACTTGTTCATTTCTTGGCCAAATTTCACGTTCTTTATGTCAAAATGAAGCTAGAGAGGAGTAGAATGACGACGTACCTTTGGTTTGGCTATACAAGCTCGTGAAATGGCCTATAATTTCCTCGAAAGGCCGCGGGTACTATAGCTTTGTCGATATACGTGAAAACTCAACGAAATCAAGCAAACGACATATGAAAATTCATCTACTCAACGAGAGGAATGCAATGGTGGTATTTAGAAACCTCACCTCGGTCTAGAATGGACAAACGTTCAGGAGTTTGGACAAACGGTTTGCACTGTTGAGTCCAGGGTGTCAAGACGAAGATGGTGGTGATTTTAGTTCGCCTCGGTTCGACGGGTTTTTGTCCACGTGCACTGTGCACATACGGTGAGAATGAGAGAGAGAGAGAGAGAGAGAGAGAGAGAGAGAGAGAAATAAGGAAAAAGTGACGGGGAAGAAGGAAAATTGAGATATTTTGGGTTTTGGAGGTATTGTGCACCCACCAAAACAGTAAAATTACACTGTCCTGTGTACAAAATAAGCATGCACGTGTCCAAAATATCCCCCAGGGAATTATTTTATAACAAACGTTTTACAGGATGTTACAATTCAATGGTACGTACCATTGAAGTTTGACTCCAAATTTTAAAGGTAACTTACGTAACTTTATGAAACAGTACATAGTGTTTGCATATAAGACCAATTACCCAACCAGATTGTTTCAGAAAAGGCAGTAATGAATTTGAAAGGGAAATTGAGAGGCTCTTCTATATAACAAATTTTCCCTCTAGTCTTTAAAATTTAGATTTTCCTTGTCTCCAAAACGTTGCTTTCATGTTCCATTCGTCAAAATAGCCTTTTTTTTTTCCTTCAACGTATATATTCTTTTAGTGGTTAGGATTTTGTTCTACAATAGATTGTGAGAATGACTTTGAGAGCTTCAAGAAAAATAAAATGCATGTTGAATATATTTTGGGCTGTATTCATGAAATAATTTATTTTTTAACATCTTAGGGGACCTAAATTGTCATTTCATATTAGTCATTGAATAATAAATTTTTATGTGGAGTATATTCAACAATATGTGGGGTGCTAATAAAAAAATTCAAATTCAAAACCATTAAGACATTCATTTCTAGTGAAGAAAATGAACGAATACGGTTCGACAATGAAACATTAAAATGACTAGCATTTAATCCAACGATCATAAGGTTTTAGATTTGGGTGATTTTTGGTAGACATGATTTTTTAAGGAAGATATAAAAAATAAACGATTGGATCGTTGAAATACCTTATAAAGTGAGTCCTACAAAATGTGTATCAAAATGAGTGTCAAAAAGTGGGCCCTACATCTTATATATATATATATATATACAAGATAAAGGAATTGTAATTTGTAATTATACAAGATCATAATCATATAGATAAAGCATTGCCCTTCTATTCCTAGTGGATTTGAGCCCTGTTGTCGTCACCAAAACCGTGATCAGTTCGCTTAGTTTGTTGAGCATGGTATTGACTTCTCTCCACTTGTGATATTTACCAAACAAGACCTCCATATCTTCAAGGGATCGACCCTGCAGCAATTCCCGCGTAAAGAAAGAAGGCTCACCCAATCGTGATGGCCTTATATATACAATGAAATAAAAGTCATAGGGATGACCCCGCTCGTCAACCTGTTTACGGCCACTCCCACACTACACCCTTGCGCGCGCAACTGCAACGGAAAGATCTCAGAGCTGTAGACCCACGTGATGGTTCCCAACCCGATGGAGAAAATGCTGCGTTGAATAGTACCATGGTGATGCACAATGCGACGGCCCTTGGGACCCTGCCGAGGGAATGATCAACGACCGCAAGACCCACACCTAGTAGCGTAAGCGAAACTACCATTCCACCCACGCTGCTCAAAAGCAAAGGACGACGTCTAAACCCATCAAGTTGAAATGTTGCCACCAAGATGGTGTTCACGTACTATTGTTCGGAACACGGGTTGGCTTGCCAAGGTAGCAGGGGTTTGCTTCTCGTTGATCAGTAGGTTTCACTGCTTAGCTTTTGAAGGCTCTTCGTGAATCCTTTGGTGTTTGATATGTGATCAGGCGTGCCACTATTGGCTCATGCCAATAGAAAGTTAAGTTGTATTTAGAATATGTTAGTTGTAAATGAAATACTTGCGCCACAAGTTAATTGATTTCTTTTAAAGGATTGTGCCATTGTGATAGGAGCATATTTATGCGACTTTGTTAGCTTATTTCCTTGCATTTATTTAGTTAGTTTCTGTTTATTTAAGTGTTTTAAGCTATTTTCGTGTGTTTGTAGGTTCAAATGGCAAGTGAAGCAAGAAAGTGTATTTTGATGCATTTTAGAGCAAAAATTGAGCTTAAATGGAGTGCATGCATATGGAGCACAAGGAATGGACAAATTGGGAGGTCAAAGAAGGCTAGGAATGTGCTAATGAGTGAAGATAGAAGTTCAGAGGACAAGCAGATTCCAGGAAAGTGGAATCCGAGTGGAATTTGGACAGTGCTATGCATAACTACCAACTCCGACAGAGCACTCAGAATTCCTCAGAACGAATTACGTGTCAAGCCATATATGGTTGAAAAGCTCTAGATGTCTAGTTTCCACAGGATTTTACAGACCACAATTCTGGTTGGAAAGCCATATATAGTTATCATTGTTTTAGTGATGGAAGGTCAAAACAAGCAGAAGAGTCCTAGTCGGATTGGGTTTCAAGGAAGATAACGTGACAGCTGTTTGTATGTGTTTCTACACTTAATTCAGATGAATTAAGGAGTTCTAAGGAAGTCTTAACTCTCTAAAAAACCGTGCTTTAGAGTTCCTTGATGGTGCAATTACTTGGGGATGCACAAAACATAACGAGGGATCAGTTTTTGAGACACAGGAGCCAGAAGTCAGAAATTGAAGATTGGTGCCGTAGCTTTGGAGGATTTTAGGTGTCTTCAATCTTTATTTTCAATGTTTAACTTTAATTATTTCTATTCAGTTATAATCATGTGGAACTAATTTCTTTTTAGTTAGAGGCGAATTTGAAGCCATGGACATATGTTTTATATGAATTGATTACATCCAGTTGTTATTTCATAAATCGTGAATGCAATTTGCTTAACTGTTTGATTGATAATTTATTCTTGTATGTTGATTGAGGAGGCCTACTTAGTTTGCATGCATGAATTTGATGCTAGAATATAAGGGACTTTCACTTAATAGTTAGAAACTTATGTTCACAAGTAGTGGAGGTTGCTATTCACGATCGTGTTAAGTAAATTCCTGGTAGGAGTGTCATGTTGTTCATAGTCACAAATGCCTTGTCAATGCTTATGGTTTCCATGGAACTTAATGATCTTTGTTAAATGGCTCTATCATGCGTATTCCATAGTTAGGGAATTTGATAAATAATAATTTGGTTGTGATGCGTTATCCATTCAATTCAATGAATCTAGGGAAATCTGAGAATTAATTCGTTCAATACAATTAATTCGGGGCATTGTCGTTCATGGTTTGTCGAAATAATAATTGGAAATCGATTCGTTTGCATATGTTTCATGTGTGGAGAAGGGCCCTCTAACTAGCCTCTCATCCATTCAATTCACTCAAATTTGTTTTTATAAAGTTGTTTTCTAAGTTTCTGTTTTAAGTTTCAATTTCGTCAAAATAAATCCCCTTTTTCTTAAGTCTTGTTTATTGAGTCAAAACCTGTTTTCTTTTAGTCTTTTGAGTCTTTTAAGTTTTATTTTCGTCAAAACCAATTGTTAGGTCTAGAGTTGAGTCTTTTTTATTGTTTTTTGCTGTTTTTAGTGTCTTAAGTTAGTTTTGAGTCTATAGAATCTAGTTTAGTGGTTTTGAGTCTTATTTTAGTTGATTAGCATCCCTAGTTAATCCCCGGTCCAGAACGATCCCTACTTGCACCTTTAATACAATTGTCAACAATAGGGTTTAATTTGTGTGTCAAGTTAATTTTCACATCACATTGATTGGCTCTTGTTAGGTTCTTTTTATGCCTTGCATGTTAAGGACTTTAATCGTTTCTTGATGTTATAAGAGAAACTATTGCGGTGGGGTTTGGTTATAAACCTGTTATGAGCAAACACTCCACTTCAGTCATTCATAGAAAAAGTAATGACAATAAATAATAAAAGCAATCAATGACTAAAGACAGTAAGCGATCAAAACTATAAGTAAAGGCAATAAACGATAAAAATTGTAAGTAAAGACAGTAAGTAATAAAAATTATAAGTAAAGACAGTACGGCTGAAATTGAAATTGCTTTACATCGTGAACCAAACCAATTACATACATATAAGAACTTGATACAATCAATAAAACTTTTATCGGATTGGATAGGAAGTCATCGGATTGGTATAAAAGCTACTTCCTTGTAAAGGGTTACAATCAAAGGCAAAAACTGTCTTTGGGGTTGATAAATCAATACTACACAAGGGATTATGGTAGCAGAGCTAGTTAACTAGTCTTAAAATTTTGACTGTAATGATCCAAGAGTTCTAAAGTTTTTGGTTTCAAAGTCACAAGTTGCATAAGCAGTGTAAATGAAACAAGTAAAGGCAGAGAGTTTGAAATCTTTGTTAAATGATTTGAGTGTGTTGTATCTCTGCATTTTTTACTTGTATTTCTAGATTCTGTCCTTCTTCCTTGATTGAGCACAGTGCAGTAAATTGGAGCCGACTTAGTAATTTCTTTCCAAAAAGTAATTGTTTAGAAAGAAACAATTATCAAAATATCTGGGATTTTACTCGGGATTAGCAACCCATGCGGTGGTTTTGCTTAAGTTCAAAGATCCTCTGTCAAATTCACCCAAGTCACAACCCCTGCATTAAATGTAACTCTCATCAGTTGTGGTGTGACGTATGCTCGGGGTACTAACAAATTAGATAAACCAAACACAATTTTAACTCGCAAGTGCACAAGATCAAATGCAATATAACAAAGGCAGATACAAGGTCGATCCCACGAGGATTGCTTTTAATACCAATTTAACCAACTAATTACGCAAAACTTAACTTAGAAAACGAATGATTGATTGACTATGAAAATTAATTAAAACTACAAGTAGGAAGACGAATAATTAAAACACACAATGAATGCAAGTGTTGAAAATTCAAGTGATGAAAGCCTAAGGTCATGAATCCACCAATAACAATCATATTTCTTTTTCCTAAGCCAATTACTATGCAATTACCATGCTGATGTTTAAGGTTGTTCTTTCTAAGGTATGAATTAATCCATGGCCAGACATCAACTCGTGTAGAAGAATCATGTCAACCAAATAAGGTTAGCTTGATATTGGTCATCCTCTCTAGTTTATCTACTTTTCTTAATCTTAGTTCCAATAAACCTAATTGATTGGTCATCCTCTCTAGTTTATCTACTTTTCTTAATCTTAGTTCCAATAAACCTAATTGATTGGTCATCCTCTTAAATTTATCTAATTTTTTAGCAACAAGTAAACAATGATGGCCAGTCACAAGAACATTCGAAACTAGAATAAATTATGCACAAAGATTGAGAATTAAACATGGCATGTAATCAAATAATAATCAACAAAGTACTTCAAATATAATCATGTCATAGCTTCATCATAAACCTTAGAAAAATAATTTAGTTACACATAGTCATCATAATTATCACAACAGAAGTCATGGAAGAAGATAAAACTCGGAAAAGAATAGTGAAACGCACGCCTAAGCTTTTCTCCTTTTCTTTGGATGAAATTTTGTGTCTAAGATGATATATAAAGAGAGAGCTTATGACACTCTATTTATACTAGAAAAACCCTAAAAGGTCTGGTATAAACTCTCCTAAACGAAAACAAATTCCTAAAACAATTACTGATACAAACTAAGAAAGAATCCTTCTTGGCTTGGGAAACACATTATCTGCCTTGGATGCCCGTTTTGAGGTCGTTCCTTCATCTAGAAAATTCTGGAAAAATAGGAAATATATAGCTCTATCTCCTAGCTTTCCAGGCATATATGACATGACACTAGAAAAAATTAGGAAAGACTTGGAATCTTCATTCTTCTACAGCTGCACAATTCTGACGGAAATGCAACTTCCTCGGAAATGACTTGGAAAACTGGAACATTTGGCTCTATGGAAAATTATGAAATTTGGATACAATGATCGTCAGCCTCTTAGCTTTCTCCTCCAATTGGTCCTGTACCAAAACTCCTTTGAAAAGTCGATTCATCATTAAACACGTCCTGAGTGCGCAGATTGGCTGAAAATAGGAAAAGTAAAGTAATAAGACTCTTTTAAGACCAATTCCTTGACAAAACATAGGGATAAACGACGTGAAATAATAAGAAATAATGCACTTATCAAATACCCCCAAATTTAACTTTTGCTAGTCCTCGAGTAAAACAAAAATCAAAGACAACAAGGCAAACAATAAACCTTCCATAAATTAGCCTCAGAGCATTCCAAAAGGGATCACATGACTTAAAAGAATTAATCACTTTATAAAAAAAAAAATTTAAACAAACCTTACACAACATTCTCAAGTGTAGTTGGTGGAATAACCAATAACAATACAACTTACTTAACCCGGCCAGGTATTTGTAAACCAAAGCTTCCACTTCAAATCCTCCACCATGAATATCAACTCACAAAGAAAATCACACATTAAAGGGTATAGTGTTTCACTCAAATCATGATAAGCAATATAAAACCCCATAAGCTTGCTCTTCATATCATCTCTCCACTAATGTAAATCAGTGCAACGCCAAAGATCAAAGGGTCTTTACAAGGGTTGTAACGTTAGGCTAGGTTATGGGCTACGAAAGAAAGGACAGGGAAAAACTAAAACTTAAGAAATACCAAGATATCTTCATTATGTAATTCGACTTAATCTTCAATTCTAGGCGTCCAAGACTCATGTTGTAAGAATGGAACAATTTCAAACTAACATTTCCCTAATTTCATTGATACTTTTTTTTTTAAAGTAAAAATTTGAATAATAATATGACACATGGTAGCTCGGTACACGCCACTTCTTTGTAGAACTCAACCTTTATCTCCTTCGACATCACCTTGGTATCTCCCAAGTTAGAGGGTATGGCTAATATAGGTTAATTGGGTAAGGATAATGTGGGTAATGAAAGAAAAGGCTAAGTGTTTGGCTTCAAAAGGGTAACTAGGGATAATATAACATAAAAGGTTGGTTAGAAAGGCTCAAACGATCAAAAGATTGCCTCAATCGTCTCCCTAATGTTGCACGACTTAGGATTTCGCCTCAAGAGATATTGAAGCAAGTTCTAGTGAATGATAATGCTATCATGAAACTCACAAGAAAACATACGCAAGACGCTCAAAATCTCACAAGGGTTCAATAAGTTTTCACTTAAAATTCACATATAATTCTCTAGATTAAGAGCTAGTCATACTAAGATTGGTTACCTATATAGAATAAACTTGAGAGTGATCATGTAAGAATCTGATTAACCATAGTTTCACATAAAAAACACTAATTCAACTAAGTTTGTGATCTGCATGAGAGCAAAGTATTATCATTGACTAAAAGAAAACGACTCAAGAAAAAGAAAATCTTTTTGTTTTGAATTTTTAACTTTTATAATTTTTTTTACAATTAAATTTGAAGATAAGAAAAATTAAAAAGTAAAGGAAAAAAAACAAATGACTACTATCTAAATGGACATAAATAGTCAAATTAAACAGAGAAACCAACGATTTTTTAGTCTGAAATATAATTAAATTATAAGTAAAGATAAAAACAGAAACAAAAAAAAGAACTTAAAACTACATACTTAAACTAAAACTTAAGCCAAATGGGCTCAATAATTTGAAATACACGGCACTACAAATCACAAAAAGACAAAAGAAAACTGGAGCTTGAAGACAGTCACTCTAATCTCTCGACCAGTCGGTAAAAACAAGAGCTCTCGGACTTAATCAGAAAAAGTAAATTCAAAACTGACTTTATACAGTCCATTTAAAAACTTTAAATCCCCACCCCCAAACTTAAATAAAACATTTTCCTCAATGTTTAAAACAAACAAAACATAACAAATAACACAATTAAAGAGAGGGTGTGAAAACTTCTACGGATTTTTTTGTTGGAGCATGGATGAACGATATTGGAACGCGATGTACGTGCCTTGCAACGAACTCCCCCAAAACTTCAATCTTTGATTACCATTGTTCCTGAAACCATGAAGGAAAAGAAAGAAAAACTTAATCCAAAAACAAAATGAAAATGACGAAAACGAAGGAAAGATTTAGAAAGCTTGGGTTGCCTCCCAAGAATTGCTTCTTTATAGTCATGAGCTAGACTTTGCCAGAGATTTCTACGGTGTGACAGATGGTGGGGCATCAAAGTAGGCAACTTCTTTGATTTCTGGTAGAGTAGCATCCAAGTAGTGCTTGAGACAGTGACCGTTAACTTTGAACAAATATTTGCTTTGCAAATTCTTGATTTCAATGGCACCATGAGGTATAACTTGAGTAACTTCGAAGGGACCAATCCACTTAGAACGCAGTTTGCCAAGAAAAAGATGAAGTTTGGAATTGTAGAGCAAAACCTTTTGACCAGGAACAAACTCCTTTCTAATGATAGCTTTGTCATGAAACTTTTTGGTGCGTTCCTTGTAGATTTTGGAATTTTCATAGGCCTCGTTTCTCCATTCTTCAAGCTCATTCAGCTGAAGCTTTCTCTTCTCTCCTGCAGCTTGATAATCAAAGTTTAACTTCTTGATAGCCCAATAAGCTCTATGCTCCAATTCGATGGGAATATGACAAGCTTTTCCGTACACCAAATGGAAAGGAGACATTTCAATTGGTGTTTTATACGCTATCCTATAAGCCCACAACGCATCATTAAGCTTGAGAGACCAATCTTTACGTGACACATTTATCGTCTTCTCTAAAAATCTTCTTGATCTCTTAATTGGAAATTTCAACTTGCCCACTTGTTTGTGGATGATACGGAGGAGCAACACGATGATTAATGTTGTATTTTTCCATGAGGGAAGCAAAGGCTTTGTTGATAAAGTGACGACTGCCGTCACTAATAATGACTCGAGGTGTGCCAAACCTTGGGAAGATGGTACTTTGTAGAAATCGCAGAATCGCTGTATGATCATTAGTGGGTGAGGCAATTGCTTCCACCCACTTGGAGATGTAGTCTACAGCGACAAGAATGCATTGGTTATTGAAAGAAGAGGGAAAAGGACCCATAAAATCAATTCCCCATACGTCAAAGAGCTCCACAACCAATCAACTCTGTTGCGGCATCTTGTTCCTCTTTGATATGTTACCTAATCGAAGACAACGATCACAAGTAGAACATAACAAATACGCATCTTTGAAGAGTGTAGGCCAGAAAAAACCCACTTTGTAGCACCTTGGTAGTTGTCTTACTCGGCCCAAAATGTTCCCCACATGCATGGCTATGGCAAAATTTCAGAATGCTCTCTTGTTCAATAGCGGGAACGCATCGTCTTAACACTTGATCCAGGCAATATTTGTAGAGATATGGCTCGTCCCAAAAATTAAACTTCACTGTCGAGAGAAACTTCTTCTTTTGTTGAGTACTAAGATCAGGGGGCAAAACTCCTCAACCAAGGTAATTGGCAATGTCAGTGTACCAAGGAACATCATCTCTAATGGCAAAAAGCTGTTCATCCGGAAAACTTTGGTTTAAGGGCAGAATGTCCTCTTCTTCATCTTGGACATGTGAGAGGCTTGAGAGGTGATTCACTACTACGTTCTCAGTTTCTTTCTTATCTCTAATGTCCAAATCAAATTCTTGTAGGAGCAGCACCCACCGAATAAGTCGAGGTTTTCGCATCCTTTTTCACCAAAAGATACTTTAGTGCTCCATGATCAGTGTAGACAATTACTTTGGAGCCAATGAGATATGATCAAAATTTCTCCAAAGCAAAAACTACAGCGACCATCTCCTTCTCTGTGGTGGTGTAATTCAATTGCGCATCATTCAAAGTTCGACTTGCGTAGTAGATGACATGAGGAAGCTTATCCTTTCTTTTGCCTAAAACAACACCCACTGCATAATCACTAGCATCGCAGGTTAGTTCAAAAGGCAAACTCCAATCCGAGGCCGTGATAATAGATGCGGAAGTGAGAAGTTTCTTCAAAGAATTAAAAGCATGTAAAAAGTCATTATTGAACTCAAATGGAGTGTCTTTGGCAAGAAGATTGCACAAGGGATGGCTAATCTGGGAAAAATATTTGATGCAGCATCGATAAAACCCGGCATGTCCAAGGAAAGATCTCACTCCCTTCACGGATGTAGGAGGCGACAATTTGGCTATCAAATCGATCTTTGCCTTGTCGACTTCAATTCCCATGCTCGAAATTGAGTGCCCTAACACAATTTCCTGCTTCCCAATTCAAAACAAGGTTAGTTTCCCTACATCTTTCCAACACCAACTTTAAATTTGCCAAACAATGATCAAAAGAAGAACCATAAATAGAGAAATCATCCATGAAAACTTCAACAATTCTTTCAATCATATCGGAAAAAATACTTATGATGCATCATTGGAATGTGGCTAGAGCATTATATAAACCAAATGGCATGCGTCTATAAGCAAAGGTTTCGTAGAGGCATGTGAAAGTCGTCTTCTCTTTGTATTACGGAGCAATTGCAATTTGATTATAACCTGAATAACTATCAAGAAAACAATAATGTGAGTGATCCGCTAACCTTTCAAGCATTTGATCAATAAAAGGTGAAAGAAAGTGATCTTTTCAAGTGGAATAGTTCAATTTTCGATAGTCGGTGCACACTCTCCACCTAGTTGTTTGCCTTGTTGGCACCAATTCATTGTCCTCATTTTTTTACCACGATGATTCCGATTTTCTTTGGAACTACTTGAACCGGACTAACCCACTTGCTATCTGAAGTTGGGTAAATCACACCAACGTCCAAGAGCTTCAAAATTTCCTGCTGCACGACCTCCTTCATGTTGGGATTTAATCTTCGTTGTGCTTCTATGGTTGGCTTGAAATTCTCCTCCAAAAATATCCAGTGCATACACATGGTTGGGCTTATGCCTTTGATATCCTCAATAGTCCATCCCAAAACTGTTTTATACTCTTTTAAAACATGTAGCAGTTGCTACTCTTCATAGGTATTCAAGTTGGATGCTATGATCACCAGAAGAGTCTTAGATTCGCCAAGGAAAGCATACTTTAAGTGTTCGGGCAGGAACTTGAGTTCCAATGCTGGAGCTTGCTCAATGGATGGCAAGATACGGGGTAACGGTGGTCCTAAAGGCTCCCTTGCTTGCAGCCAATTTGGTGCATGAATGGGGGACGAATTTAAGGCTGCAATTATGTCCATGGCTGCCTCTCCTTCCAAGCTTAAATCTGAATTTTCAATGCATGTCTTCAACATATCCGTAGAGATGTTCTCCAAGAAGTGGGCATTGACAATGGGATCAAAGAGCTCTATGCGGCTGCACTCTTCTACTTCAGATGGTAACTTTAAGGCTTCAAACATCTTGAATTCTATGGATTCTCCATGAACTCGAAGCTTGAGTGTGCCTGCTTTGACATCAATTAAAGCTCCAGCGGTTGCAAGGAAAGGATGACAGAGTAGAATGGGAATGTTTTGGTCTTCCTCCATGTCAAGCACAAGGAAATCTGCCGGCAAGATGAATTGTTGTACTTTGATTAAAACTTCTTCAACAAGGCCCTTGGCATAAGTCACAGATCGATCAGCCAATTGCAAGGAGACGGATGTTCTTCATAGCTCTCCAATACCTAGCTGTTCATAAATAGAAAACGTCATAATATTCACACTTGAACCGAGGTCTAAGAAAGCTTTATTAAATTTAAAATCACCAATAACACATGGAATAGTGAAACTCTCTAGATCTTGTAATTTTGTAAGCTCAATCTTCTCATGGTCTGTGAATCTTCTCTTGTTCGTGCAAAGACCCTTCAAAAACTTCGCGTATGATGGAATTTGCGCTATAGCATCGAGCAATGGAATGTTGATTTGAACCTCTTTAAATTGCTCCAATATATCTAACATACGCTTGTCCTTTCTTTGCCTCTGAAATATCTGCGGGAAAGGCATAGGAGGATCATAACTGTTCAACTTTGGAGTGGAGGCATCAAGTGGTAAAGAAGGTGGTGAATCTTCCACGGGCGACCGGTCATCGAGTTTCTCCGATCAGTCGTCGGATACTGCTTGTTCTGGCAGCTTTGCTGCTGCTTTGTCTTTCTCTTCTTGGTCTTTTTTCTCCACGATTTCTTCTCTTCTATCATAAGGTTTACCACTCCTCAATGTTCTAATGGCATTAGCTTGCTCTTTGCCCCTTGGGTTGGCTTCAGGTTGACTTGGAAAACACCCCGGTTCTCTTTCACTCAATGCAGTAGCGATTTGACCAATTTGTGTCTCTAATTTGGCAATGGCTTGAGTATTTACTTGCTGCCCTTGAGTGAGAGTTTGTAGAATTTGAGTGGTGGTTTGTTGATATTGCGTGTTAGCTTGAACCATCGAAACTAATGCTTCTTCCCAAGAAGGTTTCTTGGGTTCTATAGGTGCAGCTCCTTGTTGCCATGACTTGGGACCTTGGTTAAAATTATTCTTCCATGCGAAATTAGGATGATCTCTCCACCCTAGATTATATGTATTTGAGAAATGGTCGTTTCTTTGACGGTTAAACGCGTTGACTCTGAGGACAAAGATGAGTAGGATGGGTACGATCGTCGCAAATTCCACATGGTTCTGCATTCTTGAATAACATATTCCCCACAGCATCCAATTTTCTTGAAATCGCATCCACCTCATTAGACGAACTTACTTCATATGCGGAGCTCCTAGTTTATTCTCTACTATCCCATTGAGATGAATTTGCAACAACATTCTCAATGATAGTAGTTGCTTCCTCTGGTTCTTTGCCTAATATATTTCCATCAGCTACAGCATCCAATCTATGTTGGCATTCATCACTCAAGTGCTGGTAAAAGTACAAGATCAATTGCCATGGTAGAAATTGATGGTGAGGGCAACTAATTATTAAAGCCTTGAATCTCTGCCATGCTTGAAAAAGAGGCTTTCCCTTGTTCTGTCTAAAGTGAAAAATATGATCCCTCAACCTCTGAGTTCTAGATTGAGTGTAGAATTTTTGGATGAACTTAATAGAGAGTTGAGTCCACGAAGTTATTGATCTCGCTGGCAGAGTCTTGAACCATGTTCTAGCTTCGCCCTTGAGAGAAAAAGGGAAAAGCTTAAGGCGAATGAACTCATCGGAGACGCCTTTAATATTTTGAGTCCCACAAATATCTAGAAAGTTGTCGATATGTTCACTAGCATCTTGATTCTCATCTCCAGAAAACTTAGGCAACATGTTAATCACATAATCCTTGATCTCATAAGAAGAAGTAGCATCAATCTCAGGATAAATTATGCATGATTGTCGAGAAGAAAATTGCGGCATAGAGAAATCCTGAATGGTTCGAGGAGCAGTGTCATTGCCGTTTGTAGCCATTGTTTCTTGTTCTTGCTTCTCTGCCTTCTCTTCTCTATGTTCCTTGCGAATTTGTCGAAGTTTTTGTTCAATTTCTGGCTCTAGTTCAACAAGATCACTATCTGAAGAACGCGTAACAGTCATGCACGTATAAGGAACAAAGAAAGAATTGTGACTTTCAGGACACAAGTAGATTGGCTGAAGAGAGAATGATCTATTATGCTAAAGAAAATTTGTGAGAAGCTGATGCTTTATACACAAGATTAACGGCATAAAAATAAAAGGATTCCTAACTATCTTAGGTCTCCTAATTAGGAATGAAAACTTCAACTTTGAATTGGGAAAAGACTAGAAAACAAAAGAGTTCCCAAACAAAAACACATTAAGCAACGAAATCCTACACACTAACGGAAAAAGAGTCTAAAAGACACACAAACTTAATTGAGAAAAACGGCGATTTTTTTTAATATAAAAATCAAAACTGGAAACAGAAAAATAAAATAAAACGAAAAAAAATAAAAATAAATTAAGTAAAGCGTAATCTACAAGCCGAGTCGGGATTAAGGGGCAATCCCCGGCAACGGCGCCAAAAACTTAATGTATGCTCGGGGTACTAACAAATTAGATAAACCAAACACAATTTTAACTCACAAGTGCACAAGATCAAATGCAATATAACAAAGGCAAATACGAAGTCGACCCACGAGGATTGCTTTTAATATCAATTTAACTAGCTAATTATGCATAACTTAACTTAGAAAACGAATGATTGATTGATTATGAAAATTAATTAAAACTACAAGTAGGAAGACGAATAATTAAAACACACAATGAATGAAAGTGATGAAAATTCAAGTGATGAAAGCCTAAGGTCATGAATCCACCAATAACAATCATATTTCTTTTTCCTAAGCCAATTACTATGCAATTACCATGCCGATGT
This sequence comes from Gillenia trifoliata, assembly GCA_018257905.1. NCBI lineage: Eukaryota > Viridiplantae > Streptophyta > Magnoliopsida > Rosales > Rosaceae > Gillenia > Gillenia trifoliata. The sequence continues at coordinate 20,768,462 of CM031080.1, forward strand.
TTAAGGTTGTTCTTTCTAAGGTATGAATTAATCCGTGGTCAGGCATCAACTCGTGTATCTTTATGTGATAACTATATCCAATTGGTTAGGCATACGATTAAACACATAAAAACCCGTTAAACATAAAAGAATCATGTCAACCAAATAAGGCTAGCTTGATATTGGTCATCCTCACTAGTTTATCTACTTTTCTTAATCTTAGTTCCAATAAACCTAATTGATTGGTTAGCCTCTTAGATTTATCTAATTTTTTAGCAACAAGTTCACAGTGATGGCCAGTCACAAGAACATTCGAAACTAGAATAAATTATGCACAAAGATTAAGAATTAAACATGACTTGTAATCAAATAATAATCAACAAAGTACTTCGAAAATAATCATGTCATGGCTTCATCATAAACCTTAGAAAAATAATTTAGTTACACATAGTCATCATAATTATCACATGCAGAAGTCATGGAAGAAGATAAAACCCGAAAAAGAATAGTTAAACGCACGCCTAAGCTCCTTTCCTTTTCTTTGGACGAATTTTGTGTCTAAGATGATATATAAAGAGAGAGCTTATGACACTCTATTTATACGAGAAAAACCTTAAAAGGTCTGGTATAAACTCTCTTAAACGAAAACAAATTCCTAAAACAATTATTGACACAAACTAAGAAAGAATCCTTCTTGGCTTGGGAAACACATTATCTGCCTTGGAAGCCCATTTTGAGGTCGTTCCTTCTTCTAGAAAATTCTAGAGAAACAGGAAACATGTAGCTCTATCTCTTAGCTTTCCAGGCATATATGACACGACACTAGGAAAAATCGGGAAAGACTCATTCTTCTTCAGTTGCGCAATTCTGACGGAAATATAACTTCCTCGGAAATGACTTGGAAAACTGGAACGTTTGGCTCTATGGAAAATTATGAAATTTGGACACAATGATCTTTTTGAAGGGAAATTATGAGATTTGTATGGGAATTCTAATGACTAGCATGCATAAGCAATTCAAAATTCATGTTCATAAGCAACGGAAGCTAAATTATCAAATCAATAGTCATGCAAATCCCCTTCAAGAAGCATAGGTTTGTATTTGATGCATCTAAGAAAATAAGAACAAAGTGAAGGTGTAGTTTTTTATACCTCTTGATCTACTCTTTAGACCAGGATGGACCCTCCAAGCCCTTTGTTCTTGGAACTCCTTGTTTTACTTCCCTCCTTGATTCCTGCACTTGATTGATTGCACTTGATAGGTTTCTCACCAGGCACTCAAGTGAAATCTGAAAGATCACACCCACACTAGTAGTGGAATGGATGATGGATCATAAAGGAGATGAGTAGCTATCCTTTCTCTTGGGATGGCGGCTGTTTTAGTGAGGAAGGAGGAGATATTTTTCTTCTCTTTGGTTGACAAACTCAATCCAAAGCCATACCAAGGATTATGGTTTAGTATGTGGTGATGTTCACTTATGAAAGTTTCATTAAACTTCCATATATATATAAAAGAGGTGAGTCAACTTTTGACTCCACTCACTCTCTCTCATTCTGCTTGACCATTAGTGTATTTTTGGGCTTTTGGGCTTTTATAATATGAGTAAATCTTATCTTGAATAAAAGCGCAAAGGAGTTACTAGAATAAATGAAATTTTCATGTTTCGAACTTTTCATAAAGCCCAAAAGCGATCTTTTATACAACTATGATTTCATTAGACTTTCTAATTAATCATAACACTCAAAATTAATTCAATTAATTATTTTCATCATTCATATGTAGTTCCACCACAAGAGTGTATCGGTGTACAATCATTTTAGGTTCTAATTAGCAAGGCGGTAAGGGTGATTGGTATCAATCCAATTGATTAGTTTTAATCCAATCATCTAGTGAATTAAAACTTATTTTAATTCTTTATCTTCTTTGATGATTACCAATTTAATCATCCATAAGATCACACAAGCCATGAGTGACATCTAAACATATATCATGGCTACCCAAGCTAATGTAGAAGTTTGTTCGGAGAACCTATTCAATTGGAATTACAATGTAGTCGATCCTTCTCTAATACAATACTCAGTCACACTATTTGGGAGTATGGATACATGTCAAACCTAATGTGATTATACCATATTATATGATTCTATTGAATTAAGTAAAGACACTTTCCATCACTAAACAATTCTTGGTAGAAGATTAGAATCATGTCTTAGAGTATTAACCTATAAGTAGCAGTTAGAGATCTGACCATTCACTTGCCTCGCTGGCTAAGTAAAACCTTACTTACGTATGTCGTGGTGGCCTCCTTGTGGGGGTGACTTTGACATAATCAAAGATTAGGACTTAACCACAAGACAACTATGATGTCTCGGGTCAAAGGATTAGTTACATATTCAATCAATGGAGTTACTTGTGACATGTGAGTAGACCTCCATGCAAGTACTCCCCCTTCGATTGTATTCGTGAACTCATTCCCTTAATGAGCACCTACATACTTGTCATAGTGTCATTACACGAATGGCTGAGACTCTCCATCCTTCCCATTTGAAGCTGACATAGTACGTACTGGTCTATGGATTGTCAGTATCCCTCCGACAATCCCATGACCAGGAACATTTTGAACATCATGGTTATGAGAAGAAGGTCTCTGCAGTCTAACTTCATTAGATTACTTCTTCCATCAATCCATTGTCCATGGATTCACTATTTGGACATATATCAACTATTGAGATTGTCCTAATAAGTGACTTTGCCCTTTTGCTGTATTTAGGGTTATCCATACATACAGTCAATGTGCTGAAAAGTTTCTTCCAAAGATTGACTTTCAGGGCATATTTCCAACAATCTCCACTTGCACTAAAGTCAATCATTAGTGCATTTCAAAGATGCTAGTAGAGTGAACTTGTGCACGTAGGTTAACTATGTTATGCATTAATCCCTTTTAACTTAAAAGGGATTTGCTTATTAAATGTTTCCAAAACATTTAATGATGTCTCTTTTCATTTGTGTTCAAATATTTGATGAGACCTTGAGTCCATGGCTTGAGCTATCGCCCCATTACGTCGTAGTACCTTACTAACGACCTTATGGTTAGGATTCAATCATTGGTTCTAAGTGAACCCCGTCTATTCAAAACACCTCTTTGAAGTAGTTTCCAAAACTTTAATATATATGTCTTAACATATATCTCGTTTGCATACTATATGCAAACATTACTCCAACTATGAGACCATTGTAGTACCATACTAACAATGCATTCATATAATTAGTTCTTCATCCAACATGAAGATCCATCTGTTAAAATGGATAATTTTTCACTTTGGTTGATAACCTAAGTGAATCCACGCTTCTAGAGTCTTACTCTGATATTCCTTTCTCAAAGGTAACAATATACTCATTCAGTTGCCTTGGTTCTGATCCTGGGACATATCATTATCTCCAAGTGACAACCACGATGGTTGTTCACCTTTTGGATATAATCAAACAAGTCCATACTTGTGTCCCTTTTGTGATTTTAGAGACAAATTCTTTATAAGGGTCATGAAAGCCGTTTCTATATCATATGTAGAAATACTTTCTCAAATCTTCAACATTTGAGATTCAAATACCCCATATAACATCAGTTAGTCCATTTTAAGTCTATACTTTAAAATTGACCGTGTCACCATTTGTCATTCTGAGCAATATATGTATTCCATTAAATCTATCGAATAGATTTCATTCATTACATGTTGCTCAAAAGTATGACATCACTCCCACTGATTTTATTGTAACTAAGCATTCATTCAAGACATTAAGAAAACATAACATTTATATATTTTCTTGAATTGAATGCATATAGCTCCCACTAACTTGTGTTGGATCTATTGACAATCAATAAGATCCATTAGCTTATCGTTGATGTCTCAACAGTTTTGAGATATTCAACAATTCAAGTTAATCACAAGTTATTTAAATGAACTTACACAAAAGAATTGCTTCTTAAGTAATTCCTCAATATTGGATTAAATCTAGATTTAGATCCAATACCAAATGTGTGACTTGTTTTTTCAAGTCCTTTCATTTAAAACGTATGGTGTCAAACATCATATTTCAAGCTTTAGTCATACTAAGACTTTTAAAGTAGTCATATAAGAATTATCCAAATCATTAGTGGAAACATAGTCTCCTACTAAGGATATGGAAATTCAACCATACCTCCTAGGTGGTTGATTAATTCTTAATCAAACACTACTTAGAGCATTATAGTTACAAGAGATGTCGAAATCGGATTGTCTTGTCGTTAAACTATATGTTGTGACTCATTTTGAAACTATTCCCTTTTGTTTCATCATCTTGTCCATTTGCTTTGTTTTCAGCTTGTTCTCATAAAAGAGAATTATGGACAACTCCCAACATATAACCATTTTATGTTAGGTTGACGAAACCAACATTCATAGGTTATTCTAAGAATGTTTACACAACATAGAATTTTAACGATTCGTAGAGCTTGATGCCTTTTAACAATTAAAATAACAAGCTCATTAATAATAGTCATGTACTATTAATTTTAGACAACTATAAACCAATCACATTCAAGTTTATATCCTTTTCTCACCTCCCACTATTTCTCATGACCTTAATGAGAAAACGTATTATACATTCAAAGTGCATAATCTAGAAATAAACGGGTAGAGGACATTGTGGAGTAGCTTAATACTTTTAAGCTTATTGCTCCAACTTCACTAAGTTAATGTCTTGTTATTAAGTGACTAAGATCTTTAAACATTTTATAGATTTAGACACTTCATACTTGGTTCGATCACTAACACATTTGACATTTCTTAAAACAATTTATGAATGTCCAATTAGTTGTTCAGAACTACTAGTTGATCCAAGAGTGATCTTGGTTATTGTGGTTAAGTGATAACCAAATATAAGAAACGTTTTTCTTATGTATTTCATTTAGAATACAACAAGACAATATTCAATTCATAACACTACTTAGTGATTAAATATAGAAGGCATTCATCATATTACATTGATATGATAATTTAAACATTCATAATGTTTTAATACAAAAGAATTAGCTCCTACATTAGAGACTAATTATATACCTTCATATAGGCACCAAAAGTGGGTCTTCCATCATATGAAGCCACATAATAAGTTCTTATCAAAATAAGAAAGTTTAAAGACAATCTTTAAGCGCCTAACAAGCTTCCTAAGTAGTTAGCAAAAAAAATAAGGGCCGAACTCTTCACTCCATATTTCCTTTGCTTGTCCATCTTCTACTTGGCTCCTTCACCTACATACAATTGCATAGGTGATTAGCATTTTATATCAAATATAATAATTAGAAGATCTAACATTTAGAATTGAAGATAAGGACAATAACCATACCTTGTCGTTTGTCCTTCAGAGATGCAAGGTATAACCTGCAATTCCTCTTCCAATGCCCGTCTTTTCCACAGTGGTGGCAAATCCCTTTGGGTTCCTTTGCCTTTTTCTTCACTCCTCCTTGGGCCTTAGGAGTGGGTGACTTCAATCCCTTTCCTTTACCTTTCGGCTTAGGTTTGGAAGAGGATGGCTTGTTGTGAGCTACTGCTAGAGTCCCCACAACGTTCTCTTTCTTCATAGTTTTCTCAGCGGTTACTAACATGTTTAGTAACTCAGAGAGAGTACTATCCATCTTATTCATATTGTAGTTCATGACAAACTGCGAAAATGAATCAGAAAGAGAAGCCAAGATGAAGTCCTGGGCCAATTCCCCGTCAAGTGGAGTGCCTAGGCTCTCCAATTGTTCAATGAGTCCAATCATCTTCAGTACATGTTGATGCACTGGTGCTCCCTTGACCATTTTGGTCTTCACAAGTTCACAGACAGTGCTGAAGCGACGGTTGCGCGTCCCTTCACCATATAACTCCCTAAGATGGAGTATGATGGAGAATGCACTGTCCATGCCCTCGTGCTGTCTCTGCAGCTCCTCATTCATGGAAGCCAACAGATAGCACTTGGCTTGTGTATCATCCTCAACGTGCTTGTCATACTTAGCACGTTCATCCTCAGTTGCCTCGGGGCTAAGAGGTATGTGAGAGGGAGCCTTGTCTAGTACGTAAACAATCTTCTCCAACGTTAGGAGAATCTTGATATTACGGTACCAAGATGGGAAATTGTACCCCTCAAGGCAATGCTTGTCGAGTATCTTTGATAGCGTGCTTCCAACCATATCTAAATACATAACAAAATTAAAAAAATTAGTTTTATTGTTGAATAAGCCAAATGATTTGGGTCTTTAAAACGAATGACTCAACCCACTATTTTGTCAAATCCCATATCCCTCAAAATTGGAACCCGGGAGATTTCAAATAAAGCTCCTAGTGGATTATGGGAGGCTCACTATTACCAAGCCCACCTCACAATGATATGATGTTGGCTAGCAAAAATAATAATGAGAGGGTACGATTACCCATTCACAACAACCTCTTGTGATTACCCATCTTTGGCCTCTAGAGAACAATGCCTCACAATGAAATGATGTTGGCACTATTACCCTTAGTTAAGTTTTTACCCACCATGTCCGGTTCGGATAGGGGTCCAAGTATGACCTCACGATGATACGATGTTGGCCATACTCGTATCCTACCTTTACCACATCAAATGTTGAAATAGACCCGTCCTGAGTATAAGCACATACTTTGCACTCCCCCATGATAGGGTGAAGGCGGTGTATGAGTCATAAACGATTGGAGCCTACCATGGTGGAAGGCCACGAAGAAGTGTTCAAAACACCTCTCCGCTTTCAACTTAATATTGATTGTAATTGAGGGGTTTTTGAGGTCTCATCGTTTTATTTATTTAATCATATTACAATAAATTGTGTCCTATAACAAATACTAGTTATTTTTTTAGGCTCTTTGGAAGACTATGGACATTGTAGGTTAGTTCAACAACGAGCCAACATTGTTGAATAAGATCTAGGGAAGCTATCGTTTTAATTACGTGCTTTCAATCCAATTAAAACATTTTTAATTGAGCCATTAGAAACGAAAGACAATCATTCATTGCTAATTAGGGCGTTGGACCCAACAAATCTTTAATCTCATGAAAAACCCCTTTTAATATCTATCTTTACCAATAGTTAAAGAAACTCTAGTGTAGTACTAGAGGGAATCAACTAATGAGGTAAAGAAGTAATAAGAATTACAAACCGATTTGTACAAATTCCAACAAATTACATATACTAAAAGGGAGAGAAAGATTAACGTCTAACGTGTTGTGGTCCAATTGAAATAGCAATTAAAACACATTCCCAATGACACATCCCGATCCCGGACGAGCCAGGTGTCGGAAGTGCTGGCCGACACGCATTAGCGTGACGAAAGCCAAAAAGAAAAAGAAGAGAATAAAGGATAGAGTATTGAATTAAAACAATAAGGTCAGAGTGCACGGAGGGTGCGGGCGGAAGAAATAATAGAATACACAGTGAGAGTAGGGTAAGGGATACAAAGATATACAACGTATAAAAATCCCTACATCGTCATACCACCGCGCCATCGACGTCGCAAGCTCCCAGCCAACTAACCTGGAGGGGCGCAAAACATAAAACGGTGAGTGGGTCAAAAAGCAAAGTTTGATAAAACCGTTGTTTTCAAAAGTTTAGTAACCCCTCATTTGAAAACAAGTATAATTTGAGAAAATACGTCATACCCGTAGGCATGAACCTCAAAATACCGTCGTGAAAACATGCGGGTACTCCCCGCTAATACTTTACTGACATTTGCTCACCCATATGTAAACACACAAGTCCACGTGGCTAAACCACAATGAACAGGCTAGGTATAAAAGTAATACGCTGAGTACTACAATGACGCGAGTCTAACGCTAAGCGCTGGTGCACAAAGTGCAGTCACACAAGCTCAAGTTGCCTAATGCAACCTAGAACAGGCTAGTACCTACAATGGATCCAAAGCTGCGTAGCGGTACTGATGGTGACAACTCCTAACGTCAAGGCTAGTCCTGGCCACAAGACTGAGTACTAATACCTGGGGTGTATACATCTACTGATGAGCAACAGTATGAAAACATGCATGGCAATATAGTACAAATGTTCTACCTCCAACATTCGTAATGATATGCAACTACGCTAACAGTTAAAGAAAGCGTTGAAAAACCATACATATATATATACATTTATCAAACAAAGACCCACTCACTCACCTGTAGGTAGCCGGGTCGAAGTACCCCGTCCTGGGTAGCCCTGGTAGTCCTCTGGATAGGCCCCACCTATATGAGAAATCACCGGTACAATGATTAACTCAAAAAGGTCACTAATTAACGAATTAATTACACCTATCCCTTGCTTTCTCAATTTGGAGGTCCAAAACACCTCAAAAATTAACATGCATACTACCCCGAGGTAGTACACGTCGTCACGAGTCGACACGTGAAAACAGATTCGAAAAAGGACCCTCCACGCGCCCTCACGCGCGGCTTGAAGGTCGGGAGCTCGGCTCCACGTGCAGCTCCACGCGCGGCTCACGCGCGAGCTGGTCAACCGAGCCGTTGAGCCGGTCAACTCGGCTCGGCTCGAGCCGGTCAACACGGCTCGGCTCAAGCCGTCAACGCGGCTCGGCTCAAGCCGTCACCGCGGCTCGGCTCAAGCCGGTCTAAGCTGATGACGTCAGCAAATCCGGTCTGAACCGGTCTGTTGACGTCAGCATGGCCGGTCCAACCCGGTCCGATGACGTCAGCGCCGGTCATCCCTGCCAGGATTCCGGTCGCCGCCGCCGGCCGCCGCCGGAATCTGGGAAAAATGGCCGGATTCTGGGAAAATTTCAAAGCTTCATAACTTCTTCGTTTTAAGTCCAAATTGGACGATTCAAGTACCAAAATGAAGCTAGAGATGAGGAGAACAAGATTGTACCATTTTGGGGACCAAAAACTGGCCAGAAGTGGCCTGAAATTGAGGGAGAATTCACGGTGCAAAAAGCCGATCACGGTCTCCTCGATTCTCGGCCAACCACCACCATCCAAGGCTCGAGCAAGGTACAATGGACATCCAGGAACACGGTGGTGATTCGTTTGATGAGTTTTGGGCTCGAAATCGACGAGAAAGCTCGTCGGGAAGGGCTCGGGTGTAAATAGCAAATTTCTGGGTTTCCTGGTTCAGTTTGTCTCCTGGTTTTGGACACCCACGAGCTGCAAGGTTCGATGCACAAGGTTTGGGTTCAATTTTGGTGCAGGTTGGTGAAGCCAACCAAAGCCAAGAATGGCCACGGTTTGCAGGAAGAAAAGGCAGAAAACAAAGAGAAGAAGAAGAAGGAGAACGGGACAAAACAGGGACAAAGATCCCAGAAAATCTGGGGTAGGCCCACGTGGCCTGCAGACATTTGGGCCCCAGCCCAACAACCCAAATTTGAAAGACGGGAAACGCCGAAAACCAACGCCCGTAAAATATTCGTTCGGAGTCCGAACGACGTACGGCTCGCGTCTACGAATTCGTATCGACGAGCACGTCAAGAAAATACAAGTGGATGCGTCGTACGAGTTACGACGCAAAAGTCAACCGAAAAGTCAACCCAAGGGCAAAAACGTCATTTCCCACTTCCGGGAATAAAATAATTTAAATTTTGAACGGGCTGTGACACCCAAGGTTCAAACAATTTGAATTTGTCGGCCTTACTAGTAGCTCAATTATCGTTTAAGGCGTATGTCCATAGTCAACCATTATACTAACTATTTAATCACATTAAATAATTAATTGAAATGCAACAATTATCAATTAGATTTAGTACATATGGGCATAATTGTATGATGAGTTTAATCTACAAAAAAAAATAAAATATCAAAATATTTTGTCCTCAAGAGAGGTGGGGCCAAAATGCAAATACTTAAAAGTTAAGGGTCAAACCGCAAATACTTAAAAGTAAATACAACTTATTTAAATTTGCAAAATAGCCCCTAAGGGACCCATCACTAGGTGTGGCCGGTTTGGGGAGTGGGATTTGGAGAAAAATGTCAAACAATTTTTCAAACAAGTAAGGGCCATGCTTTTCCTTGTCACCTAATGTCCTTGTTGACTTTAAGATAAGATTTGGGTATGGTGAGGGTATGGGTTCCTAGTCAAAAATATGATGGTGTAAATCTTCAAACAATTTGATAGATTATTACACACCCAAAACAGAAATTAAAGTAAGAAAAAAAATGAACACCAAGAACAAAATCATGAAAACAATTTCAAGATTTGCACTTTCTTGGTGATTTTCAATATCAAAAACAAAAGTGACAAGGGCTAGACTTTCTAGCTTAAAAGTGTGTGTGTGTAGTACAAAATAAAACACAAACACAAGCCCAAAATTCCCCCAAAAACCGTGCCCTCCCATGCATGCTTAAAGCCCCAATTTTTGTTCAAAACTCACTCTTCATTCATGCATTTAAAACACTTTTACATGCATATCTTCTTCAACTCTTGAATCACATTTTTCAACAATTGAAAAAACAAAAGATAAACATACTTTGAATGAAGAAATATTATGTCAAACATAAAATTATGACCCATATATATAAAATCCAAAAGGACACAACAAATATAAACCTTTGGCTCTAATACCACTTGAAGGGAAATTATGAGATTTGTATGGGATTTCTAATGACTAGCATGCATAAGCAATTCAAAATTCATATGCATAAGCAACGGAAGCTAAATTATCAAATCAATAGTCATGCAAATCCCCTTCAAGAAGCATAGGTTTGTATTTGATGCATCTAAGAAAATAAGAACAAAGTGAAGGTGTAGTTTTATACCTCTTGATCTACTCTTTAGACCAAGGATGGACCACCTCCAAGCCCTTTGTTCTTGGAACTCCTTGAGCCGTGCTTCCCTCCTTGATTCCTCCACCTTGATTGATTGCCTTCAATAGGTTTCTCCTAGAGCCTCCAAAGTAGAAGGCCTCTAAAGATCCACACCCACACTAGTAGTGGAATGGATGATGGATCATCAAAAGAAAGGGAGATGAGTAGCTATCCTTTCTCTTGGGATGGCCGGCTGTTTTAGTGAGGAAGGAGGAGATATTTTTCTTCTCTTTGGTTGACAAACTCAATCCAAAGCCATACCAAGTTATGGTTTGAAGTATGGTGATGTTCCACTTATGAAAGTTTCATTAAACTTCCATATATATAAAAGAGGTGAGTCAACTTTTGACTCCACTCACTCTCTCTCATTCATAGCCGGCCATTGAGTGTATTTTGGGCTTTTGGGCTTTTATAATATCAAGTCATCTTATGCTTGAATAAAAGCCCAAAGAGGTTTAGGACCCAATGGGCCCTAATGAACCCGAACTTTTCATAAAGCCCAAAACGATCTTTTATCGCTTCTATGATTTCATTAGACTTTCTAATTAATCATAACACTCAATTAATTCAATTAATTATTTCCATCATTCATATGTAGTTCCACCACAAGAGTGTATCGGTGTACAATCATTTTAGGTTCTAATTAGTAAGGCAGTGAGGTGATTGGTATCAATCCAATTGATTAGTTTTAATCCAATCATCTAGTGAATTAAAACTTATTTTAATTCTTTATCTTCTTTGATGATTACCAATTTAATCATCCATAAGATCCCACAAGCCATGAGTGACATCTAAACATATATCATGGCTACCCAAGCTAATGTAGAAGTTTGTTCGGAGAACCTATTCAATTGGAATTACAATGTAATTCGATCCTTCTCTAATACAATACTCTCAATCACACTATTAGGGTATGGATACATAATGTCAAACCCCTAATGTGATTATACCATGTTATATGATTCTATTGAGTCGTAAAAGAACACTTTCCATCACTACGCTCATTACTTCGGCCGAAGATTCCCGAATCATATCTTAGAGTATTCTTCCTCTCGTAACGAGGATTAGAGATCCCTTGTTGACCATTCACTTGCCTCCATGGCTAAGTAGCTTAACCCCAACTATGCCGTGGACACCCTCCTGATTGGGGTGACTTTGACATAATCAAAGATTAAGGACTTAACCACAAGACAACTATGATGTCTCTGGTCAAAGGATTAGTTACATATTCCAATCAATGGAGTTACTTGCTTGACATGTGAGTAGACCTCCATGCAAGTACTCCCTTCGATTGTATTCAGTGAACTCATTCCCTTAATGAGCACCTACATACTTGTCATAGTGTCATTACACGAATGGCTGAGACTCTCCATCCTTCCCATTTGAAGCTGACATAGTACGTACTGGTCTATGGATTGTCAGTATCCCTCCGACAATCCCATGACCAGGAACATTTTGAACATCATGGTTATGAGAAGAAGGTCTCTGCAGTCTAACTTCATTAGATTACTTCTTCCATCAATCCATTGTCCATGGATTCACTATTTGGACATATGTCAACTATTGAGATTGTCCTAATAAGTGACTTTGCCCTTTTGCTGTATTTAGGGTTATCCATACATACAGTCAATGTCCTGAAAAGTTTCTTCCAAAGATTGACTTTCAGGGCATATTTCCAACACTTTTGCCTCTTAGCTTTCTCCTCCAATTGGTGATGTACCAAAACTCCTTCGAAAAGTCCCAAATAGGCCTTAAACTCCTCAAAAACCTCCACTGGACCTTTCATTAGGCCCAATACTTATTTTTGGTGTAAACATTGTCCCCTTAAACTTGATTAAACCGTTTAAGGTCGATTTTAATTGATTTCAAACTTCAAAAAACAAACCTGTTCAGATGTCGAGGAAGACAAAAGGGCGCGACTTTATTTCACACGGTTCTGTTTGTGTCTTTTCCACTAATCATCACTTCTTTTAGTGAACTGAACCCACAAATTAAATACATAAACTTTCTCTCTTCTCCTTTGTTGGAAACTGAAAGAAAGTGGTTGTAAAACATTAAATTGTTGTCTCAATAGGTTGGTAGGTTCAGACCCTTTTAAAAAAGCAATTTACTTCTTCTAAGTTTCTATCTTTGCACCATTTTCAAACCTTCCCTCCAACTCTCAATATTTGGTTCCCAATCCAATCTTCTTCTCAAAATGATTCAAAAAGAAACCCTAATCCTTTCAATTTCTTTAATGACTCCAAAGAGAGAACCTTGCTACAATACAGGAGAGGGTTTCGATTTGTGTCAGTGAGCCTGGGAGAATGCTCTTGAGGCTAGTACCAACATTTACTGTTTGAGTTTTTGAGCCCTTTCAAAATACCCACACATTGGGTCCATTCTGTTCGCGAGCCTTTCGCAGGGGGCAGCCAAGGAGCACACGGGTCGGCCCGTCTGCTGGTCCGAACCTTTCTATTGGCGTTCTGCTCCAACATGCTTCACTCTTATCTCTTCGGAGGGATGCTCGTGAGGCCTTCTGTTGTATGGTTGTTGTCAGGCGTGCCACTATTGGCTTCTGCCAATAGAAAGATGTAATATGTATTAAGTACTTGCGCCACAAGTAATATGGCGACTTAATTAGATAAGTGCAGTTAGGTTCTTTTTATTGCCTTGCTTGTTAAGGACTTTATTCTCTCTCGATGTTTATACCAGAGATTGCTTGAGATAGGATTTTGTTATAAACTGGTTATAACCAAAATGCCCCACGCTCGCGCATACACAAAGGTAAAGACGATATTTAAAGACGGAATGTAAAGATTGTAATTGAAGTGCTTGAAAGTAAAAACTTGTAAGTAAAGAACGATAAGTAAGAGCTGAAAACGAAAGACTTTAAGTAAAAAGATCAATGTTATTATATTTTAAGTTCTTCACAAACTGAACAAACGTCCATCGGATTAGGTTTTGTTCCATCGGGATAGTTTCTTGTTCTATCGGGATGGTTTTAAGGCTAGTTCCTTAAGGGAAATGATCAAAGACTCTCTGGCCTAAGATTCTCAATCGATACTATAGTCGGTTTGGTTGGATAGCAGACCTAATTCACTACTCCTCTGGGGAGTTTAGGATATATGATCCTAGGTTGCTGGTCTTTGGTTTCTCGAAGTCGCTGGCTACACAAGTAGTGCGAATGAGAAAGCAGCAGATAGAGACGAATTCTGTATCTGGGAAAGGCTTTGAGAGATTTCCTCAAAGGTTCTTTCTGAACTAGAGAGTTCTGTTTTTAGTTGGTTTGAGTGTCCTTGTCTTTGAATCCTCTCCTTGTTTATATAGACCGGCAGGGAGCCCACGTCATAGCCGTCACTTCTCTCTGCCATCGTCTTTCGCGAACTTAGTGAGGAAAGGTTTTAATCTGTAAGGTATAGGCGGTGGCTCTGATCAGCCTACTCCCACTGAGAAACAGTTCTTTATTCATAGTCTGATTCCCTCCAAATTGCCTAATGCTTTACATTAAATGCTATTCAGACTTCTTTCCTTTCTGTTCACTAGCCTAGGTTGGGCCCTTTCTTTCTTAAGCCCAACCCATTACCAAAATTTAGGTCATGGCCCAAAGTTCATATAGACAACTGGGTGCTTTATGTGATTGCTGTCACCTCGCTCAAAAGCCGTCACTTGGAGACTTTAGTCGTTCTCTGAAGATCTGATTTGCTTTTTCCATTATTGCAGACATCTTTGCATTGAATGTTCTAGTGGGGGTAGGTGCAGGCATTGAATGCTCTAGTGGGGGTAGACGCAACCTTTTATCCTTCATTACTTACTGGATTGGGCTGGGCCTTTCTCCTTATGCTCAGCCCATTTGCCTGTAACTCCATTCTAGCCCAGTAGGTATTTTTCGGTGTAAACAGTTGCCCCCTTAAACTTACTTAAGCCTTTTTATGACCGGCTTTAGTCAAGTTTAAGACCCCTCGATTTTCTCACTATCATCTTTTGAATCTGTGACAACTATTTAATTCTTTAATGTGAACCCAATTAAGCCGTTAATGATCGGCTTTGGTCAGGCTTATGACTCCTTGGTAACTCCTTCTTACCTTGGAATATGTGGAAAATCCTCTTTATATTCAAGTGGTAAATCAACCCTTAGCAACGCCATCCTCAGCATTTCCTAGCATCCCGAAACTCTCTCCCTCCTTTCCATTTTATATCCACGGTAATGATAGAGAGAAATCCAGCATGTCACTAGTAAGCCTTTTGCACAATCCCTACAAAAATGGGAACAGGCCCTTGAGGCTTGTTCCAACTTTCATATTGTTCCCACATCCTAACGCACCCACAATACTAGTGATCAGATCGCTAATGGGGATACTACTATGCCCCGTCCTCGTTGTAAATCTGGAGTCTGTGCATAATCTCTTGGGACCCGGTGGAAACTCCTCCAGGATCCCATCAGTGATCTCTCCCCTGGCCTCACCCCATTTTCCCTCATCTTGGGAAAACGGCACTTTTTCTCCAGTCTCTAATGGCTGGATGAAGTGAGGTTTTGGGAACTTCGGTTTCTCCAGTCTCCAGCTCTGGGCCAAGTGGGAGTAAATAGGATCCCAGATCTTTGGTTGCCTTTCTTGAATAAAGAGGAAATTTGAGAGGAAGCTTGTACTCGATGGATTCTAATGTTTAAAGGTTTCTTTGGAAACTTCTACTCTAGGCTAGAATTAGGGCTGAATGTTTATCAATGAATTTTCTTCTTTCTAGTTTATCTTTAGGTTGTATGAACAATTTCTATCCTATTTGTTCAAACAAGATCTCCCAAAAATAATCTATTTGTCTTACTAACTCACTGATTTTCAATTAACATCCCTAATAAACCATTTTCAAGCTTTAAGACGCCTTGAACTCCGTGATAGCCGCCATTTTCTGGCGCACTTAAACACGTTTCAATGCAAAATGGTTCCACTAATCGTTACTTTTGAGAGCACGACCGGGAACCTGCTTCTGACGGTTTCTGAGTCGTATAAATTTGTCTTTATAATTGTGACTCTTGCACTAGTACCTTTCATCTCCAAACCACTCCTCTTTTCAGACTAGCCTCTGGAACCTTACTCTCGAATTCAACCCTCAAACTTTCTTGCCCTACTTCTTACTCCTTAAATTCAACAATGGCCCCCAAAAGAGAACCCCAGTTCATTTCCGGCGAGAAACTGACCGAGCATAAGCAGAAATGGGCACAAGCCCTTGAGGCCTGTCCTCCTAACACTTATACAACCTCAACCCTACTTCCTCTCCACGGGGCTTACTCCATTGGCCCTTGCTGGCTGTCGCCTCGCCCTCTAGCCGCCGATCGAGTCAATATGAAGTCCTGGGCTTGCCCCTCACCATACATGCGCCACCTGGAGAAGACTTCCTAGAATCTGGTGGAGAGGGGGTACCCCTCACCCTTCGTCTATGGGGCTGAATCTGACAGAAAAAATATGGGTCTTACCTGGTCAGACTGGGTCGATCATCTTCAGCCACGGTATGGTGAGCATTGGAAGTCCAACGGGATCTTTCATTTGATTGAGATGTCCAAGATTTCTCAAGAACCCGATCTTGCTCTGGTCTTCACTGCAGCTATGTTCTGGAACACCGCCACCAACACCTTTGACTTCAGGTGTGGCCCCATGTCCCCGACTGTCCTGGACATGGCCCAACTCTTTGGGCTTAGGCCATCGGGAAGGGTAGTGGATGTCACCGGTGATTGGAGCAACTCCCTCATCCAATCCGCTCAGGCAAAAGAAGCAACCCGATTGCGGTTGCTGAGGGTGGAACCTGATGCCGACTTCGCCGAGCACCTTGCATTTGGCCACTATCCTGGGTACTACAGTCATTTGTTTGCCCAAGACCCTGCTCGGGAACATGTATACTTCCTGGTGTATTTCCTGAGCAGGTTTCTCTTTCCCAACGCATCCAAGTGTGTCAAGGCGGAATGGTTCCCGTTGGCCTCAGTCCTTCATTCTTTCAATGATTTGGCTATGGGGCCGTTCGTCCTGGCTCATATTTACCATATGATGCACAAGATGACTTGTCCCAAGCAATTATTCTTGAATTTCAACGGGCCTACTTGGATGCTATAGATATGGCTACAATGGTACTTTCCCCGGCTTAGGGCTCTTGATATCAGTTTCAGCAGTGACACCGTTCCTGCAATTCAACTGAAGTCCTCAGCCGCTATGAACTTCCCATCCGCCGCCTATCTGTACTATTTCTGGGAATGCAAGATCCAGACCAGCGAGGAATGGGGGCTTTCTGCCACCAGGACGTATCCTTGGTTTGCAGAGAGGTATTTCTTTGAAGGATTGGGAAACGACTCCACCTTCGCCAAGCATTTCTTTAGCTGCATCCTTCCTCGGGATCTCTCCTGGGGCGTGGGTCGTGCATCTCGACACACCCACGGGGTTGAAGTGTACCACCCCAAATTTCTCTGCCGCCAATTTGGTCTCCTTCAGACCCTTCCCGAGCCCCTGCATCGTAGCCTGAATAGGGCTACATCATTTCGGGTTAAAAAGCCTTCGGATGTACAGATGGTTAAGGCAAGGAAGAGTCTGTTTGTGGTGCAGAAGGCCTGGACCAAACCCGACACATTCAATGTCCAGTGCACCCAAGAATTTGATGCTTGGTGGGAAACACAGTTTTTAGAGAGATTTCCAGAAGATCCTATCCAAGCAAATGCCAGACTTTTCAGGTAGTTTGATATTGGGAGCAACATGAGCTCCCAACTCCATCAGACCTTTGCACGGGAACTGGCCATCAAGAACAAGAAGGTTCTGATTGGTAAGCCCCTATTCCTTGTTAACGGGTTACCTTTTCATTATCCCGTTATCGGGATAACTCTTTATTACCTTCTGACCCTTATTGTGTCCGTATCGCAGTTGGCGTGGAACCTTATGATAGCAACGACACTGGAAATCTCCTCGGAGAAGATGATGAGGAGGAGGTTCAGCAGCCTGTCCTGCCCCCTGTTGGTCCATCCCGACCATCTAGGAAGGGCAAGGAGAAGGTTGGTGAAACCAGGACCAAAAGCAGGGAAGACCGGCCCTCGACTCCAATTTTTCATTCTCCACGAAGGGAATCCAGGGAGCCGTTTCCGGCTCCTGCTCCAGTGTCTCCGGCTGTCGAGACTCCTGCAACTGCAGCCACTCCTCTCTCTAGTAAGTCTTCTTTCTCCCTAAAAACCATTTTTGGTTTTCTTGGTAGTTAACCATTATTTATGATGATTGGTTCTTTTGTCCCTTCAGATAGGCCTCTGAAAAGAAGAAGACGATCCATTGGGGAGGAAGATGAAGTAGGAGAAGAAGGTCCTGTTCTCAGGAACCCATCTCCTCAGGTAACGTATATAATATTTTGAAGGGTTTGTTGAATCCGATCAACCTTTCCTTTAGTTTTGGTACTAAATGTTTCTTTTCTGATGTAGGTTGACACTTCCTCAACTCCTTCTGCGGCTCCAGAGGCAACCCGACCTGCTAGGCCCTTTCCCCCAGCTCGGTTTAGGGATATTGACACCGACGTCCCTACTCCGTTGGCTGTGTTGAGGCCTCCACCTGACGCTAAGCCTACCGTGGAGGAAATAAATCGAGATTCGGACAGGCGCCGTGAGGTCTTTGGCTTGTTTCTTAGGGGTCAAACCAGAGAGGAGGATGCAGCAGAGTCTCTTCCCACTGGCTTCCGATCCCAGAAGAAGAGGCAAAAGAGGAAAAACCATAAGGAAACTGGGACTAGTGAGGTAACATCCTTCCCGATGATAAATTCGTAAAGTCAGATCCATAATTTGGTCATGACCTACTCTTTGTTTGTTCCTCAGGTTGCCACGGAGTCCACTGCTGGGGAAGAAAACCAGGTCCCAGAGATCACTGAACCTGTTGATCCGATCTCGTCCTCTGCTCCTCCCTCACCAGAAGGACAATCAGTTCCTATAGAGGAGGAGCATGACCCTTTTCTAGGTTCGGGGGCCTCACCTGGTGGTGAGCAGGTTGTTCCACCACTCATGCCAGTGGAGCAATCTGACACTCAGGTCCTGGCTTTGGGATGGATAGAGGAAACCTCGGTCATTTCTACCAGTAGTGGTAGGGATGATCAAGTCTCCCAAGAGTCTGATCCGATCGAAGAGGTAAAAAGATGTTTCTTATTAAATAACACCTCCCCGCTCCTTATCGTATAAAGTCAGTCGTGGCTCTAACTTGTGTTAATCATGTTGCCAGGTTGAGCTTTCTTCTCCAACTGCAATGGTGGCGGCCTCTGTGCTGACTTCTTTTGCAGAAACTCAACTCGTTGAGGTTGCAGGGCCATCAGTGGCTGTTCCTCAAGAAGCCCCCTCTTCCGAGTCTAGACCTTCAATCCTTCTCCAGCTAGCCAGGCTAAAAAGGCTGAGCAGTGGGCCTCCACCCAAGACTCCTCAAAGAGATATTGAAGATGCCAAGAACATAGTGAAGTCTTGGGTCGGCCAAAACTTTGATCTGGATGCAGTGGCAAAGCCAGCCCATCAAATTCAAGATGTCATTAATCTGTTGGCACAAGTCGGTTTGCTTCCTAGATCTAATCATAGTTCCTTCCTTTCTTGCTTGACCATCATTGGTCAAGCACATCGGGATTTTGAAGAAGCAACTACCAAGGCAAGGGAAGCTCATGCCTTTATTAGCTCTCATTCCGAGAGGTCTTCCCAGCTTCAATCCTCAGTGGAGGAATGCTCCATGATCGGTGATGAGCTGGCCACCGTATCTGATAGGCTTGAGGCTCTTCTAGCCGAAGTCAATTTCTTGAGGACCCAACAATCAGACTTGGATGAACGCTTGAGGGTCAAACTTGAAGCAGTATCTCCTCTTCAAGCTCAAATTCAAGAGATGACTGCTCAGCTGAAAGATAAAGGGAGTGAGGCTAACAGACCAAGGTTACTGGAGGCTAGGGTTAGGGCAGAGTTCGAGCAATGTAAACTTTTAGCTCGCTCTCTAGATTTTGGCTTTCCCTCTTTATAGCTTGTTTGTAGGTTGTAAGAACAACTCCTGTTTTATAATAAAATAAGTTTATTTTCCTATCTGATATTGTTCAAACAAAGCCCGTACAAACTTACTAATCAGATGACTCCAAATAGATATCTCTAACATCCCAGAGAGTTGGGAAATATTTTTTCAAGAACTTCCCATTTATGGAATGTTGTTGCTGAATTCCTTCCATCGATCTTAACTTATATGCCCCCTTCCCGATCACTTGATCTATCAAAAAGGGTCCTTCCCAAGTTGGACTCCACTTTCCGAATCCTCTTACTTGAGTTCCAAATGGAAGGATAGCCTTCCATACTAACTCATCGGGTTGGAAAGCTTTCCCCTTTACCTTTTTGTTATATGCCCTAGCCACCGATTGCTTGCCTGCCAGAATTTTATTCAAGGCTCCGAGCCAGACTTCATCCACATTTTCTACCTCTTGGCACATGGCCTGTAAATACTCATCTGAGTGTAAACCATATTGGTTCTGAATTCTCAGAGACATTACATTAATTTCCATGGGTAGCACTGCATCTTGGCCGTAAGTTAGAGCAAATGGTGTGGTCCCTGTACTAGACCTTTTAGAGGTCCGATAGGCCCACAAAGTGTCCCCTAACTTCTCATGCCATTTCCTTGGATTATCATCAGTCATCTTTTGATAATGTTCACCAAGACCTTATTGCTTGCTTCAGCTTGTCCATTGGACTGTGGATAGTAAAGACTTGACTGTATTAGCTTGATCTTGAATTCTTCTGCAAACTCCATCGTTTCTTTGGATATAAAAGATGGTCCCCTATCAGTTACGATAGTTTCTGGTATCCCATATTTGTGCAAAATTTTGCTTCTGAACTTGATGACCTCTGCAGAAGTAATTTTCTTGACAGCCATGGCTTCCACCCATTTGGTGAAGTAATCAGTAGCCACTATGATGAACGTGTGTCCCTTGGAGGAGGGAGGATAAATCTGTCCAATGAAATCCATCGCCCTGCCCCTAAAGGGCCACGGCCTGACCACAGGGTTCATCGGGATGGCTGGAACATGCTGAAGAGGGCCATGTTTCTGGCACTCTTCACATCCTTTGGCATACTCCTGGCAATCTTTTTCCATTTTGGCCAAAAATAGCCATATCTTCGTATTAGCCAACGCATTTTAATCCCGGCTTGATGAGCGCCACAGACTCCTTCATGAACCTCAGCCATTATCCTCATGGATTCAATAGTTCCCAAGCATCTTAGCAGAAACCCATCTGGTGTTTTTCTGACTAGATCTTTATCCCATATTGAATAATTTGACGCTTGAGTCCTTAGCTTCCTTTCCGTCTGTATTGATGGATTGTTGAGATAGTTTATTATTGGAACCCTCCAGTCTTCAATTTCTGGTTCTATTTCCATAACATCCATCTCAAACTCTTTATCAAATACTGAGGGAAGTGATCTTGTTTGGACTTCAATCCATTCATTGATTTGACCAAACTGAACCTGTACTCCAGATGCAATTTGGGCCATGTCATTAGCAGCCAAATTCTCTTCTCGGGGAATGTGTTCTGCAGTAATGCAGTCTTCCCAGGTTTCCACTAAGTATCTGACAGCACACATATAACTAGCCATCACCAAGTTTTTGCAGTTGTATTTCCCTGTGGGCTGGTTGATGACTAGCTCAGAATCACCAAAGATGTCCACACTTGGTGCCCCTAGCTCCATTAATATTTCCAACCCGATGATGAGTGCTTCATATTCGGCTCGGTTGTTAGTCAGGCCATCAAAGTCCAAATGGAATGAGAAATGATAATGATCGCCTTTGGGACTAACCAATACTATCCCTGCACCCGAGGCTCGGCTTGTGCAGGAACCATCAAAGAACAGTTACCAAGGAGTGAGCCATAAACTGGCAATGTCCTTGGCAATTTCGAAAGAAACATCCCTTTCTTTTCTGATTAGCAGACTGGATACTGCCGATTCTGATATCTTAGGAGGTTGTTCTTTCGATACTGCCGAATTGCTTGGATGTGACACCAAAAAGTCTGCAATGGCTTGCCCTTTAATAGCCTTTTGAGGCACATATTGGAAGCAGAATTCTGACAGTATTTGACTACATCTGTATTAGCAATTATGTGGACTGTGTATGGCAACATGTAATGCCTGAGTTTGACCGCTCTAAAATATAGAGCTAAGCATAGCTTCTCTATCGGGGTATACCTTGTTTCTACCTCAGTCAAACTCTTGCTTAGGTAATAGACCGCCTGCTCCTTTCCTTCCTCATTGTCTTAGGCTAAGAGGTTGCCTATTGATTCCTCCGAAGCTGATATATACAGCTTAAGGGGTTTCCCTTTCTTTGGTGGCATCAACACAGGCTGTTTAGCCATATACTGCTTTATCTCTTCAAAAGCTTTCTGGTGACCGACTCCCCATTCAAACTTTTCTGTTTCTTTGAGCTTTAGCAGTGGGGATAGAGGTTTAAGTTTCCCGGCCAGATTTGCTATGAACCTCCTCGAGAAATTGATCTTTCCTAGTAACATTTGGAGTTCTTTCTTATTTCTTGGTGAGGGTGCGTCTATGATTGCCTTGGCCTTATTTTTGTCTACCTCTATACCTCTTTGATGAACTAAGAATCCTAAGAAATTTCCTGCCCTTACCCCAAAGGCACATTTCTTCTGGTTCATTTTCAATTTATGCAGCCTCGTCCTCCCTAGCACTTGTCTCAAGTCTGCTAGGTGGTCTATATTGGTCTTGGATTTAACCAGCACATCGTCGATATAGACTTCTAAGTTGTGACCGATGAGGTCGTGGAAGATGGTATTCATGGCCCTTTGATACGTAGCCCCTGCGTTTTTCAAACCGAAGGGCATGACTACATATTCAAAGGCTCCAACATGACCAGGACATCTGAATGCTGTTTTATGAATATCTGCTTCAGCCATTCTGATTTGATTATAACCAGCATTTCCATCCATGAAGGATAGAATTTTATGGCTGGCTGCAGCATCAATAGACATATCTGACATAGGCATTGGATAGAAATCCTTGGGAGTAGCATCATTAATATTTCTGTAATCAATACAAACTCTTATTGCCTTAGTCAAAACTTTTATTACAGGTACAATATTAGCCAGCCATTCTACATACTTGGCCGGTCTAATGAACCCTGCCTTCAGAAGTTTCTTTATCTCCTCCTGCACTTTCTCTTCAATCTCCTTGGACATCCCCCTGGCTGCTTGTTGAACTGGCTTATATCCTTCCTTGATTGGCATTCTATGTTCTACCAAGGTTGAATCCAACCCTGGCATCTCATCATAATGCCATGCAAAGCAGTCCTTGAACTCTGTCAGCAGCTTGATCAACTTAACCCGATAGTCACATGACAACAGGCCACTAATCCTTATTGGCCTTGAATCACCTTCGGTGCCTAGCTCAATGGTTTCCAAGGGATCCTGGACCTCTGGCATTGGTTTATCCGGCTCACTCGAAACGAACTCTGGCACCTCGAAGCTTGGCTCAAACTCGTCTGGCCAATCTAGATCATATGTATATTCAGTTGTCTGCGCCATTGTATCAATAGTCGATATGTCCAGGGCTTGAATGGTATCTTCTTTGGTTCCCGAGGTACTAGCATGATTTTCATCCATCTCTCTGGCTGCAATCTCTTTTGATGCCCTCCTTTCTTTTCCGTACTCCCCCAACCTCTGGATCAGTGATCGGATTGTCATCACTCGATCCTTTCTCTTGTCTGTTGTACTTATCATAAGGCTTGTAGGCTCGGGATTAGGAATGGTCGGTCCCATTCCTCCTGGGTCATCGATGTACCCTCCGTTAGGAGCTTTTGGGCCGTCATCTGTGTAGGGCGGCCGCCTTCATCAGCTCCTGTACATCGGAATGTCCCCACATATGGGTTGTAGAAGTTGCCTCTGATATACTGGCTGCCGGAAAGACAGGTCGTGGATCGGCCTGTACCAGCTCCCAGAATCCTTCTGACTCTTCTGAAGGCTCTTCATGATATATGGCGATCTGTTGGTGGAGAATAGATGGTATGCATAGAGATTGGTGTATCCAATCCCTTCCCAGTAAGGCGCTGTATGCTGTGGTGCTTTCCAACACGAAAAATACCACCATGATTTTCTTCGATCCCAAGTCTACTTCCAAAGGTACAACGCCATAGGTTCTGGTGATGCCCCCAGAGAAGTTGGATATGGAGCTTTCTGTCGGCATTAAATCTGCTTGGGATAGATTTAATTTCCTCAGTATCTTGATTGGAAAAACATTCACCGATGCTCCTCCGTCGATCATGACCCTTGAAAAGGGTATTCCTTCTAGATGAGCAGTCATGTAGATAGGCCTCATATGCGCAACCATTTTTTGGTTTGGCCTTGCAAATATCATCCTATCATCATGTATCCTCCAAGATTTGTTTATTGCTCCTTCCGAAGATTGAGATTCAATTCTCACATCTTCTTGTTGGCTTTCAGAGACAGTGATCAGGAATATGGAAAGATTACCTGAGAAGTAATCTCCTTCTAGAATCACCTTCTGGTTGGGTTCGGCATGAAAAAAGGATGGCAATACGTAAACCATGTTGATGTCAAAATTAGACTTTTCAACATTAGCTTCAAGCTTGAGTTCCTCCTTTCGATTTGCTCGACCTGTCTCAGTGTCGGCAATCATCTTTTTCAGCCAAGATTCTGACTCTTCATCCTCAATTGCCTCCACAGAAACTTCCTTACTAGCTTGGGTAGGTGCCAATACATCTGGCTCTGGCAACATCATGTCTGGCTTAGAGCCATAATCCACCAGTTGTTCATTCTCAGTGGCAATCCTGTCTGTCACGTCCACCGATCCGAACTGGATATCTACATCCATTGCCCCTGGTCGAGAAGCCTCTCCAGTCTCGATCACTACTACCCCCTT
Organism: Gillenia trifoliata; assembly: GCA_018257905.1. NCBI lineage: Eukaryota > Viridiplantae > Streptophyta > Magnoliopsida > Rosales > Rosaceae > Gillenia > Gillenia trifoliata. The sequence goes on from CM031080.1 coordinate 20,793,150, forward strand.
TACGATCGGGTTGATAGGTAGACCATAACTTGGTCTCCTATGTTTGATTAGGCTGGCCTTCTGCCCCTTAACAGGGATATAAGCCTAGGTCACTCGGGTTTTCCGGCTAGTGCTCAGGTTATCAGCAGCCTTGCTAGTAGGTGGTTCGTTCATGTCAGTCTGTGTTCGCATGAACGCCCCATATTTTCTCTGTATCTTCCTCTTGGCCGTTCTAGATAACTCCTCTTTGGCTCATCCATTCTTTCCAACCCGATACCATTTCCTGCCTACCTCAAGCAGTTTTTCTATTTTGTTTGGGGTAGGGGCCTTCACGGCTTCCTTGGGAATCCTGACTTTCAACGCTCCCTCTGTGAAGGTCAGCCTTTCCTTCATCGGCTTGGGAGCCCATTGCCTGGTCTCCGAAGTCGGCAGCGGTCTTCTCAATGGTTGGGGAGTTTGATTCTGAGCTTTCCTCTTAATGCCCCCAATCCGATCGAATATGTTACTTCGTGGTGGTGGCTCTCTAGGGCTATGAGGACCATAATTCCTAGCTGGACTTCTCATAGCCTATGAGTCGTAGCTCGTCCTTCTTTCTGACCAAGTCCTGGTAATGACATCCCCTAAAGTTGGGATCTGGAGCTCACATTAGCACTTGCATTTGCTGCACAGTACGATTCCACCTTTGATGTACGCCTTTGGTCGATCGGGTTGAGATTCAATTGTCACATCCCGACTGGCGCTTGCAGGACTCTTTCCCCTGTTAAGGTCCAAGGTCTCCTTCCTTTGGCCATGTCTTGGCCAGTTCAGGTTCACCATGTTCACCGGGACCTCTGGGAAAGGCTCTGTGTCCACCATCATGTTGGCTTGGGGCTTCTCCAAGACCAACTTCCCCTTGTTTATCATCTCCTGGATCCAATCTCTGAACGCCACACAGTTGACGGTATTGTGATTCCAGGAGCAGTGGGGCTTGCAATACTTCTTCCCCTTAAGTTCCTCAAGCTTGGGCGTCCTTTTTGAGGGGTCCAACCTGATACATCTGTTCTTCACTAATTCATCAAAGAGCTCTGATGTTTTAGTGATGTCGAATGTGTAACTTTGGAACTTAGGGGGCTTGTTGGGGACATAACCTTCTGCTTCCGTGGCGGCTCTCTGGTCCTTTACTGGCTTCACCAACCCTTTAATCATCGTCGGGGAGGTTGGTGGCAGCATCTCGACCACAAAAATCTCCAAATCTTCGAACACGTCGCTGTTGTCATCGGGTTGCTCGATGAACTCGAAGTCTAGATGATTGACAGCCAGCTTGGATTTGAAGTAGGGCACCTTTGAAGAGTGCTGATGTTGAGACTCTTCTGCCAGCAGCCTTTCATACTTAGTGGCAGCCATCATGATCTCCTGGAGGTCTTTGAATTTGGCATCCCCGAACTTTTTCCGTAAAGAGATCTTCAGAGCCCTTTGAGCTATAACCACTGACTGGTCATTGCTCATAGGGAACTTGCATTTTATCGTTGTTCTTTTGAACCTCATTATGAAGTCCTCAGTTGTTTCATGCTCAAATTGCTTCACTTCCACCAAATCGTTGATGGTTACCTCAGTTTCTAATCTGTAGAACTGGTCGTGAAAGGCCGCCTCCATCTACTCCCAGGATCTTATAGAGTTTGGGGCCAGATGGGAATACCAATGAGAAGCCATCCCCATCAGAGAATTGCCGAACAGTCTGAGTTTGTAGTTGGGGTTATCCTCAAATGTTATGCACTGGTTGGAGTACTTCCTAATGTGCTCCAAGGAAGATACCGATGAATCTTCCCCATTGAAAGTGGGGAAGTTAGGAACCTTAAAGTTCATCGGGAAGGGGTTTAGTTCATCGATGTAGGCCGGATAAGGTTTTTGATATACCGGCCTTTGATTGACTGCTACTTCCAGCCTTGCCCCTTGGAGAACTAGCCGTCTCAGTTCGGCTATCTCATTCCTCAATCCGATATTATCACCATCTTCTGGTAATAGCATCAGATCGGAATCCTCTAGAGAACAATGGAGGGCCCCCTGACTTCCGTCTGAGCTTTGTTCCGCGTCGGGGCTTCTCCAAACATTGGGATTGAAACCTCCCCTTCCAGCCATATATGGGTTTTGGGGCTGTGCTCTCCCCCATCCTGCCCTTGGATTGAATGCAGATCTTTCTCTCTGAGCAAATCCTCTAGGAAATTTCTCAGGTTCTGTCTTCTTGGGGACATACTTCCCAGGCTTTCCTTTCGGAACACTGGTGGTTGCTCCGTCTGTAGGGTTGAGGAATAAGCTCTCTCCCGCCACAAGTTAAGTGGTTGGCATCTCCAGCCTCTCTTCCGATGAGAGATCATGCATCATCGGATTAGGGGTGACAAATCCCTTGTTTCCTTCCTCTATCCTGCCTTTGAGAGAAGGATTCTCCATCGGAAGGACGAATGGTTTAAACTGCTCCATTCCACCAAGGTTCAGCATAGGTTTCTCAGACGATCCTTTAAAACCAGATAACTGGTTGGAAATGAGGGAGAACCCTTGATCTATCTTGTGCTGGACATTGTTGGAAGATGTGCACAGGTTTCTGATGTTTGTCCTGTTGTCCAGAGCTATTCTTTCCATGGATTTCATCATCTGAATTATGGTGGACTGCAGTTCCTCACTTCTATCCTTCGGTGTTTGGCTGGAGGCCTAGGTCTCAGGTGAAGTCCGACCCATATCAGTAGGGGGAGATGCAGAATCTTTCCCTGTCATTGTCAGAAGCTGTGTTTGGAAGAGCTTGCTTCTTCTTCTCTCTTTTCTATGCTTGGGCATAAACAGTATGAAAGAGAGATCCCACCGGGCGTGCCAAAAATATGTTCGCGAGCCTTTCGCAAGGGCAGGCAAGGAGCACACGGGTCGGGCCGTCCGCTGGTCCGAGCCTTTCTATTGGCGTTCTGCTCCAACAGCCTTCACTCTTATCCCTTCGGAGGGATGCTCGTGAGGCCTTCTGTTGTATGGTTGTTGTCAGGCATGCCACTATTGGCTTCTGCTAATAGAAAGATGTAATATGTATTAAGTATTTGCGCCACAAGTAATATAACTTCCGTTCATCGGATTGGGCGACTTAATTAAATAAGTGCAGTTAGGTTCTTTTTATTGCCTTGCTTGTTAAGGACTTTATTCTCTCTCGATGTTTATACGAGAGATTGCTTGAGATAGGATTTTTTTATAAACTGATTATAACCAAAATGCCCCACGCTCGTGCATACACAAAGGTAAAGACGATATTTAAAGACGGAATGTAAAGACTGTAATTGAAGTGCTTGAAAGTAAAAACTTGTAAGTAAAGAACGATAAGTAAGAGCTGAAAACGAAAGACTTTAAGTAAAAAGATCAATGTTATTATATTTTAAGTTCTTCACAGACTGAACAAACGTCCATCGGATTAGGTTTTGTTCCATCGGGATAGTTTCTTGTTCTATCGGGATGGTTTTAAGGCTAGTTCCTTAAGGGAAATGATCAAAGACTCTTTGGCCTAAGATTCTCAATCGATACTATTGCCGGTTTGGCTGGATAGCAGACCTAATTCACTACTCCTCTGGGGAGTTTAGGATATATGATCCTAGGTTGCTGGTCTTTGGTTTCTCGAAGTCGCTGGCTACACAAGTAGTGCGAATGAGAAAGCAGCAGATAGAGACGAATTCTGTATCTGGGAAAGGCTTTGAGAGATTTCCTCAAAGGTTTCTTTCTGAACTAGAGAGTTCTGTTTTTAGTTGGTTTGAGTGTCCTTGTCTTTGAATCCTCTCCTTGTTTATATAGACCGGCAGGGAGCCCACGTCATAGCCGTCACTTCTCTCTGCCATCGTCTTTCGCGAACTTAGTGAGGAAAGGTTTTAATCTGTAAGGCATAGGCGGTGGCTCTGATCAGCCTACACCCACTGAGAAACAGTTCTTTATTCATAGTCTGATTCCCTCCAAATTGCCTAATACTTTACATTAAATGCTGTTCAGACTTCTTTCCTTTCTATTCACTGGCCTGGGTTGGGCCCTTTCTTTCTTAGGCCCAACCCATTACCAAACTTTAGGTCATGGCCCAAAGTTCATATAGACAACTGGGTGCTTTATGTGATTGTTGTCACCTCGCTCAAAAGCCGTCACTTGGATACTTTAGCCGTTCTCTGAAGATCTGATTTGCTTTTCCCATTTTTGCAGAGATCTTTGCATTGAATGCTGTAGTGGGGGTAGGTACAGGCATTGAATGCTTTAGTGGGGGTAGACGCAGCCTTTTATCCTTCATTACTTACTGGACTGGGCTGGGCCTTTCTCCTTATGCTCAGCCCATTTGCCTGTAACTCCATTCTAGCCCAGTAGGTAATTTTCGGTGTAAACACATTTTGGAAACACTCCAAGGAACATCTTATTCTTGAAGTTCATGAGAAGTATTGGAATGCCCCTCCTCTGTATTCCACAGAATCAATCCATTCTACTTCTTGGAAGCTCATTGCCAGAGGTTTTCCAAACCCCTACGTATATACTGAAGAGAGAGATACAAAAGAACATGGATTGTCTTGGCCTGGCTGATAGACATAATGGAGCGCCAATTTGCAGACAAATGGTGTGCCAATGGTATCTTTCACATGATTCAAATGTCAAAGACCAATTAGAGATGGACTTCACCCTCATAGCAGCTGCAGTTATGTTTTGGAATTCGGCAACAAATACCTTTGATTTTTGATCGGGTCCGATGTCACCGTTGTTCTTAGATATGGCTTAGTTGTTTGGACTCTGCCCTCACGGGAGAAGTATTGACGCTACTTGTGACTGGACTGGTGGCCGCACAGTGGGATCTGACGAATTCAAACACCAAAACTCCTACGGTCAGTTTATAGGTCATTATCCTCGTAACTTTGCTCGCAAATGTTCTATCGGCTTTAAGTTTTCATGAAACATTTATCTTTCACTTTTCATGAAACGTTTGTCAAGTGGATTGGTGCTATTCTTGGCTCAGCACGTGTCTATTCTTTGTAATGGATCTCCAGCTGGTTTTTTTGGTTGTTCGAGAAGGTTAGTCACGGGGATCCGCTTTCCCTTTTCTTTTTTTTTTTTGTATTGTTGAAGAGGTTCTTAGCAAAGGCATCCATGATTTTCATAATTTAGGCCGTATTAAATTTCCTCTCCTCACAGGGTAGTGGCTCTATCACATGTTATTTTAGAATCGTATTCAGCAGCGCAGGGAGTCTTCATATGTGAGCAGCGCATGTAGAATGCACCATTTAATAAGGGTAGTCTCGCCAATAAAGAATATTTGTCCACGTGTCAGCTCCACAATTTGTCAGATTATTTTTGGCTCCACAAATGCCCCCACACCTTTGTTGTAGAGCGTGTTGCAGGTGTAGGAAACCTCAGTTGAGTGGGGCTACCAATAACACTTTTCCTAACTGTTTAGATTCTAAGTTTTGTCTTGATGCAAAAATCTGGAGGAAAATGGAATCCAAAGGCAGCTAGGATTTTATTTTTCTCTATAAATAGAGGGTTAAATAAACCAAGAAGTACTTTGTATTTATACACAAGAAAGAGAGAAAATGGAAGGATATTTTGTAACCCTTCCCCAAATTTTCTTCTTTGCTTGCCCATTTGGAGAATCATTCGTTGTCTTCGTCTTCGTTTTCGTCTTCATCGCACTAAAGGTAAGAAAAAAGTTCAAAAACTGTTTCTTGTTCTGTTGTTGCTGCCATGGGCAGCTGGGATTTGGGTGGACAAAGGTTCACGTGGCAAGTGGAGGGCAAGGACCCGTCAGGTGGCTTGGCGTGGCAGGAAGCTGGGGGCTGCTCGGCAGGGCTCGAGCTGCTGGTAAAGCTGCTAGGCCATTGGCCCTAGCCATGTGGGAGAGGACAAAAGGAGCCCAGATGGGCTCCTTCTGGTTGGGCCGAGGACATAGGCGCACACGCATGGAAGAAAGGAAGGTTGTGCCTTAGAGTCTGGCATGCTCGGCTGTGGCCCGGCGCTGCAGGGCTGTGGCCCGGCGCTGCAGGGCTACGGCCTGGTGTGCTAGGCTGCGGCTTGGCCTGCAGCATGGGCAACCAACCTAGTGCCGTGCGTTTCTCCATGCAATTTTTTTTTCGAACAATCTTCTAAATTCTTCAGAGTCGCTTTGTGCAGATTTTTTTTCAGAATGTCCCTCGAGTCGCAGTGGTGAAGAGGGTGCTCTGCCCAAGTATTGCGAAGGTGGATCTACGTCTTCTAGCAAAGAGTTGCTCATCCGAAGATTAGTACTGAGAAACAATTTAGTGACTTTCTTTGGGAGTTCTGGCATGCGATACCACGCGAGGTTCATGTGAAGCGTGTAGCAGACCACAGTGTTGAGGAACAGTGCACAAAGCTATCAAAGCAGGGAGGAGAGCCATCAAGTTTCATCCTTTCTACTTTGTGGTAAGATTCACCTTTCCCATGTCGCGTCTATGTCCATAAGTCATTTGCGCTATGAGGTGTGCACTTGCGCAGTGCTCTCCAAACTCCATTCGAGTGATGGCAGGGTTTATTAATCTGAGCAAGTTCTTTGACCTAAATCTAATTATCGAAGAATTCTGGTACTTCTTTGAAATTTTTCATTTTGGCAATGTTGGGCGGCTGAGGACGCGCCATAGGCTGTTTGACACCATGAGCAGAGGGGACCATGATTAGCCTAAGGATACGTTGGAAATCAGAGGTAAGTGGGAGTTTGACACGTCTAGTGAGCTGCACATCCTGCTGGAGTTTGTTGATGGTGAGTGATCTGCCCCAACTTCACTCTGCCTGAAATTTGATTATGACTTATCGTAACTTCAGTCTTACTAAATGTCTTCTTTCCTTTGCAGAAAATGAATTTGGTTCGACTCCGAAGAGCAGTTCAAACATGAAGAAGGTGCATGTCGCAACAGATATCCAAGCAGAATACCGAGAATGGTGCTGGCTACTTAGTCCACTTCGCAGGGAGAAAGATAGGCTGCCTCTAAAAGAAGTAGTTCGGCATATCAAAGAGGATGTGCTTGCTCGTTCTGTTGCTGTAGACGAGTTTGCTGCTCGTAAAGGTGGAAAGAAGAGATCTACGTCGCCTGCCAGGGAGGTGTCGATGGAAAAGAGGCCGAGGGTTTCTTCTCACAAAAGCTCTGTTGCTTCTAGAAGGCTTGTGATTTACCTTTCTTCTTTAAGGAATAAGAAGGATGTTGCTGAAGTCGTCAATGAGAAGAAGCATGCCGAAGCTGCCAAGCCCATCATTCCAAAAAGAGTTAAGTCTTTATCCGAGAACATGGCTGAGCGTAGGGGTTCCGTGCTACCCCCAACGTCTGAACTTGACGAGAAGGTGAGATGTTCGAGTGTGACTGCGTTTGGATCGACTTCTGAGAGACTTAATGCCGTGAAGAATGGAAAGGTGTTGGTGGCCACAAAGGAGGATTCTGCAACTAAAGGAGCGTCGAAAGCTGCTCTTGCTGCGCCTGGACCAGATGCAAGGAAGGAAAAGACTGCCACAGTGTGCAGTCATGATGGGACTGCTTGATTCTGACATGCTTGCTGATCCAGTTGCTTGTGCCAAGCTTCCTGATCCAGTTGCTTGTGCCAAGCTTGCTAAGTGTATCTAGGAGGCAGTTGGGATAGGCATCTTGTCTGAGTATTCTCCAGAAAAAAGAAGAAACTCGATCCTTGCCGCTATGCAAAAGAACCTGATTTCTTTCTGTTGAGTCAATGAGCTTGGACAAGATTTCGATTCATGATGCCTAGAAGGTCAAAGCCATGTTGGCTGCAAAAGCTTGTTCTGCTGCCAAAAAGATTGTAAATTTGGAGGCTGAGCTCACTGAGTTGAAATTGAAGGGGTTCCTCTCTTGTGTTGCCAATTCTAAGTAGCTGGAAGCCATTGTCGTAAAGAATGAAGACCTTAAGTTCAAGTTGGCCGTTGCTTGTTCCGAGATGGAAGCTGTACAAAAGGATGGGGACTTCGACTTTCAAAAGATTCAAAGTCTAAAGAATAACAATTCTGAACGTCATTCCACTTGCTTCACTAAAGACCGCGAGATCATAGAACATGTCAATGAGATTGATCTTCTGCAGAAGATTGCTGCTGAGGTTGAGTCCAAGAACAAGGAACTCCAGTCTGTGCTGCTCGTTGATGAAGAACTACAGAAGGATTTTGATGAGCTACGTGGCATTAATGAAAATCTTCTGAAGTTGAACGAGCAGCTGCTGAGTGAGCAGGCGAGTCATAAGTCATAAGAGTGATCTCGCTCAAGCCCAAGTTGATTTCTACAAGCTGGGCCACTCAGATCACGTCAAAATCAAGTTGCTAGAATTTGATTTCTTAGCTGCCATGGTTAGAGCTATTGAAGATGAAGCTGTGAAAGGTGATGCTGCTGAAGGCGTAGTGGCTGTTGAAAACCCTGAGATCATCCAAGCCGCTAAGGAGTTGTCTACTTCGTGGACTTAAAATTTTTTCTTTCTTCTTCATCTGGACTTTGTTTCTCCTTCGTTTAGCTTTGTTGGATTTTGTTGGTCTTCGAGCCTGTTTATCAATTTGCTAAAAATTTAAGAAACTGCTTCTTCCATTTTGCTCCATCTTCTTTGTTCAATGCGACTTGAACGCTTCTGCTTGGTTGAAGCTTATTGCGAAGTTTCTAGCCTTTATGAATGCTAACCAATTGAGTATCTTGTAGAGAAGTATACATTCCTAGTTTGCATGTTTTAGGTGTTTACTTCGTCTTTTCAGGAATGCGAGCTGCAGAGTTTGTTGTATGCTGCTTTCTGTTGATTGCTCGTTGTTGGCCGCCATGTGCTCCCACAATGCCAAGGCAGTTGGTACGCCATCTGCGAGTCTTGTTGCAACATTTCAATCGTTTTTCGTTGGCCACCTTGCACTACCGGCAATGCTAGGGTAGCTGGTGAGCCTTGCTTCGAAAACCTGTTTTGTGCGACTAAGGCTAGGTTCCGTCGGTAGCAAACCTCGAGCTTCGCAAGATCTCTCAACTCGACATGTTGGGGCTAGCGACATACGATGTTGTTGGAATCTCATGGGAAGCCATGGGTGAGTAGTGGATCTTGTGAGCCGCGTAGCATATCGTGCAGCGTGTTAAGGGCCTCTTAGGGCATGAGATTATCTTGATCTGATCATGTGAAAACATGAATGATGCATTGGAATTCGTGTGCTACTGGCCATGCCAAAGTAACTAGAAGCCATATGCTGGTCATTTGCCGTAAGATCTTGTGTTGTGCTTCTAAGGCTAGGTTCCATGGACAAACTCAGACGTTACCCTCACAAGTAGCGCTTCGTACATTGTGGCCACAACATGCTAGGCTTCAAACTTGTGAGTTGCCTGTTATATTCCAGAACTCATGAGTTGTGTAGCATGTCGTGCAACATGACAAGGTTCTTTGAAATTTGTACGAATTCTCTTACCTGCCTTTCAAATGGACATTTGGCCTTCAAATTCGTTGGCATCAGTAACTAATCTTTTTAGGGTTCCTCGAACTGTCAAAGTGTAGCATGGTAGGTCCCTATATATAGACGAAATCCACTTAATTTGCACATTCAAGAACAGACACTGAACTTCATTTATAGCTTTGTTTCACAGAACGTACTGCTCACATTGCTCCTCCTGTTATAGAAGCTCGAGTTCTCGCAGATTTGGCTAGTGGCAACAAATCCTTCATTTAGCAAAATCAGTTATGGGAGTTGCCCAAAGTCATGGCCATTGTAGCTAATTCTGAGCAACGCCAACACAGGTCACTTGTATAAGCATTCCATCCACGTCTAGATTTGCAGGTTTGTTTGCCTTTCCTCATGGGAGAGGGAACCAGTGGGTTCATGGGACCCATTCTTGCTTGGAAAGAGATGGAGGTCTCCGTGGTGTACATTGTTGAACAAACCCGTGGAGAAAATTCCACTAATCTTTATAGAAAACGAGCTGGAAAATTTAACAAAGCTTTGAAGCAAATTGCACATCTTTAGTCCTCAGCTTGTGAGATGTTGTTTGGCGGCCTTCTTAGCCACTTTGAACTTGATGGATTTGAACAAGGTTCAGACCTCTTTTGGAAGATCGGGCGTAGTACTTTCTCAGGTTGTAGGCATTCCACTGCTTGTCGATCTTTTTGTCGTTTATGGTGGTGAGGGTGTAGCTGCCTTTTCTGCTTACTTGACTGACTTTGTACAGACCTTCCCAAATGGGATTCATCTTCTTTAAGCCTTCCCTGCGTGCAGTGACGAAAGCTTTCCTTAAGACTAGATCTCCTGTCTAGAACTGCATGATCTTGGCCCTTTTGTTGTAGTTGGAGAGGAGCTGTTGTTGGTAAGCAACGATTCTGGTGACAACCTTCTCGCACTTCTCCTTCGCTAAGTTACGATTAGTGACGATCTCCTTCACTAGTTACAATTGGTACAACTACGTTGAGAGGAATGATGGCTTCTGTTCCAAATGTCAAAGTGAAAGGAGTCTCTTTTGTAGCTCGTCTCTTGATTTTGCGATACGCCCATAGGACTCCAAGAGCTCGTCTGGCCACTTCCCCTTCTTGTCGAGAGATTTCTTGAGGCAGTCCAAGATTGTCTTGTTAGATGCCTCTTCTTGTCCATTACCTTGGGGGTATCTCAGAGTGGACATGTGTTGCTTGATGCTGTACTTTTGGAAGAATGTTGCCAGGTTCTTTCCCACAAACTACTGGCCATTGTCGGTGACAATGGAATGTGGGATTCCAAATCACAGATGATGTTCTTCCAGATGAATCGCTCTATGTCCGCTTAGGTAGTTGTTGCCATCGATTCTGCTTCGACCCACTTCGTGAAGTAGTTAGTTGCTACTATCATCATGTTTCTGCCCCTATGAGCTGGTGGCATTGGTCTCACTAGGTCAATCACCCATTGCATGAATGGCCCAAGACTCGTTTGTGGATGAAGCTCACTGGCAGGTACCGCTGGGATCGACTTGTAGCTTTGGCATCTGTCGCATCTTTGAGCAAAATCCTTAGCAAACTAGTACATGGTTGGCCAGTAGTAGCCTGCGTTAAGAGCTTTCTGAGCTAAGGATCGGCCTCAAGAATGATTACGGAAGCTTCAGGCAGTGGAGGTGTGGGCCATCAATGGATCTTCGAACCAGCATGCCGTTCCACATGTAGTATCGTGCTGCCTTCATATGGGGCTTTTGTGATTCCATTCTACTTTTAGGGAGAGCATCGTTGACTAAGTAGTCGATGATGGGATTTTGCCAGCTCGAAGGGCATTGATTTGTGGGATCTCTACTATTGTTTCCTCATCTAGGCTCGGCCTCTCTAGGAATTCCACTGGGATGGAGCGTTTGAGTTAGTGGTCTAGGGCAGAGCCTAACCTTGTCAGGGCGTCTACATGAGCGTTGTCTGCTCGAGGAACCTGCGTAAGAGTATAGGTGGGGAATGCACTGAGCAACTCTAGAAACCTTCTAAGTATCGTGCCATTCTTGGGTGCTTTGCTTCGTACTCACCTAAGGCTTGATTGGTGACCGGCTGCGAATCGGAATGAATTGCGAGCTTCTTCACCGCTAAGTCTTTCACTAGACGGAGGCCTGCTCGGAAGCTTAGAGAGTGAAGGACTGCTTCAGGATTGAACTGTCTTGAGTACGAGGACCAGGCCTGCTCCTGCTCCTGCTCCCTGATTGTTGGAATCTCTGTCAACATACAAATGCCACATATCCCTTACAGGTGCAGCTGGCGGGTCTTTTCGTTGTTCGTCCGTCTCAGGCTCTGCTTCGAGTCGTGCTGCTGCGTCCACCAAGGTAAGAGACATAATGCCCCAAATTAACCATGAAACGCATAATTAATTCTTAGATTTTCCTAAGTTCATTGATTTGAATGAAATGCAACTCGCACTAAATTATTCTTATCAAACTATCTAACTGTGAAACGCATAATAGATAAACATATCAAGCTTCGTGACAATCATAAAAATTAACTAGACAATTATAATTATGAAACGCATGATACTCTTGCCTAGGATTTACTTAACACAACCGATGTCCCTTCGATTTTTACTACTGATGAATACAAGTTCATAATGATTAGGTGAAAATCACTTATATTCTAGCTCCAAGCCCTAACATGCAAACTAAGTTGGCCACCATAATAAACATACGAGGATAACTTCTCTAAAAAACAGATAAGTACATCACACATTCACAATTTATGAAGAAATAATTGGATAAATCAACTCATAATAAACATATGTTCATGGCTTCAAATTCACCCTTAGCTATAAACGAAATGAGTTACTCATGTTTGAAAAGAAATTCACAAGTAACATTGAAAAACAAACTAACAAAATCACAAAGGTTCGAATATATACAACTTTGAATGTCACGACTTCGACTTGAACATCTTCTTGTCTTCACCTTGGATGGATGAATGAATTGAAGGGTGAATGGAATGGTTATTATAGCTGAGAATGTGGTAGAATGCAGCAGAGAAAAAGAGTGATGCATGCGTGAGGAGTGTCATCACAAATTGATGCTTCTTTGATGTATTGATGCGTCTCCAATGCTTGAATCATTGAAGGACTCCAAGGGCACGATTTAAAGAGTGTTTAGACATCCTTAGGACTCCATATTTCATCTGAAATAAGTGTAGAGACACGCATAGAACAACTGCCACGTTTTTCCTTGAAACCAAGTCCAACTAGGACTCTACAAACTGTTTTGACATTTTCTCATTAAAATGGTGATAACTAATTCTAGAAGCATCGGAATTGAGATTTGTAAAATCCTGTCAAAACAACAAATCTACAGCTTTCCATCCATATATGACATGACATGAAATGCATCCTCAGAAATTCTGGGTGCTCTGTCTAAGTTTGCAGTTCTGAACAGCACTGTCCAAATCTCACTCGGATTCTACTTCTTTGCAATTTTCCTTGTCTTCCAAACTTCTATCTTCTAATCCAGGCAAAGTCAGGTCATTATCCATCACATGTGTCCACTCCTAATAGCTTTACACATCCCAAATCATTGCTTTCCAGTGCTTGCCGCACAAGCATTCTATTCGAAATGCAAATAGCGCTCTATTTCGTTCCTTTAGCTTTCTAATTCCAACTTTGCCATTTCTACCTACAATAAAAGGAAAATAAAATAAAATACTACAATTAATGGAAATTAACTAAATAAACATAGAGAAATAAGATAATAACGTCGCATAAATATGCTCCTATCAAATTCCTCCACACTTAGCTTTTGTTAATCCCGAGCAAACCAAGGAAAACAAAACAAAACAAAAACCTAAACCTTCCAACGTTCACCTCATGGATTTCCAATTGTTCATGACATGTAAGAATCACCGCAAACATAAACTAAAGCCCTCCTTACTCTTCAGCATCTCCTTAATTGTGGCAACATTTACAAGCTCGTATTAATCAATTTAAAATTATTTTTATAAACAATATACATGCCATAAAAGAATCACTCAAATCCTCACCGGGCATACTCTCAATTTCACTCAGACTTTCTGACTGCACTCCCTATTCTAGGTATATGTGAGAAGCAAGAAACGATCTCATGAAAGGAATGCCACTACTTAAAAGCAAGAACCAGGGATCCCATATGCTCATACCAAATTCAGACTCCAGTCATTGAAACACATAAAATCAAGATAAAAGTCAAAGGTTATATGGGGGCTAAAGGTAGGGTCTAACAAAGATAGGATAAAGACAAACAAAGTTCTTAAAGAGATAGTAGAGATGAAGTTAAGACCTTGAATCCAACATATGACCTCAATACCCAACTAATGAAACATACAGGAAAGATAAACAAACTACAGGGCTAGATTTCACGTTATGGACCCATCTTCAACACTCAATACTATATAACTCAACTATAAAAGAAAAAACAAAACTAAATAACCTCTTTTCTTTTTCTTTTCTCAACTTTTCCTTCCTTTTTTTTGTCTTTTTTCTTGATTTGATTTTTTTTTATTCTTTTTTTTTTATTTTATTTTATACGATGAACGGAACTAAATACATAAATTTAACAAAATACGAGGAAAGATAAAACAAAACCAACATCTCCTCCACACTTGTTCTTCACTAACTATAGGTCAAAAGAAATTCCCAATAAGTCATGCTCAACTACTCTTTAAGAAAAAGGTAAGAATTTTTCTATACTAGGCTAGGTAGGGATAATGCGGGTTAACAAAAAAAAATAGGCTACAAGGCTGAAAGGGGTTAAACCTACAATATATATAAAAGGGAAAAATGCCATTTGGCTATGGTGGTTATCTAGACACCTTCATCTTGTTATATTGTTGTGCAACCAATTTTGACGCTTTGAACAAAAATGGCATAAGTTCTAGCATTTGGAACTAAAAATATGAAAAAGCAATCCAAGTAGTAACCAAGCAAAAAATAATGAGATCATGCAATGACTTAGAAAACAAGAAACTTTAAATATTAAGCGTAGACAACTCTCCAAACAAAGCATAAGCTCAAATCTCACAAGGTTGTAGCATTATTTCGAGTGACTTCCTTCAATCATGTTAAAAACACAAAACTTTTTCTTTTGTGATTAAATGTGAATTCATTAATGACAACTACAACTAAGTATCAACCAGAGAGCATATCAAACTTCAACCTATGTATGTAACTTTCCTTAAAGTAATGCAATCAAAAATCAAATCCTCATCATAGTGTTGGAAGGTACCCTAAGACACAAAAACAAACATACAAAGAACCTAAAACTACCCAAAAAAACACAAAAACTGTTTTTTCTTTTCTTTTTATTAAAAATGATAAAAAAACCAATTTAGTACTATTCCCCCCCCCCCCCTCCCCCTCCCAAAATAAAACACTTAAGCTAAACATTGTCCTTAATGTTTCAAAATAAAACAAAAAATAAAAGACAAACTAATAAGCAGGACAAAAAAACAAAACAAGCATAGCAAAGTAAATTCAATAAAAAGAAGGTTAAAAGAAAGCAAATCTATATGTAGAAGCCGTAAATCCATCGTTCTTCTATCTTCGACCCTCATGGGTTGCCTCCCAAGAAGCATTTGCTTTAACGTCTTCCAGCCAAACGGTACCGTCAATCAATCCTCAGTAGGGGCTACGACATGGAGAGGTACATCCTCCACGACATACTCCTCAAAACATTCACTCATTTGATCTTTGAATTGAAGGGTGATAGTGATCCTTCCGAGTTGTGGTGTTTAGCTTCCCGTAGTCAATGCAAACTCTCCTGACTTTTGATTTCTTTGGTACTATATACCGCAACAAAGACTTAAGGGCATCAACATTTTCAAAAGTCCCATAGGGGTTGCTCTCGGCCATGGTGAGTTTTTTGGGGTTACAATTTGTCCCGGGTCATCAAATTCAACTTCTTCATCAATGGTCGTCTCAAGTACATCCCCATTGATAACTTATAAACCTCCTTGCACTGAAGTTTCAATAAAGAAACAAGAATGATCATCCATAGGAGACTTAGTATCTTCGGGAATATTAAAATCAATCACTTCTCCATCAAACTCCATTGTCAAAGTTCCCTTGTATATATCAATCTTGGTCTGGGCCGTTTTCATGAATGGTCATCCAAGTACGATTGGCAGTGGTGGATCATGGATTGAATCTTCCATCTCAAGCATGTAGAAATTAGTGGGAAAGATCAAATTATTCCACTTTATGGCATCAAGAAGCGGAATGTTAACTTGCACTTTTCGGAAGGTTTCTAAGATTTCTTTCTCATGTTCTTCTTTCTTTGATTGAGCGAACCTACTAGGAAAAGGTGCATTAGGAGGTATCGAGTTAGAAATAATTTAATTAGGAATGATATCACCTGATTTGAGTGGCAAAGAAAGCATAGGAGCTGCGGCAGTAGGGTTGGTTGTGTTAGGAGGTTGCGGCAAGGTGTTCTGCACCCTTGCCATGGCCTGTTTGGTGGTCTCAACCCCAAACAATAGCAGTTTGTCTTCATTTAAGTCAAATTTAGAAGTTTTGGGGTCCTCCTTAATCACTTTACCACTCCTCAGAGTGATAGCTTTAGCGGTTTCAAACCCTCCCTTCAGATTAGCAACAATTGAGCTTGGAAGTTTGCCTTGCTTTTGGATTTGTCCCATGAATTCCACTATTTGTCCCATTTGATTTTTCAATTCTGCCAACTCTTTGGCTTGATTAGCTTGTGAAGAAGCTAAAATAGTAATTAGCTTATCATAGTCCAAAGGCAGATTTGGATTTTCTTGGAAAGGCGGTGGATTAAGTGGTTGCGCAAGAGGTCTTTGATGAAATCCAAGGGGTGCTTGCTGTGCTTGGCCATAATTTTTGTCTTGTTGTTGTTGTTGATCACGCAACTTGAAATCATGATGGTCTCTCCACACAGGGTGTATTTGAGAACGGATCATACTTTTGTTGATTTTGCCCTAAGTATCCCACGACATTCACTGTTTCCCATCCTCCATTCTCAGTCAACTGAGGACATTCCCAATGATACGTAAGCAAGGTATTTCTGGTCCTTTATAAAGAATGATCAGTTGCATGCCCATGCTGAGTGCAAACGCAACATGCAGCCACAGTTTGTGTTTTTGGTCCTTCGAGGAACTTCATCATGAGAACGGTGAGATGAGCCATCTGAGCTTCCATATTCGAACTAGTTGCAACCCCATTGACTTGAGATTGGTGTATGGCTTCTCTCTCTCCCACACCTTGGTACTATTGAGCATTCAAAGCACGATTTGCAATCAAAGTCTTCGCTGCGATTGGAGATTTGTCATCTAAAGCACCTCCAATTGAATTATCAAGCATTTGTCTCTCAAGTGAAAGTAGTCCTTCATAAAAATATTGAATCAAAAGCTCCTCCTTCATCTGATGTTGTGGATAAGACGCAATCAAGGTCTTGAAACGTTCATAGTATGCAGGAAATGATTCTCACGTGCCTTGCATGATTCCACTTATCTTCTTCCTTAGCAAAATCACTCGAGAAGTAGGGAAGAACATCTCAAGAAACGCCTTCTTCATGCTTTCCCATGAGGTCATTGTCCCAGTGGCAGTTCAAACAACCAATCTTTTCTCGAACAAACCACCTCGAATTCCTTCAAGTGCTTGTTTGGATCTTCCATGGACAAACCATGGTACTTGGGAATATGATGCAGCAAGCTTGACTTCAATTCGAACTCATCCATCTTCCTTGCAGCTGCGGATGGATATGGAATGTAGAAAGGAACGACATTGTCTATCCCTGAGGTAGAAATCTCCTTAACTGACCGATTGTCAACCTCCATCTCTTGCTCCCCTTTCTCGGCTTCAACCTCAAATTTTGACTCACAACTAGAACTTGGTAGATTGTACTCGGGTTGCTTCCTTTTTCTCCTCAAAGTCTTCTCAAGTTCCGGATCAAAATCAACCAAATTCTTGTTAGATCATCAAGTCATAAACTAGTACCTGAAAACAAAGAAAAATAAAAATTAACAACTAACAAAAAGAACAAAAAGCAAAATCCAAGGGATTAGCAGAATTGCTAATCCCCGGCAAACGGCGCCAAAAATTGATATGCTAAAAGCTAACACACAATTTAAAACCCTATAATGTAATCGTAGTATGGATAAGTAGGGATCATTCTAGGCCGGAGATTAGAGGGATCTGCTAATCAAATGACAAACAAAGAAAAAAAACACTAAACTATTTCAAACAAATAACGAAAGAACGGGGGGATTTTATTTTGACTTAACTAAGATTAAACTAAATTCGACTATGTAAACAAATTGAAAACAACAAGCAAAATAAACTAAAGATAAGTCTAACGACAATGGTGAAAAGTTAGCTAAAGGATCCTTCTCCACACACAAACATATGTGTACAAGTTGATTACCACTAATTTCCTTCTATAAACCGTGAATGATAATGCCCCAAATTAATTCTCAGATTTTCCTAAGTTCATTGATTTGACTGAAACACAACTCGCACCAAATTATTCTTGTCAAGCTATCTAACTATGAAACACATGATAGATAAACATAATAATGATCATTAAGCTTCGTGAAAATCATAAACATTGACTTGACAATTATAACTGTGAAACGCATGATACACTTGCCTAGGATATACTTAGCACAACCGATGTCCCTTCGATTTTTACTACTTATGAATACAAGTTCATAACGATTAGGTGAAAGTCACTTATATTTTAGCTCCAAACCCTAGCATGCAAACTAAGTTGGCCACCTCAATAAACATACAAGGTTAAGTTCTCTATAAAACAGATAAGTAAATCACATTCACAATAAAAATAATTGGATAAATCAACTCATAATAAACATATGTTCATGGTTTCAAATTCACCCTTAGCTATAAACAAAATTAGTTACTCATGATTGAAAACCAATTCACAAGTAACATTGAAAAACAAACTAACAAAATCACAAAGGTTCGAATAGATACAACTTTGAATGCCAAGGCTTCAACTTGAACGTCTTCTTGCCTTCGTTGGATGGGTGGATGAATTGAAGGGTGAATGGAACGGTTAGTATAGCTGAGGATGTGGTAGAATGCAGCAGAGAAAAAGGGTGATGTATCCGTGAGGAGTGTCGTCACAAATTGATGCTTCTTTGATGTATTTATGCGTCTCCAATGCTTGAATCATTGAAGGACTCCAAGGGCACAATTTAGAGAGTGTGTAGACACCCTTAGAACCATATTTCATCTGAAATAAGTGTAGAGACACGTAAAAAACAACTGCCACGTTTTTTCGTTGAAACCAAATCCAACTAGGACTCTACAACCTGTTTTGACCTTTCCTCATTAAAACAGTGATAACTAATTTTAAAAGCATCAGAATTGAGATCTGTAAAATTCTGCGGAAAGTAGACATCTAGAGATTTCCATCCATATATGGCATGACACGTAATTCATCCTCAAAAATTTTGGGTAATCTATCGAAGTTGGCTGCTCTGCACAACACTGTCCAAATCTCACTCAGATTCAACTTCTTTGCATTTTTCCTTGTCTTGCAAACTTCTATCTTCTAATCCACGCAAAGTCAGGTCATTATCCATCACATATGTCCACTCCTAATAGCTTTACATGTCCCAAATCCTTGTTCTCCAATGCTTGCCGCACAAGCATTGTATTCCAAATCCAAATAACGCTCCGTTTCACTCTTTTAGCTTTCTAATTCCAACTTTACCACTTCTACCAACAATAAAACGAAATGTTTTTTCTATTTTTCTACTCTTTGTACTGGCTAAATGAGCTCTATTTTTCTATGAGGGGTTAAGGTTCTTACCGTCCCGATCTGTGTTTGAAATGTTTTTTCTCTATTTAATAAATATATTCACAACAGTATCTTTTTATGATAGCAATGCTAGAGTGGATTTGACGTTGTTGTTTAATTAAAAAAAAGATTAGCCGTTGAAATTTAAAACAAGTATATTTGTTATTTGATAAACCCAATATATTGAAAACAATATCTTTTCATGATAACAATACTGGAGTGGATCTGTGTTTGTCTTCTTTTTCTTTCTGTTTTTATTTATATGGAGCATATTTTCCAAATGCTCATCTCTTATTTGGTCATTCATCCTCTCCATACACGGTGTGAAACCTGAATAATAAGCCTTTTTGTCTTCTTTGTGCAGTTGCTAATCTGTATCAAGCATACCATAAAAATACACAATGCATAAAAATTAAGTTAGTAGACCACAGATTTGCTAACAAACAGAAAATCAGAAAAGTTTCACTAACAAAGCAGCTTCACAAACAACTTAAAACTAAATATCCAATTTCATTAATCTAATTCCGTCCCCAACCTATTTCACATATTATTTACCCAAAAAAATAACTTTCGTAATGCTATTTTAAACTATATATCAGTTTAATTAGCATACATAAATCACACTCTTAAGCTCACAAACAAGAGTTCAAGATTTTTTTTTTTTTTGACAAATAGCTTTTGGTCTTTTATTATGAGGGTTGTATTAGAAATCCTATGCCCTTTTAAGTGAAGTTCATGTTTGAGGAAAACAACAGTTCTTTGCTTTACCACTAGCTTTAATCATGCAACAATGTCCTTCCATGATAGCAATGCTAAAGTGGATTTAATGTTGTTGCTTAAGTAAAAAAAGATTAGCCAATTTTACGTTGAAATTTAAAACAGGTATAGTTGTTATTTGATAAACCCATAACGAAAAATAGTAACCATCTTCTAGGAGATAAAAATAAAATTGCAGTTTGATTTGGTTTAGTCCAAGACTTAATGTTTTGGGACTGTAAAAAGTGAACCAATTAGAGTCACATAAGTTTTGAGCAACTTTAACTTATTTGAAACCATATCTTACAGTTTTTGAGCATGTATAGTTGCGTACCTGAAATGGCATTAAATATGGAATCAGTCAGAGTTTTTAAATTTTTAAAATTTTCTGCTTTGGTAGTTAAGAACTGACTAGGTTACGCTCTAGAATTAAGATAAATCCAAATCCATTTATGGATTGGTTCCAGTAATGCAAAACGAAAATAAATCCAAACCATTTATGGATTGGTTCCAGTAATCCAAAACGGTGTTTGTTTCCCTAGACTACAACATTTCGGACAATTGATATAACTAATCTGTATAAATAGTACTTGATTGATAGCTAATTCTCCATATCAAATTCTCTCTCTCTGTTAAGTGATCTCTTCATTCATCTCTGATAAGTTATCCTTTTGTCTGTCTGTCTATCGATCTATCTATCTAGCTCCAGGGATGGAGATGGCTGACCAGAGAGTAGAAAACAAAGTCGTCTCTTTCCAACCCCAAAATAGTATTGCAGACTTTGATCCCCCAAAGAAACCCAAGACAAAGAAGTTCGCTGTTGCCTGTGCCGTTTTGGCTTCAATGACTTCAATCTTACTGGGTTATGGTAATTGTTCCTTAAAAACTCATTCTCTATCATCTTACTGGATTTTTAATATTATATTCAAATTGCAATTTGTTTAGAAAGAAACTTCTCCACGTGTGCAATACATGCTGATTTCACTTTTATATACAGATATTGGTGTAATGAGTGGAGCGTCACTCTTCATCAAAGAAAACCTCAAGATCAGCGACGTTCAAGTCGAAGTTCTTAACGGTACTTTGAACATATACTCTCTTATTGGCTCCGCCCTTGCTGGTAGAACCTCCGACTGGATTGGCCGCCGGTACACCATAGTACTTGCGGGAACAATCTTCTTTATTGGAGCTCTTCTCATGGGCTTTGCCCCCAACTACGCCTTCCTCATGTTCGGGAGATTCATTGCCGGAATTGGAGTTGGCTACGCTCTTATGATAGCTCCTGTCTACACCGCCGAGATCTCTCCGGCCTCGTTTCGTGGCTTCCTCACATCTTTCCCCGAGGTTTGTCACATTACCATGTTATGTTAATTATCATATAATAAAGTCTTGGAAGCTTTTTTCGAAAAATCATTATAGGAAACTATATATATGGGTGATGCTAAAAAGACCATCTACTTAAATCATGTTTTGTAGACCACATAATGCGGCAGTTGATGGTTGAATTTCTTGTTTAAATCATTAAAGAATATATCCAAACATCAACCGTCACATCACGTGATCTACAAAATATAGTCTAAAAACATGGGATATAGGCACGTAGTTAATATGTTTATGTAAATATAGGCACGTACGTATTTGTAAGTTGATGTTCCGTAAACCTCTCATGTGTGTGCATGTGGAGTTTATATTAGTAGACTTAACAATTTTGAAAATGTGTAGGTGTTTGTTAACGTTGGTATATTATTGGGGTACGTATCCAACTTTGCCTTAGCCAAGCTCCCAATCCACTTGAACTGGAGGATCATGCTCGGCATCGGCGCAATTCCCTCAATTTTTCTGGCCCTCGGCGTTTTAGCCATGCCCGAGTCGCCACGCTGGCTCGTCATGCAAGGGAGACTCGGAGACGCCAAGCGGGTCCTAAATAAAACATCAGCTTCTGAAGAGGAATCGCAACAAAGACTAGACGACATTAAAGAAGCTGCAGGAATCCCCAAAGACTCAAAGGATGAGGTCGTTCAGGTTTCTAAACGCAGCCAAGGTGAAGGCATATGGAAGGAATTGCTCCTCCGTCCCACGCCGGCTGTTCGCCATATTTTAATAGCAGCCCTTGGTATCCACTTCTTTCAACAATTATCGGGTATAGACTCTGTGGTTTTGTACAGCCCCAGGATCTTCGAGAAGGCGGGAATCACTTCCTACAATGACAAGCTACTTGCAACCGTGGCAGTTGGATTTGTCAAGACCATTGCCATCTTGGTGGCAACATTTCAACTTGATCGGTTCGGACGTCGTCCTTTGCTTTTGAGCAGCGTGGGTGGAATGATAGTTTCTCTTACGCTGCTCGGTGTGGGTCTTACGGTCGTCGATCATTCCCACAGCAAGGTCCCATGGGCCGTCGCGTTGTGCATCGCCATGGTACTATTCAACGTGGCATTTTTCTCCATCGGATTGGGACCCATCACGTGGGTCTACAGCTCTGAGATCTTTCCGTTGCAGTTGCGCGCGCAAGGGTGTAGTATGGGAGTGGCCGTAAACAGGTTGACGAGCGGGGTCATCTCCATGACTTTTATTTCATTGTATAAGGCCATCACGATTGGGGGAGCCTTCTTTCTTTACGCGGGAATTGCTGCGCTTGGTTGGGTCTTCTTTTATACGTTGTATCCGGAAACACAGGGTCGATCCCTTGAAGATATGGAGGTCTTGTTTGGTAAATACCACAAGTGGACAGAAGCCAATACCATGCTCAACAAGACTAAGCAAGCTGATCATGGTTATGGTGACGAAAACAAGGGTCAAATCCACTAGGAATAGAAGGCCAATGTTTATTTTTATAGAAGTTAATTTGTTATTCAAAATCTTTTTTAAAGGGTTTGTTATTGAAAATTGATTCTTCTTCATATAGCATTTCGTTTCTTTCCAAAAGCAATGAAAATAATATTAGGAAAAATTATAACAGTGTTGTAAATTTTATTAATTATGTAACTCTGCACTGTTTCTCTATTCTCTATACGAATATTTCATTTCTAACCCATATTTCATTTCTAACCTGTTATGAGCACGATGACGTTCTTGGTTCAATTTTTTTGTTGAAATATCATTTTCTTTTGAGCTATAATCACATGGTTTAGAGTCCTTAGACTCAATGATCGAGTCATTAGACTCAATGATTCTCTGAATATTTGTGCTGAATTAACAATTACTTTGTGCTGAAAATAATATTAGGAAAAATGATAACAGTGTTGTAAATTTTATTAATTATGTAACAATTACTTAATGATTCTTGAACTTAAAGACCAGTTTATCTAGAAAAAAAAAAAGGAAGAAAAAGGAAAGTAAAAATATTGATAGTTGAAGCAATAATAATAAATATTTTATTTAAAACAATACTAAAATAATAGTCATTATTGATATATATTGAGACACTAGTGTGGAGTCAAAAATAATTTCAAAAATCGTGAAGCATACCCCCAGACAATTTCTTAAGTAGTGCCAAGACTGGCTTTATTAAATAGCAAAGTTCATATCAATTTACACGCGCTACTCAACCAGGAGGACATTCTGAGCTGCTGACTACGATTTATCCAAGCTCCGCTGCCCATTGGCAAGGAGAAAATTACGAAGAAATTAAGGACGAATTAATATTTAAATTTTCTCCCTTAGTTTCCTATTTGAATACTAATTCATTTATTCAAGGAATCAACATCCTATTTAATTAGGATTCTCAGGGATAATTTCAATATATTATTTTATTAAATATATAATTGGCACTTATCTCTCCATCCATCATGCGGATGACATTCATTGACCAATTGGAAGTCGACATGTGGCAAGATCCCACTCCCCATGGCCGGCCGAACTCCCCTATAATTAAGTACCTCAATCTGCACCACATTCTGGTAAGCTTATGCTACTGCAATCAAAACCTAATACTCTCTCTTTTCAGAGAAACTAACTTAGGCATCAGAAAAGCTAACAAGAAAACACCTTTGATCATGATTCTGGCGTTAATCAAAGGTGTTTTCTTGTTTTGTAGGTGCAGAATAGTAAAGTCAACAATGAACGGATTTTTGCATCGACAATTAGGAGCCCCTTTCTTTCTTCTCAAATTTAGGAGCAAGATTACAAGAAAAACACCCTATCTTTGGCGTTGGGGTCTGCAACCAGGCTTCTTGATCTTTTCCTTTTACTTTCCACTTTGTTTCTAGTTATGGTCACTCTCTTGCTTTCATGGTTGTGATCGTGGTTTGTTCAATCTCGGATTCTAGAACAGTGACTATTGTTCAGATCTGAGGTGGTGGTGTTTGTGGTTGGGGCTTTCGGAAAAAGAGTACTATGAGAAGGAAACTCGGCATTTGTTGGAGGGATTCATAGCAAGGCTTCTTGCTAATGATTGCAAGATCATCAAAGGTTGGTGCAGTATTTTCCTTGTGGAGCCTCTAAAATAGTTCTCGAGCTTACAATGTTTAGTCCTCATTAGGGCTAGTTTCGGTTCGGTAATCAAACTGAAAGCTTATGTCTCTAGGAGCAAGATGGCAAATTGGGAATGGTGAAAGTGTTTTCTGTGGCGTGATAATTGGCTCCCTTCCTCTTCAAGAACATAACCCATGCCCAAAAGCTATTCTGCCTGGTCCAGCCCCCACCCTTGTTAGCGATATAATTGACAGGAGCTCGTCTTCGTGGCGACTCGATCAGGTCAGGCAATTCTTGGATGATGATGATGTTTGCTTTATTAGCTCAATTCCTATTTGTAACATCAGCCAACTGGACCGCCTCATATGGCCTTTGACTAGGGATGATGAGTTCTCTGTGAAGAGTGGCTACCATTGGGCTCACCAGCACTCTCTCTCTCCTCAAGTGGCTCAAAGTTCCAATCATATTAACAAAAGTATTTGGAAGTTGGTCTAGGGTATAAAAGTTGTTCCTAAAATATCCAATTTCCTTTGGAGAGTGTTCGCTAATGCTCTTCCTCTGAATCTCAACCTTTACAGAAGAAAGATCGTTGACAGTCCTCTTTGTCCTTTCTGTAATGACTTTGAGGAATCTCCTGAGCATTGTTCAATTATCGACAACCAAACCCATCTCAAGTTATTAATCGATGCTCTGCTTCAATTGCTGAGATGGTATCTTTTAGATGCAGGATGGATCGTCCTCAGTTGGTGCCCTCAGCGGTTAACGTGTCGTGGATGCCCCCTGCGACCATAGTTTGAAATATCGCGCGACATCGCGCAATATCGCGCGTTTTGTCGCGTAACGGAACCAATTTCGCGACATCGCGTAAAATTTTCACGGAAGTCTCAAAAAACGTACGCGATTTACGCGAAATTACGCGATGAAAACGCTATTTGTAACTTTTAAAAAAAAAAAAAAAATTTGCCCAAAAGGACAAATCCCTAGTTTTGGTAGTGACAATGACGATAGTTTGCTTGGTGATGATATTCTTGATGAGGATGATGATTTAAATGAGTAAAGTTTAGTTTTTCTCGTTGTAATGGGTTTATGAATATTTTGTAACTTTGTGAATGATCTTTAACATAAGATCATCATTATGTTTGGCATATTTGGATTTTTATTCAAGTGTTTTGTGTTGTTGAACTTGAAAAATATGTATTTTGATAGTTTATTATGCATTAATGTGAAATTATATGTGTTTTGGTGCAAGTATATATATATATGTGTTTATTCAATGTTCATTACTATTTTACGCTATGCAAGTCTCAAATAGCTTACGCGAAACCGCTACATAGCGCGACATTGCATAGCGAAACTTCCCACGCGATGCCTTACGCGACGCGATTTCAAACCTTGCCTGCGACCCCTCTCATTAAGATAAACGTTGATGGTGCTTGGATCAAGGAATCTTGGAAGGCGGGCATTGGCGTTATTATTCGAAACCATTTGGGATTGCTGTTAGGGGATGAATGCAGGCACATATTGCGTTCTTCTCCAGAAGAGGTCGAAGCCGATGCCATCTTATCAGGGCTCTCTCTTGCTAAAGCTATGAATTTCCAAGCTGTAGTGGTGGAAAGTGACTGCAAACATATGGTGGATTGCCTAATTAAACCTTCTTTGCCAGGCCTTTGGAAAATCTTCCCAATCTTGCAGGATATCAGGCGCCTAAGTGGAGCTTTCTCCTCCGTTCAGTGGAGATGGATCCCTAGGTCAGCGAACAAAGTGGCTCATGAAGCAGCTACTTTGGCTCTACAGAGGGTGTGCAATTTTCAGTGGGGATCCTTGCCCCTTCCCTTTCTTGTTTTGATTTTGTCAAGGGATGGTCTTCAATGCCCTCCTGCTGTGTAATTTTTTTTGGGGTTGGTAGAGATTTGCTCTTTCTCCCTGAGTTAGAACTCTTTTGGAAGCCTCTAGGGCTTGAAAAGCTATGTTTCTGTTGTCTGAGACTTGCATGTCTTTGCTTATGCAGAAACATGGGTTTTTCCTCTCTGTGAGGAGTTTATTTGTACTTTGGCCCTGCCCCTTTTTATGAAAATTATCATTTGTCCAAAAAAAAAAAGGGTAATCAACAATTACAAAATCATATTGGAGATTGCTCTACTTAGAAAAATCAACAGTTACAAATCAAAACAAATGCAACTTACTTTAGTTTTATCGCATAGTTGCGTACCCGTAATAGTTAAGAACTAACCAAAACCAACAGTCACATGAAAGTCTTGATTTTGGGTGGGATGTTAAACTTCTAAATCTAAAATAAGTTTCAATGGAGTTAGTACTACAGTGTAGTGATGTTCTTTTTCATTTGTAAGTGAGAAGTTTTAGGTTTGAATCTTGTGGATGGCGAGTTTGATACCAACTTATACCCCACCTTTAGTTTGTGTATTTGTTTATTTGTCACTTTTTTTGAAGCTATTTATTTGTCACAGTACTACTATTTAGTGGTATTACTCTTCACCTGTAAGTGAGAGGTTTTAAGTTCGAATCTGGTGGATGGTAAGTTTGATATCAATTTATATGTGTGGTTATTACATAATGTGAGCACTTTGGCTTCTTAGCTAGGCTTAGACAGGTTGTAGCTTAGTTGCAGATTAGCTTTGACATTTTAGCTAGTTTAGTAACGTTATACGTATGCGTCCCAATGTTATCTCCGATTTCATAATGTGAGCACTTTTTACTTTTCTATCCAGTTTTCTAGTTATGCTTAAAAATTTATTTCTGGTTCCTGATGCGCAAGTGCCTATGTGTGGTTATTACTATCTACCTATATGTTACGTGTGGAATGTGTCTATGAGAGACTTAATGTCTCAATTAATATATTTTTTATGTTAGGAGCAACGAACTGATCCGATAGAAAACCAGTATGCAAACAAAAGCCAAGGAGAAAGAGAGAGAACCAAGACATTGAAAATGAAGGAGAAGAAAATAATTATTTTAGATGGAATATAGATATGGAACGTGCTTTGGCTGACATACTTCACGAAGAACGAAGATTGGGAAACAAATGAGATGGTGGTTGGAAGACAGTTGCTTATAATTCTACTTCAGCTATATTATCTGCTCAATTTGATATTCCTGTAACTGCTGATAACATTCGAAATCATGTGAAGTCTTCGAAAAAGTTTTATGCAGTAGTGAGTGATATACTAAGTCAAAGTGGATTTAGTTGGGATGGAACCAAAAAGATGATAAGTGTAGATGAAGACCATGTTTGGCAAGAGTATGTGAAGGTATGATAAATTTCTTTTTCTTTTGTGTGTGATATCCTTTTAATTCTTCTTATACTTATGATTTGCTTATTAATTTTTTATGCTTTGATTGGTAGTCACATGGTGCTACTAAAAGCTTTCGTTGGAAGGTCATTCCAAATTGGGATGATATAGTGGATTTGTGTGGCAAAGATAGAACTACGGGTGAGGGTGCTGAAACAGGTGTAGAAGCCATTGAGATTATGACTCCTCTCGCATAATGAACCTTATCACATTGATTTGGTTGGTGATATGCAAGGTTTAGAAGATATTGAAATTATTAATGAGATTTCACCTAATTAAGCCAATGGTCAAAAGACTCAAAGCAAGAAAACACCGACAAGTTCTGTGGATGTGCCTCATACAAAGAGAAAACCAGCCACCCCTAAACATGTGATTGCAGATTCACTTGCCAAGATGGCTTCATCCTTTCAAGACTATATTTGTGCATACACAAAGAAGCTGCAGACACAAAGAAGCTTGATCCAACAGAGGTATATGATGAAGTAAATGCAATACCAGATCTCAGTGAAAAAGAACAAGTCAAAGCATGTGCTTAGTTGATCGAAAATGACAAGCAATTTCTCATGTTGAAGACACTCTCAATTGAGAAGAAAAAGAATATGGTATTATTGCTTACTTCACGAGGCGCATAGAATTGTTTTCATTCTATTTCTCATTTTACTGATTTTCAATAAGACATTAGTTAGAATAGTCTTGCATGTCATGAAAGTTCGTCGACATTTGCAAGTGTGCTTTACTAGGATTTTCCTACTTCAATCAACTCTATCATATTATTGCAGACTTATTTTTCGTAAAATACTGCTTTGAGAAGTTGTTAATTGTTGGAAAATTTAGAGTGTGTTCCTTTATTACTAAGCATTGGCAGCCTCAGTTTTTGGTTTGATGTGCCTCCTAGCTTTATCACTGATGTACTCATTGAGGATTATACTAATCTGTAGCTGGGCATTTTAATTTGTAACATTGCATAAAACGTAAACTGGATATTGCATGTGACCAGTTTATCGTTTTTCTTTTTTAAATTTGTATTCTTGTATAGAACACAAATTTTAGGGATTATCCAAACAATGAAATTTCTAATTCCCGTCATTTTTTTAATTTCTATGTATCCAACATCCAAACAATGAAATTTCAATTAACGAAATTTTAATTACTGTAAATTATAATTCCCGTCATTTAGAATTCTATGAAAATTTAGAAATTCTCCATCCAAACATAGTGTAAAGTTAAAAGGAATATATTTGTTGTGCTCGTAGTAGGTTTTTTGTATCAACGATGGCTTGCATGCGGTTTATCTTTCTTCGAAAATTCTAATTTCAATAAATTATTAAGGTATTAAGTTCATGCATGTAGATAAAGGTACAATTTAAAGAATAGACTTCTTATGATACACGTTATATGATGACTGATACATTAAATATGGTTATTCTTAAAAAGGGTTTCAAGGTACTTAGTATATGCATGTTTTAGTGTCCAGTTTTTTATGCACAAAATCAGTGGGAGTGCAATGTTTTTAATCATGTTTTGGTTTTCATTGTTTATAGTTGGATGTATTTCATTTTGATTTGCTTTATGTTATTATTTTTGGAGGTTAATTTAGTCAAGTTACTTTAATGATTACAGTTTTAATATCTATGAATATACCAATAGCTAAAGTTATTTCGCTATAAAGTGAAGTTCTTGAAGGTTTATAAGCATGATTAACATATTCATATCAGTTTTGATATGGAGTTTATTAGACAACATTAAGAGCAAGTCCAGCCCTGCTGGATTGCTCGGGCAGCGTGGGCAAATCCACTGGGTGGATTGCTGGAGTGGGCTGGAGGGCGAGATCCACCGAGGGAAAGGGGCCACTCGGGGGCCAGCCCAAGCAAAAATCGACAGCCCAAGCCACCGAGGTGGCTGACGTCAGGCTGGCGTCAGCCACCCCGAATAAAAAATTTTGCGTCAGGCGCGTGCAACGCACGCGCGCGTACAGCGCGTCCCAACAGCCGACTGCAGGGTGGGGCCCAGCTGTCGGCCACTATAATTCTAACCGTTGGGGAAGCCACGTGGCTTCCCCTGGACCGTGCGATCTCAACGGCTCTTTAATTTGAGCCGTTGGATCTGCAACGGTAATAAAAAATAAAAAAAAGGATTTAATCTCAACCGTTGGATCTCAGATCAACGGTTGAGATTAATTCCTTTAAAAATTAAAAAAAAATGTTTTAAAATCAGAAAAGTTACCGTTGTGACACGTGGCACAATCTGGAGCGTTGAAATTCAAATTTTTTTAAATCCAACGGCAGTGATTAATTAAGGGAATAAAAAATTTAAAAAACATTGTAAAAAATCTGTAAAAATCGGGAAAATTTTTTTAAAAATTTGTAAATTTTTTTTTATTACTTTTCTATAAATACCTTGGCAATATCATCTACCTTACACCACAATTCCATAATTTCTCAACATCTTTCAAGCTTTCTCCTATCTTTCTCTCAAAGTTTCAATCCATTTTTTTTCAAACAAAATGACTACTGGGGCAGGTACGAATTGGACGCTTCTTGAAGATGTTGCGTTGTGTGCTAGCTGGGTTCAAATCACTCATGATTCGATTTCGGGTAATGAGAGCAAGAGGAGATGGTCCTAGCACCACAACACAGGATCATCCTAGCAACACAGATTGGTTAGGTGGAGAGTAGCCAATCACTTTGTTATAACCGGAGCCCATAATTTTCCAATCAATTTGGGTTGTAATTTCTTATTCATTTAATAGAGTGTTGTATGTTGTTTCCAATTTATTTATTTAAAGGTGGAGAATTGTTATTCAAAACACATTTTTATTCAAAACAACAAATAAAAATTACATCAACACACCAAACACACCAAATAAAAATTTACGTTGTATGCACGATATTTTATAAATAAATAAATAAATACAAATATTTTATTGTTATTGGTTTTTCGGATAATGACACGTGGCGCAACGAGAACGATTAAAAATCTTATCCGAAATTACAAATAAAATTATTATGTATTATTTTATAAATATAAAAAATACTAATATTTTATTGTCAATTGCCAGGGCAATTTAATTGTAGGGGTGGAGATGTAAAAAGCAATTGACAGGGGAATACACTGTTCATTAGGGCAATTGCTGTTCATTGGGGTGGATTGAATAGTGATTGCCTGGGGGGAGGTGGGCAACACTGGAACTGCTCTAAAGTTCATTGCTGTAAAGGTATAGTGCACTGTTTCAGTTATAATAGCATTTTCATTTCTGTTGTAAAACTTCGTTGGAAGTGAGCAACACGTAGTTGTTTGTTCAAGAAGGACCAAAGTGACTGCACTTGTCACGCCCCGAAAACCCCGTCATGTGACAGTGGCACGTGCCCTGAGGATCCTAAAAATATAATATTCACTCGACAGAATGTCATACTTCCAAGTATTCCCAAAACACATTAAGCTGTATCTATTAGTAGAAAACAGATTAGACCAGAGTTTGATTCACAATGAAAAAATTTTAAAACAAAACATAATGGGTAATTCTCACTTTACTACCCTCAAGTATTGTGAAATTTGCACTTTGCTACACTTACGTCTTTTCGTCTCACTTTCATGCCTAACGTTTAATTTTCTTGACAAATTTATACATCTGTTAGTTTATCTGTTAATTTTTCCGTTAACTGATAATGTGGCGGAACTTTGACCCACTAAAAAATCCAAAGAAACTAAAAAATTCAAAAATAAAAATGAGTTTGTTGCGGAGGGGGCTTAAAGTGGACGGGGTGGAGTGAATGTGCAGCGGAATAGAAGAGGTAGGGAGAAAAGAAAATTGAAATGCTTTTCTCTTTATTTATTTATATTTTATTAATTAATTAATTTTTAATGTTTATTGTCCACGTGTCAGAATTTATGTGCAGATTGGACCCTGTGAACTCCATGGCCTAATTTCCAGATTCTTTTCCCTTAATCTTCAATCCAAAATATACCCCAATGGTTATATTGAACTCATCCCTTTGATATAATCGTTTATTAAAAACTCAACTTAATCAAGCTTCCAATTAAACACAGCTTTTCCACCAATTCAGAAATCTGGGATAAGGCAAGGATTTCCAGCAAACAAAACCTTTTCAACTCTTTACCTCAACTCGTCTGAATTGATATTCAGTCCTCATTCAATCTCCAAAACATGAGCATCCGCCATGAACAAGCTTGAAATCGAAGATTTGGGCTTAATTAGTAAAAAATTAATCCCAAATAGAACGAATTTTGAAACCTTAACAACAGCCCTCAAATCTTACCTTAGAACATTGTGCTTGATTCACTGAGCATGTGGGCGAAAACCGTTGGTCGTTCGGCCTTCCGGATTGATAGTCAGGAATTTCGAGAGTTTTAAGGTAAAATGAGAAAGCCTTGTGTTTTCTTTTTCTTTTCTGTTCGTTGCAGCTGAGGAAGAAGAAGAAAATATGGTATAAATCCCATATGTTTGCCGCCTCGCCTCTTCAGTTTACAGGTCCAATTCCATCATGCCTCTTGTTTCGACTACACTTACCAGACGGTATAATTTGATATTAGTCAGTCCCAATTCCCTTTCCACCGCCAAAGTCCGTCCTTCCCTAGCCGCAAGCGCTTCCACATGTGCAGCAGAGTAAACATTGTCAAATCGCTTCACTCTTGCTGCAACAGACTTCCCTGTTTCAGAGATATTGGAATTTGAAAGCTGAAAATCTTGCCACCACGAGAGGGCTCTTGAGGAGGAGGAGACAGGATCCTCGCGCTTACCATTCAAATCAAATCATCATACAGAGCTCCAACTTATTCCAAGATAGATGGTCCGCAAGACACAAAGCCCATTCCTGTATCGAGTTCACCTGAATACTAGAGGGAGGTGGGCCAATCGGGGTTGACATCCAAGAACACCTCGCAAACTGGCATTCTCTCATAAGGTGCAGGCTTGATTCCCCTTGCACACCACATAAAACACAAGTCTGGTCGCTGCCAATTGGGGCGGCGATAAAAGTTTGCTCCAGTAGGAATTATGTCCCTACAGATTCACCCTAGGTGGGACATTTGCCTTCCAAATATTCTTCCAGAGAGGAGTAAAAGGGTTGGGGTTCGATGAGGAAGCTCTCGAGAGTCGAGACTGCTGCGTCCCATCCCAGAGCCACATGGTACTGCAGCACGCACTTTTCACTAAAAACAAGCCTTTCTTGTCGAAATTCCAGATTAATATGTCCTCCGGTTTTCAAGAGCTCAGAGGCATAGCTTTGATAAGTTCGACCTCAACATCAGAGAAGAGAGAACGAATCAGATTCTGGTTCCAAGAATTGTCCTCCTCATCGATAAGCTCTTTAACTCTCTCGACCTCACACCCTTGGGGCTTCGGCCAGAAGATCTGAAAGGAAGAAGGGAGAGGATCCACCTGTCCTTCTTATAACCTCTCGAGCAGAGCATAAACTTTCCACACATACCATGCATTACTTCTTACCTGAGCCTCCAGGAATGAAGATTGCGGAAAATATTTAGCTTTTAAAACCTGCGCAACCAAGGAATCCGGATCATGGATCAAGTGCCAGCCCTGTTTTGCTAACAACGCTAAAATGAAAGCGTATAGATTCCTCAAACCCAGTGCATTCTTCGTCCATCCTCTGAATCATTCCACCAAAAAGAGGCCACCAACCTATTGAGATCATCACAGAAGGTTTTTGGGAGGAGGCAATCCATGGTATACAAAGGGATTGCTTGCGCTACAAGATTAAACCAAAATTTCTCACCCGGCCGCACTTAAGATCTTCCCTTTCCAACTTTGAAGGGGCTTCCGAAGGCGCTCTTTGATGTGTCCAAAGCAGGCACAGCGATTTTGTTCGACGAGAGTAGGTTGCCCAAGGTATTTCTCATGTCTGTCAACGTGTGAGACTCCTAAGCATCGAGCCAACTCTTCTTGCTTATCCCTCTTTATGTTCTTGCTAAAGCAAACTGTGCTTTTGAGAAGATTGACCTTTTGCCCCGAAGCATGCACGTAAGTTTTGACTTTTGAGAATCCGTGTAATCTGATCACACTCCGAAGGTTTTGCCCTTGCGAAAACGAAACTATCATCGGCAAATAGGAGGTGATTTATAGTTGGTGCGCCTTGGCAAATGGAGACCCCCTAGATTAAACCTTCCCGTTCCTTGACGAAAGAGGTAGGGCGATAATGGATCTCCTTGACGAAGACCGCAGGATGGGAACAGGTACCCCTTAGGAGAACCGTTAACCAAAAAAGCATATGAGACGGACGGAACACAGGTCATCAAGAGCTCTACCCACCTTGGACAGAAACCAAATTTCTCCAGAATGTTCCGTAGATACCGCCATTCAATTCGGTCGTAGGCCTTGCTCATGTCAAGCTTTAAGGCCATATATCCCTTCTTCCCCCGTCTTCTATTCGTCAAAAAGTTGGCCACCTCCGAAGCCAAAATGACATTATCAGAAATGAGCCTCCCGGGAACGAAGGCGCTTTGATGATGCGAAATGAGCTAGGGTAAAATTGTCTTGATCCTGTGAGTGAGCACTTTCGAAGCAACTTTGTACATCACATTGCTAAGGCTGATCGGCCTTCAATGCGCCATTTCTTTTCGATCCTTTTGTTTCGGAATCAGCGTAACGCATGTGAAGTTTATTTGTTTCAGA
Source organism: Gillenia trifoliata (assembly GCA_018257905.1). Classification (NCBI taxonomy): domain Eukaryota; kingdom Viridiplantae; phylum Streptophyta; class Magnoliopsida; order Rosales; family Rosaceae; genus Gillenia; species Gillenia trifoliata. The sequence goes on from CM031080.1 coordinate 20,827,448, forward strand.
ATTCTCCCCGATGACAGGAAATACTGAACACCTCTCACTACATCATTGCCGACAATGGACCAGAATTTTTGGAAGAATAGAGGCGGCATACCATCGGGCCCTGACGATTTAGATGGATGCATTTGGAAGAGGGCCATCTTAATTTCTTCGGATTCGAAAGTTCATCTCATCAGTAACCCTGCTCTCCAAAGCAGGGCCATCTTAACTTCCGTTAACTTGGCTCTCACCTGGTCGATCTCCAGTTGGCGGGCATGGAACGTGCCTTTGTGCCATTTTAGGAGGGCAAACTTTGTGTTTTTAATTTTACTCACCAACTGCAACATCGAAAACCAAGTAACATCAGGGCCCCAGCCCCTCCTAATCACCTCTGCACAATCCTCATGATCAGCCCACATAGCCTCAAAGCGGAACAACTTCCTCCTTCTGCCTCTTTTCGGAGCTTCATTAACTTCTTGTAAAACAGAAATATGATCGGACATGCAGGGCTCAAGGTGCTTAACGGTGTATTTGGGGAATCCGTACGTCTTTCCACAGGGGGTTTGCCAGAACCCGATCCGGCCATTCCCTAATTCCACCGTGACAAGTAAACCATGTGAAAGAATCACCTTCAAAGACCAAGTCTTTCAAGTTACAATCGTCCATAGCCTCGTGAAAATTAAGAATTTGCCTTATCGAAAGATTACCCCCTCCTTCCTTCTCACAAATCTGCAAAACTCCGTTCAAATCCCCACCGATCACTCAAGGTAGCGAAGAAGAGGAGGTCAGACTCCTAAGCAAATTCCATGACTCAACCCGATCCTGCGTAGTCGGATTACCATAAAATCCGGTCAGTCTCCCTGATGCCACCAATCTCTGAATCAAAATGATTCTTTGAAGAGGACAGCACACGGAGCAACAATAGTGTGCTCCACTTCATTCTCACCACTAGACTCTCCTTCATCATTAATTTCGAGGGGTATCTGGAAACATCCGGGTCGATCCAGGCCCTATTTAGGCACCGTGTTTGTGAAGCATCATTGACGTCTTCACCTCAATGTGTAAGCCGATTAGGGCTCGTCCGAACTTCAAACACCTGATTGCGTTACCAATTGTCTTATAGTACGGGAGTGTCGTTTGTAGATAGACTTCCTGCAGGAGCTGTGTTGACCTGCCACGTTAACTATATATTCGTTGGCTCCAAGGTTATGTGTTTGATGGGATTGGCTACAGTGCTCGCAAGCATTGGATGCTCACACCGATCTCACCTTCCTTCTCCCCTCTCTCCTCCCTCCTCCCTCTTTTGGTGAGATCGGTGTGAGCATTCAATGCTTACGAGCACCGTAGCCTACTCCGTGTTTGATGGTCGTTTGTAGTTTTACTTCATGCTCGTTTTTCGTGCCCAATTCAGTGGCAATGTTAGATTTAACCTACCACTCTTCAACGAAACAACTTCTTAGATGGTGAACACCAACAGGACTGGCCCATGGGCTGTGCGAGGTGTGCAATTGCACAGGGCCCCAAATATAAGAGACCTCTAAAAAATTATGTTAGCCCAAGAGTTATAGAAGCTGAAGAGGACTAATGTTTAAAGAATGTGTATTTCTGTTTTACTTAGCTAATCTTCTTATAAAAAATGGGCATTTTTTTTCAATTGTCCAAGCCCAATACATTTCAACTTTGACTTATCTATAATACTTTTCGAGAGCTTCTTTGTACACCCAAAAGTGGTCTCTGGACACCCAATTTCTTTGGTCATCCATGTTTTATTTTTAAATTTATTTGGACACCCATTATCTTTGCGAATATACCAAATTTAACCCTTAATAAATTATGTTTTATTTCTCTTCAGAACTCTCCTAGGAAGCTCCATCAGATTTAATTGGTGGTAGGCTTTTGTTCTCAAAATCAAATTTTCCTCCGCCAAATTTATAACTCTCCAAATTCAGAAAACACCCCGTAATTCAGTGAGAGTTTTGTCCTCCCTAGCTTTGGGCTGGGCTTTTGTTCACCCTTGCTTTTTGCAAGGCTTATATTGGTCTTTGTTGGCAGGAATCTAGTTTTGTTTTGTTGTAGATGTCTTCATCTTAAGCCCTTCATTTCGGTAGTTTAATTTCCTTCGTTAGTGTAGCAAATCTCCTTTTGATTGGAATTGTTCTCTCTGAATCATGATTGATTTGGTGGAGAGCTTTTCTTATTGTGAGTTGATCTATATGTCTAATCAAAGAAAATCTCTTTTTGGGGCTTGGGTGTCAATTTATCAATGAAAAATCAAGGTGGTGAAGCATGCATGCGGCTGGGTTTGTTGAGAAAATGCAGAGATGAATGGGGGATGGGCAGAGATGGCATAGGGGGTAGGGAATGCGGATGGGTTCTTCATTTTTTTGCTAGGTTAATTTTTTTTTCTTTTTTATTTATTTGTTTTTTATATTAAAAAAATGAATGTTAATTTTTCAATGTTAATTTATTCATTCCAACAACACAAAGAATGTTAGTTTCTTTACTTTTTATTCCAAAATATTTAATTGGGTTTTTGGGTCATTTTACCAAGGGGTAAATTTGTTTTTCAATGTTTTTCACAATTTTGGGTGTCCAGAGATTATTTTTAGGTGTACAAAAAAGCTCTCTACTTTTCTCACGTTTTTTTTTGTCAATGGTCTTTTCTCACATATTAACTTGTCTAAGTTTTATAGGCCCTGCGTGGCTGTTCTAATTTTTTTTGTTGTAAAATTTCATTAATTTTCTAGCTCTAACGATAACTTAAAAACTTAAGACTGTTCTAGAATTTTTTTTTCTATTTTATTAAATTTTCTAACTTTAAGGGTGACATGAAAAATTTAGGGAGAAAGAACTTAAATGGGTGACCAGTTGATACGCAAATAGGATAGTTTTTATTTAATAAAATAAAAGGGTCTCAATTTATTTGTTTGCACACGACCTCAAAAATCAATGAACCGGCGCTGAACACCAGGTGATTGATAGTAATATTACAGTTACAGTTTTATCAACACATAACATCAATATTGCAGTCTACTCTAGCCGAGTAATAGTGTAGTAGAATTACACAACTTGCATTGTGTTGCAGCATTCGCAAGTTCTATGAACTTCACGTGTGTAGAACACACTTCCTCAAAACCTTTGATGTAGTCTTTGATTTGCCACACTCATTGAAAAAGAAGCACGATGACTCTTAGCCATGACACATGTTTCATACTTGAACTCTAAATCACTACAAGTGTGAAACAAAGAAGGAAATAGATGCTTTAGATAACTGAATGATGGATGTCCCAAACGTCGATGCCACAACCAAATTTCATGTTTGTCATCGACTTTGGCACTTAGAACTTGATGATTACTTGAACCTGAAAATACTTTATCCTCCATAGTCAAGATGTACAAACCCCCAATTCTTTTACCACAACCTATTATCTTCTGAGTTTTAAGGTCTTGAAAATATCAATACGTGAGGTAGAAGTGAGCGGAACAATATAAGGTATCAAGTAATTTTTTTACAGACATAAGATTGCACTTAACATCAAGGATAGAGCATGAACTAGTGATAAGGTTGGAGTAAAAGAGATAGTAGCTTCACCCTTCACAGGTGAAGGTGCCCCATTTGCACTAGTAATATACAAATCACGAATGTAATCACGTAACTCATCAAACACTCTTAGGGTTACCAGTCACATGATCAGTGGCCCCAATATCAATTATCCACTTCTTTGTTCTAGCAAGATGCATAACAACATTATGATTATATTGAGCCATTTAGCCAAAAAAACACGAACAATAGAGGTACAAAAAATATGTAGTGGAATTGAGACAATTTACCATAAACACTATTCATGACTGTAGCATATTACTGTTCACTGGCATTGTTCACGCACGGCACTGTTCGCAGATTTTTTTTTGAACGAAGCAATCATGACAACACAAACTCATACCGAACAATTAGAGAACATCACTAAAAAAGTGGGCATAAAATTAAAGCACACATGTCACCAAGAGAGAGTGAACTGCTATGATGCCAAGTTGAATTGAACATGGTAAATATCAAAAATATATAAACAATATTTAGGAATTTCCATTTTTATTCATTAATCTCCAAAGTGGAGTATATATAGGAGTTACAATTGGTATTACATATGCACTTCGTCAATGTGAGACAAAAGACTACTATTTACATTTAGCTAATATTTACACATATAACTCGCAATAGAATTCTTGACACGTGATGCCTATATAAGTTTGAGGTCCATGTGCATGCTACTAACATACCACAATCCTAGAACTCCCTATCAGTTCGTTGTATATAAGGAGTATAGTAGTGCATAGAAGTGCTTCAATCTATTATGTCCTCAAGTTTGATCGTCCAAAAATTTCATCATGTCATCTTCTCCATACATGTAAAGCTTATGTGTTTTGATGTATAGAACTGATAAAGTTTACATGAAACACTTTTTGTTGAAGGTTTAGGATTAAGACAAGAGGAATTGGAAGATGAAAGAGAGGGAATTCATCAATCCAAACTGAAAAAGAACCTGGTCTCACTCTTTTACAGCTATATATTAAAATTGAAAAAGTGCAAATATTAATCTTGTTCTCAAGAAATGTATGTTAGACAAGAAACAATATCACAAGTCAGAATATATACATATGTATATGTATATGTATATGTATATGTATATGTATATGTATATGTATGCATATGTATGTGTATCCTGTTATTTGTCGTTTAAGCTCGTTCGTAAGCTATTTTCAATGGTAAGGGAATCAAATTGAAGACCAAACTTCTAACAAACTTAATTTCTTCCTTCCACACAAGTTTTCTTCCAACTTGAAAAAGAAGATGAGAAGATGTTCGCAACAATTACACAGATATCAGTGAAATATGCAATGACATTTCTAAAGAAAGAAATTCTAATCAGGAAACCAACATCATCAAGTGCATCAAACACTGATTATTGAGCATTAGCCGTTTTAACTCTAGTGGATTTGACCCTTGTTGTCGTCACCATCAACTTGCTTAGTCGTCTTAAGCATGGCATTGGTTTCTCTCCACTTATGGTATTTACCAAACAGGACCTCCATATCCTCAAGGCTTCGGCCCTGTGTTTCTGGGTACAACGTATAAAAGAACACCCAACCAACCGCAGCAATTCCCGCGTAAAGAAAGAAGGCTCCCCCAATCGTGATGGCCTTATACAAAGAAATAAAAGTCATGGAGATGACCCCGCTCGTCACCCTATTTACGGCCACTCCCATACTACACCCTTGCGCGCGCAGCTGCAACGGGAAGATCTCGGAGCTGTAGACCCATGTGATCGGCCCCAGTCCGACGGAGAAAAACGCAACGTTAAGTAATACCATGGTGATGCACAACACGATGGCCCACGTAATCTTTCCATGGTGTTGATCGACGATTGTAAGGCCTGCACCGAGACAGGTAAGTGAAAATACCATTCCGGCCACGCTAGTCAAAAGCAAAGGACGCCGTCCAAACTTATCTAGGAAAACAGTGGCGACTAAAATGCAAATGGTCTTGACAACTCCAACAGCCACCGTTGCGAGTAGCTTCTGATCGTAGGAGGTGATTCCTGCCTTTTCGAAGATCCTGGGGCTGTACAAAACGACAGAGTCTATACCTGACGATTGTTCAAAGAAGTGGATACCAAGAGCTGCGATTAAAATATGGCGAACGGCTGGCGTGGGATGAACGAGCAATTCTTTCCACACGCCTTCACCGTGGCTGCGTTTAGAAACCTGAACAACCTCATCGTTGGACTCTTTGGGGATTCCTGCGGCTTCTTTGATCTCATCTAGTCTGAGCTGACACTCTTCTATGGATTCTGATGTTTTTTGCAGAACTCTCTTGGCGTCTCCAAGTCGCCCTTGCATGACGAGCCAACGAGGCGACTCGGGCATGGCTAAGACACCGACGGCAAGAACAACAGATGGAAATACGCCGATGCCGAGCATGACCCTCCAGTTCAAGTGAATGGGGAGCTTGGAGAAGGCATAGTTGGATACGTACCCCAGTAATATTCCAATATTAACAAACACCTACATATTTTCAAAATAAATCAAATCCATAAATATGAAGCAAATATTTGAAAAGAAAAAAAAATCGCATGAAATGTTTTAGGTCTGAACCTTTTTTATCTGTCCACCCTATCAGCAAACATAAATTTTATTTTATGCATGCCATTTAAAAAAGTAAAATAAAACTTCCCTCGTACGTAAAAATAAAATGCTTATTTGATGCTTTCTTTTTTGAGTTGGTCTACCATACCCTTAAAAAAAAGGTACCCGTAAAAAAAGTACTACTGCGAAACATAAAAATTAAACTTGTTACAGTAATAACTACGTTATATTTTATTTTCTATAACCTGAATATTATTATATAACATTAGAGTGTAAACTTTGACGATTATAGTATAATTTCACATTTATTGTAATTCAGTCATTTAACGTTAATTTCATGTTGCAACACAATTAAACGTGAATAACAATAATGAATAACTCTGTGATGTTTATTAATAATAACTTACTGGCTCGCCTAATCCTTTATGACATGAGCTAAGTTTTATCTCTCTCAGTTGTAATCCTTTATTTTATCAATAAAATTCTTCTTTTTAATTGAAAAAAAATATACTAATAATAACTTTGACAAAACATTCGTAAAGTAACAATCAACATTAGTAGTGTAATAAATCATTTTATAACTCACTATTATATACAACGTTGGACAATAGACTTTGACAATTTCAATGTAGTTTTATTAAAACAAAAGGTACTATATGTGCGTGTATATATATATATATATATTGTTTCCAATGATTTTTTGACAAAAGCTTCCAAGACTTTATTATATGATAACAAAACATGGTAATGTGACAAACCTCGGGGAAAGATGTGAGGAAGCCACGAAATGAGGCCGGAGAGATCTCGGCGGTGTAGACAGGAGCTATCATAAGAGCGTAGCCAACTCCAACTCCGGCAACGAAACGGCCGAACATAAGGAAGGCGTAGTTGGGGGCAAAGCCCATGAGGATAGCTCCAATGAAGAAGATTGTTCCCGCAAGTACTATGGTGTACCGGCGTCCAATCCAGTCGGAGGTTCTACCGGCCAAGGCGGAGCCAATGAGGGAGTAGATGTTCAGAGTACCGTTAAGAACTTCGACTTGAACGTCACTGATTTTGAGGTTTTCTTTAATAAAGAGTGACGCTCCACTCATTACACCAATATCTGTACATAAAAGTGGAACAAACATGCATTCCATGTAAAGATAACTTTCTTTCAAAGTAGAAAACTACTTAAAATTTCTATAAAAAAACAACTTTAAATTTTCTGTGTAAGTGTTTTTTAAAGTAGAAAAAAAAAGTAAAACTGTTGTTGGCATTCCAAAGTGTGCACACTTCTCTAGCTTATATCTTGTTTTGTAAGGAACTGCAGAAGAATATTGGACAATTACCATAACCCAGTAAGATTGAAGTCATTGAAGCCAAAATGCCACAGGCAATGGCAAACTTCTTTGTCTTGGCTTTCTTTGGGGGATCAAAGTCTGCAATACTCGTGTTTTGGGCTTCGCCGGTGATGGCCTTATCTTCAACTCTCCGGTCAGTCATCTCCATGTTTGAAGATAGACGTAGATAAAATAAATAGAGAGAGAGAGAGAGAGAGAGAGAGAGAGAGAGAGAGAGAGAGAGAGATAGAAGGACCACTTATCAAGGAAAGAAATAGAGAGATCACTTATCAGAGAGAGAACTACATAATGCTTGAGCTACAAGTGGAGCTCTGTTTATATAGATTTTATCGATTGGTTGCTTTGGAAAAACAAACACCATTTTCCCTTAATCCGGGATAGGATTAATTTGTTTTTGTGCAAGAACATAATAATCTGGCCAGTTCTTAACTATCAATCCGGTCACGACAAGCAAAACGTTATCTTTACTTGGTAAGATTCACGCTACTAATTTGATTACTACGAATAAGAATCCACAAAGCAGCAACGTCTGTTGGATATGGTTCCTAAATTAAAGCCGTCTACAGAGTTCTCACTACACGCCAAAACTCTATATATGGTGACTTGCGTTGAAGTTAACTAAACTAATATGTGCGATTTAGTTTCGTTTTCAACTTCCAAAAGTCTTGAGTTAAACCAGATCAAACTGAAATGTAACTTTCGGTGATCGGTTTGACCTTCAGTGTACCGTATGAAATTGTGATCATTATCTAAGAGTGGATAAAATTTTCCTTAATTACTTATGAATTGAAATTGATTTCAAACCAAAACTGAACAAAATCGCTCATTAAGACAGATTAGTTTGGTTTAGTTGTGATCTATCGTTTGAGGTCTAAACCGAAACAATTCCACAAAATATATATTAGTACTTTGACATGTGGTTTAAGTCTTAAACCGAACCAAACTGTATCGTGCAAGCGTGCACACCCCTACCTCAAATAGTTTGAAAATGACTTCGAATTAGCAATTTAATATAATATATGTTTTCTTGGTCGACTGGTAATATCATTAGTAAGAAGAAAGTCAATAGCCACTTACAACATGATTACGAAACAACGTACTAAAACAATAATTAACCCAAGAAAAAAGGAACAGACAAAGGTGGCCAAGCCAATTAAACAAACAGATTCGCTAGTCATGTATGGAGCCATTTTACAGGTTCACTAGTGATGGAGCCATGGCACACATCCCTGGTTAATATGAAACTCTCAAGTAACCTGAGTTGATTTTATTTTTCTTTATAGATTGAGGTCCCCGTTGTAAAACGATTAATTAATTCTCCATTACATTGGCAGGCAACATTCTTCACTGGTTCTCCATGGATAGTTCGTCATATGAGTTTGGACAACTGCAGAAAGGGAATCGATATTTGAAAGGTTAACTTTAGTTTACAATAAAATGAAGTATCTTTTCTTTTTTTTGGGCAAAAAATGAAGTATCTTTGAGGTCTTGTTTTGCCCTTGTGGCTTTATGAATTCTCTTCTTTTTTTTTTAAGTACAAACGATAAAACTACATTAAATTATAAATTATGAAAACGGAAAGAATTTGAACCCGGAACTTAGTGAGTTGAAGAGAAACACTCTAACTACCAAAACAATTCTAACTTGTAAGTATCTTGTAGATCAAAGAAATAAAAATACCATGGCCTTTTTGATTTGGGGATCAGATCATATCCTTTTAACTACGCTTTTGAGGTAGGGTTAGGAGCGGTAGGTTTAATATTCCATATTCCCTTGTAAGACAATAAAAGTAGAAACAAAATTGTTACTCTGCTACTACTATGAGATTGTGATACCTTTACCTAATATAGGGTCAAACTTTAATGTACGTACTGTTGAATAATTTAAGATTTATTTGAATGATACTTATTACCCAAGATTTTTCCCCTAATGACCAGTTATATATAGTACAATGTAATGGCAAAGTTGGGAGCATATATAGGATCATCGGTTTCTCACATGCCTAGAAATATTTGCATATGATATACGTAATTGGCTTGTGAGACGTGATTGACCTAAAGAAAAAGTGTGTTGTGAAAAAATATAAATATATGAGAGAAATATACTTAAACGAAATGTATATATAATGAATTATTTGGAGTACCTCTAAGACTTTAACAACCACTTATTCAAAACTTTCCAAATACATGATTCTTTTTTTGACAAACTATAAGTAAATCTACATTAAACCACGGGGAGATGATTTGAACATATGGGACCTCGAGTGTAATTAAGGAGGATTTCAAATACATGATTGTCTCTCATTTTTGCTTTTATAAATGGGTGGTGCTACATACACCAAATTCATGCACCAAATTTTTGCACCAAAATGATGTGGTGCGTTCTACATTATATAAATTTTAAGTATAATTATTAATCAAATTTCATTTTACCCTTATTCAGTAAAGAATTTTTTGTTTGACATGAAATTCCACTTCCTTTCTGTTTTTATAACTATTTACATTTTAATAGGGTATTGTTTTGTGCCTTAATTTATGCTTTTAAAATGAAGCAGTTGTGGTTTTATTTTTTTAATTAATGAGGATAATTATGGGTTATTTGAATATTTAACAGTAAGCAGCCTCATCCGATGTGTATTATTTTAAATGACGTTTAATGCAATATTGGCATTGGCAAAGGAAGAAATGGGTAATAAAGACTTTAACTGAAAGAAAAGAAGAAGAATAAAAACAGTATAGACATGCATATAATTCTATGAAAGTCCACATAAGTGACAAACAAAAGCATCATAAATCACACTACACGAACCCCCCACTTCTCCACTTAGTCCCCACAAATTTGAACTACAACTCTTGATGAACATGACCAAATCAAAACTAGCTCAATGCCTACCTAAACTTTCTTGGGGTGCAATCATTTTCATGAGGCTGGTAAGTCTCAACCTTACCTGATGGCAAACCTAACTTAACTTCACCCACTACCAGTTGGCGAAAAGCATGATCCCACTATATCACAACTTTGGTAGGTGTCAAATTCCTAGACACAGTCCATACTTAATTAAGGCAAAGAACATGTGCTTGCTTGCTGTCTAATCACATGCCCATGATGTTCTTGGGAAAATGCGACTTGATTTATATTCCAGCAGCACTCGATTATAATAACACCGTATCATTACGGAGGGAAAGTGATTTTCTACACTATTATTCTTTTTTTTGCACATTAAAAAAAAATTAAAAAACAAAAATAAATAAAAGCTTGAAGAAAAAAAAAATAGTGTGCGAAAATTATTTTTACAAATCGTGTAAATTTATTACTAACGTTTTGATTGGAAACCTTAGCTTGACATCAAACTTAAGAGCACTAATTTGGATGAAAGTTTACTAGTCACTTCATTTTTAGTTTTTAGTTTTAATGTTTAGTTGTTACATGAGATAAATAATACTGAGACGGATGAGTAAATATAAATGGAATGATGCACAAAATGAAAACTAAAGTTAAAGACTAAGAGCTCGTTTAGAAATACTTTTAAAAGGACTGAAAACGTTTTTGGTGAAATTGTTTTTGGGTTTCAAAAGCACTTTAAGTGCTTCATGCAAGAAACACTAGTTATGTGCTTCTTGTAAGAAGCACTTTAAGTTGGCGGAATCCCACCTACACACTCACGCAGGTCCTTTGAGCAAAGAACACCCATTCCAAGTTGGCAGAATCCCATTATTGACTACTTAGTCGACTGCTCCCTAAAAGCAAGATGAAGTCACAAAAGCTCCAGATGAAGGCAACGCGCTACTACATGTTAGACGACATGCTAGTACGAAGGTCCATCGAGGGACCGCACCTTCGTTGCCTAAAGTCTCTCGAAGATCTCAAAGTCTTAAGCCTCATCCATGACGGAGTCTACGGCAACCACTTTAGAGGACGATCTTTAGCACAAAAAACCTTCAACATAGGCTACTACTGGCCAAACATGCACCAGGATGCCAAGGATTTCGCTCAAAGATGCGACCGCTGACAACGCTACAAGCCAGTCCCAGTGCTACCTGCCAGTGAACTACACTCGCAGATGAGTCCTTGGTTGTCCATGCAATGGGAATCGACTTAGTGGGTCTAATTCCGCCTGCTACAGGAGGAAGGAACATGATGATAATAGCTACGAACTACTTCACCAAATGGTTAGAAGTCGAGCCTATGACGACAACCACCCTAGCAGATATAGAGAGATTCATTTGGAAGAACATCATTAGCGGATTTGGAATTCTGCATTCCATCATCACAGACAACAACCCGCAATTCGTAGGCAAGGAGCTGGCGAAGTTCTTTCAAAAATACGGTATAAAGTCGCACATGTCCACGCCAAGACACTCTCAAAGCAACTGGCAGGCCAAAGCATCCAACAAGACGATCTTAGACTATCTCAAGAAATCTATCGACGAGAAAGGGAAGTGACTAGACGAGCTATCGGGAGTCTTATGGGCGTCTCGCACCACCAAAAGGCGGGCTACCAGAGAGACTCTTTTCTCATTGGTGTTTGGAACAAAAGCCATCATCCCTCCTAATGTCGTTGTACCAGCCATCTGCACTGAGCTGCTAGATCCTGACAAGAACGGCAAGGAGATTGCCACTAACCTAGACCTAGTCAAGAAGCAGTGCAAGAAAGTTGTCACAAGAATCGCAGCCTATTAGCAACAACTCCTCTCTAGATACAACAAGAGGGCCAAGATCCGGCAGTTTTAGCCTGGAGATCTAGTTTTTAGAAAATCCGTCATCACTGCTTGCACGAAAGGCTCTAAAAAGATGGATCCCATATGGGAAGGTCCGTACAAGATCAGTTGAGTAGGTGGAAACCCTCAACACCATGCATGACAAGAAAATTGACAAGCAATGGAACGCCTACAACCCGAGAAAATATTACGTTTGACCTTCCGCAACCACTTGAAGCTCTTTTCAAGCCTATGTTCATATGTTCACAAGTCACCAAGTAGGCCACCGAACAAGTCTTCTAGAGCAGAAGATTACTTTCAGTTGTTTTGCAGCAAAGTTTTGTTTTGTTTCTCATCTTTCATTCAACAAAGGTTCAAGAACCTTTTCTTCAAGACTTTGTCCGACTGCTCATACGACAACAACCTCCATTCACTCCAAGCAAGGTGGAAGATCAACGTACAACTTTCGTTCACTCCAAGCGAGGCGGAGGACAAATTTTCATGCCCTTCGGGGTTCAACCCATATATCTAGATGGGGATGGGTTCACTTACCTTGGTTTTTTTCCAAGAGTACAGCAACCTGCACTGGTGTCACCTAGAATTAGCCATAATGGTCGACCTTGGGCAACCCCTTAACTAACTTAGCTAACTGAAGGTTTGCAGAACATTGGCCAAATTTGCGAGCACCCAGGCTTCTATAACGAGGGAAGTAACGTGCACAGTTCGTTCCGTGAAACACTGTCAACGAATTCGCCTATTGTTCTTGACTACCGGTTGCGTGAATTTCATCTTCACATTGGGTCCTACCATGCTGCGTTCCGCAGTTCGAGGAACTAGTAGTCAAAGGCGCAGTCACGGGTGTTCACGAGACTCCACATAGCCGCACGTTATCTTTGAGCCAGGCAAGCAAGCTTCGTGTTTGTGGATAGAACTTTAAAATGGTGCAACAAGCTCTGCATTTTACATGATTGTGACATATAGGCGGGTTACAAGGTTGGCGCCTAGCATGTTGTGGCCATGGCATGTGAAGTCGCTGCTTTGTAGGGTCATGCATATTTAAGCAGCTATCTACCCAGACGGCGGCAACCATCTCTCCTCCTTTCCACCGGCCAAACCTTCCTTTCGCTTCTCATCTATTCATCCACCCCTTCACATCTGTTCATCCACCCATTAGATGATTTAGGATCTTGGATTAGCAATATTTTTTTTTCGGTAACAATTAGCAATTTTTTTCATGGTGGATTCACGGCGGAGAATGGAGGTTGTGAGGGTTTCACAGTGTGCCAATTAGCAATATTTTTCAAATAACAGAGAAGGGGGAGAAAGCGAGAGGATACTGGAGAAAGAGTATCAGGACGGTTGGACTTTGGAATTGAATGCAGACTAAATATTAAAATTAAAAGATAATTGCTCAAATAAAGGAAATATTACACAAGCTCACGCTCACGAGAAGGTATTTTTTTAATCATGGACGCTACACGCCCCTTAAGTGATTAATTAATGTTGAAACCACATATGCCAACATATAGTTGTAAATAACATAATATCTATAAGATAAAGATACGCGACCAAACTGAAGTACTGGTGGAACAAGTAAATATAGAATCCATGCCCATCCTTTGCTTTGAGCCTGGACAGTTTTCTCTTTTAAGTTTTGGCTCCAATTCTTTTCATCAAACTTTTTTAAAGCGTTATTCCCCTTTTGATCTTTTAACTTTTTTTCATTCCTTAAATTTGATTTATCTTTGTGGTTGGATTGTTACATAGTCCTGTCTGCCTGCTATGTATAAATTAAGTTGCAATAGAAAAAGAAAGGATTAGCAGCATGTCATTCAAATTCTTGAATGCCAAAAACAATGATTGACGGGGTTGAATAAGAAGAATGTCATTGCGTTTTTTTATCATAACAAAATATAAATATTAATTGGACTCAGTACTATTGAACATATTGGAGAGAAATTAAACAGAAAAATAGTAAAAAACATGTTATATATACTTTAGCCAAGAAAAATCTTGGATGGTACCGACCATTGAATGGTACAGACTAATTTGTGATGGACCCCAAATAAATCTTAAATCATTCAATGATCGGCTTACCATGCAAGTTTGACCCCTTTAGCTGTACAAATTCATGAATCTGACAATAATTTGGTATCCAATTGTTCATATTGAACCAAATTTGGAATAAAAAATTCAAGAATATGAATATGGAAAAGCAGATAAATAACTTTAGATTCCTAATATTTACCTGCATCGACGACCTCAAGACAAACCTATCAGTTGCCTGCCAGCCATAGTCAGAGCAATTCCACCGATCCCCAATTGCAAGGGCAATTGGTGGGGAATTGCCCTATCAACCCAAAAAACCTCCTCCAGCAGGCCATTTTGCAAAGGGCAAAAGGTGGGCCCAACCATGCCCAACCTCAAGCCCGAGCGATTTTCGCCTGAGCAGAAGCCCGTTGCTTGCTGACGTCAGCGTGACGTCAGCAAGCTGTTTTAATTTTTTTTATGTCAGGCGCGTGCACTGCACGCGCGCGTGGGGGAGAGTGGCCGACAGAAACTGTCGGTGGGCCCCACCTGCAGTCGCTGACGCCAGCCAGAGCCAACGGCTCTGTGAAGTGGCGCGATGCTGTCCATTGGATCTCCAACGGCTACTTAATCTGGACCGTTGGATTTCCAATGGTAAAAAAAATTAAAAAATCTTACCGTTGGCCACGTGGCACAACGGTAAGCGTTGGATCAATTTTTTTTTAACGGACGGCCAGGATTAATCCGAGTTTATTTTTATTTTTATTTTAAATTTTTTTTTCTATAAATACCCACAATTCTCTTCTTCATTCCTCACTACAACTCAATATTTTTTTTCTACATCAATTATTTTTGTTTTCTCTCTTCCAAATCCTTGTTTTACAAAAAAAAAATTATGAGTGAGAAGGCAAATTGGTCGATTGCCGAAGATCTTGCATTACTGGAGGCTTGGGTGCTTCTGACTCATGATCCAATCAACGAAAATGAGATGAGGGTCGACAAAATGTGGAAGAAGATTCATGCATTATTCGTTGAGAAGATGCAAGGTATGGGCCGGACCGAGCAATCTATGTCCAGTAGGTACCGACATCTACATAAAGAATTGAAATCTTGGAAAGAAGCCATCACAAAGGCGGAAACCCTATATCGAAGTGGCGATAATTGAGCCAACGAGGTAATTGCAATTTATTTTGTTGTTCAACAATTCTTTATGCTAATTAAAAATAAGCATTTGAACGTGTAATTTATTATATCTTTTCACAATTATTTTTTTAGGAACTACAAACACAAATGTGGTTCAATCATGCTAACAACAACAGATCATTCACAAGGCACGAGTTATGGTACCTTGTCAAGCATATTCCGAAATATAAAATTGTTCATAGTGCTCCAGAAGTTGTCTTCAATGACACTCCCTTCCACGAATCAACTACGCAAGAATCGCCGTTGGTGGAAGCATCGGGGACCCCAAGTGAACCGGTACCACCTACCGAGCCAACCCAGAGGCCTATTGGTAGGAAAGCTGCTAAGAAAAGAGCCGCAAGAGGTAGTTCTTCGAATTCTGAATATTCAAAGATAGTTGAAGAATTTGTTCGGCAACATGAACTGAATCGGGAGCACGAACGGCCAGTGCTTGAGTTAAACAGGGCTAGAGATGAAGCAACTGAAAGAGAAAAGGAGTTCAACAGGCAAGAAACGGAGTTGAGAAGGCGAGAAAGACAAAAGGAGTTGGATCGGGAAATCATGTCCCGACACCCTGAGCAAATGACTCCTAATTCAAAGCGTTTTTGGACAAAATAGCGCGATGCCGTCATGAGAAGACATTTTCCCGAGCAAGACGAGGAAGTGCCATACATTCCAAGGGATGACGGACCTAGCACCACTAATTGGATTCCAAGGGATGACGAATAATGTTTGTTTTTTTTAAATTAATTGTTGTTGTTATTTTTAATTAATTATTATGTTGTAATGCTTTCTTTGTTTATTTATTAATAAATATGGTTTACTTTGTTTATTTTTAATAAATTATTTGAAGTTGAAATTTAAACAAAGTCCACACTTAATTTATTAGACAATAAATGATGCAACATTTTACACATAAACACACCAACAACATTAAAAACAAAAAAAAATAAAAAACACACTTACAAAACATACTTGAAAACATAAAAATAAATTTCATTCATTAGTAGCATCCTTCCTTGCCCAAATGTGCTCCATCAAATCCCTTTGACGCTCTTTGTGGAGGAAAGACGAATGCATCGTATTGTAACGTTGAATGACCATCTCGTGGTAACGTGGATCCCTTTCTATTGGGTCGTGATTGGCAGGTTCATCAGTATTTTCATGGGCTGTATAAATTCTAGTTCTTGAATTGTTGATTGGGTCTTCGTCCAAGGCTTCTTCCATGTCATAATCATACTCATCTTCCACAATCATATTATGTAAGATGATGCATGTCATCATGATGCTTCGAAGCGCGCCATCATCAAACAAGCAAGCAGCTCCCCTAACAATACCCCAACGAGCTTGGAGGATACCAAAACACCTCTCCACGTCCTTCCTATACCCTTCTTGCATCGCTGCAAAATACCTTTGCTTGTGTGTGTGTGGATTTGGAGCAGTTTTGACGAATGTGTTCCACCTCGGATAAATTCCGTCAGCTAGATAGTACGCTCCCGAGTACACTCTGTTGTTGATTTCATAGGTGATTTGTGGCGACTCTCCTCTTAACAAGTCGTCGAAAACAGGGGATTGACCAAGAACGTTAAGGTCATTTTGAGCTCCTGGTACACCGAAGAATGCATGCCAAATCCATGTATCAAATGATGCAACCGCCTCCAAAATAATACTTTTCGTACCTTTTCGATTCCCGTAAGCTCCTTGCCATGCAGTTGGGCAATTTTTCCACTGCCAATGCATACAGTCAATACTTCCAATCATGCCAGAAAATCCTCGTCTCTCACCTTTATGAAGAAGCCTTTGGAGGTCAGCTGGGGTGGGTCGGCGAAGGTACTCCGCAGTGTATAGCTCCTCGATTGCTGAGCAGAACCTACCAAGGGCCTCCAGCACAGTGGACTTTGCCATCCGACATATCTCATCAACCAAGTCTGCGGATGCACCATAAGCAAGCATCCGCAATGCTGCCATAATTTTTTGTTCAGGAAGAAGACCTACAACATTGGCAGCGTCCCTTTTTTGAACAAAATAATTATCATGGTTGCAAATAGCAACCATAACTTCGTTGAACAATTGTGGTCACATTCTAAATCTTGTTCGAAAATAACCTTCTGGGTATAAAGAATTGGGGATAAAGTAATCTTCTAATAGATTCTCACCTCGAACTCCCCTCTTTCGGCTATTGTTGGGTCGGCGACCGGGTCGTGAACCACTTGCTTGTTGGTTGCTTGAATCGATTGCTGCAACCGCTTGAATCATGCTGATGTTTAATTGATTTCTCCGCCTTCGGTAGCGGTCTTCTTGCATTCTTCGTACTTCATCTTCTCGCTCTATTTCTTCTCGCTCCTGTTGTAATCGCTTCTGTTCTTCTTCATCACTGTCTTCGAACCTCCTCTAGTTAGACATTGTTGAAAGAAATATGAATTGAGCTGAGTGGGGAGTATGCAACTGATTGGTGTGAGTAGTTGTGGGGGGTTTGAAGGGTTTTTATGGAGAAATTTGAGGTGGAAATTGTCGGTGAGATATTTAAGGTCAACCAAAAAAAAAAAATTGAGGTGGAAATTGTCGGTGGAGTGTGTCGGTGGGATATTTAAGGCCAACCAAACAAAAAAAAAAATTTTTCCTTGCCCTTGCCCTCTACCAACGGGTGGAATTGCTCACAAACAAAAACCAAAACAAAAAGAATTAACATTATCAAATAGTGGGGTAAGAAAAGCGAAAAGAAAAACAACCCCAGGACATTACATTGAACAGCAAAGTGAAAAGATAAATTGATGAAAAGAATTGGAAATAGTAGAATTTCAGCACCTTCCAATTGCTCTCCTTGGAACTGCAGCAACATAAACCTCATGTTGGGAATTGGCCATCACAAAAATAGAGAAACCACTAGGTTTTAGATGCCCGTGGGATTTGAAACTTTGTTATTAAATGTTGTTATTGTGAAAAATATACCCGTGGGATTTGAAACTTTGTTATTAAATGTTGTTATTGTGAAAAATATAGATTTTTTGTTATTTTTCTTGTCTTTTTTGAATAATAGGGAGAAAAAAATGGATATTTTGATAAATATTGTAGTGTGTTTGCTATTGGGAAATTTTCTTGTCTTTTTTGGATGATAAGAAAAAGAAAAATTGATATTTACATGATGATAGTAGTTGGACGGTTGATCTACCATGCCATGGTAACAAACTTACATACCAAGTGGTTGTAAGCAAATATTTACATATTGCGGCTTTTAAAAATATTGAGTTGAATGCAAAAGGTAGATAAGAAGTAGTTTTAACTAAGTAATGACATCTCTATAAAAGTTGTTCTACGTTTCTGCAGCGGGATGTTGAGCTTGCTAGCTTCTTGGGAGCCTTTTTTCGAGATTCAATCTTCTTTCTCTTTTTTCTTCTGCTAACTTTAACTCTCTTTGACAATATTTATAAACAAAGCTGCAAAGAATGATTTAACAGTTGTTAGAAGATTTGAGAAATATGTAATTCTATGTCAAACTCTTGAATTTCATCTTGTTAATAAGTAATCAGATGGAGAAGATTTCATAGTTGATAAAAGTTATGACTTCAACTTTAAGAAACTGAATAAAATTTGTCACAGTATTTGTGAAATGAAGGAAAAAGCATACAAATATTTAACTGTGAAATGCAAAACGTCATATCCTATGTATATTGACCCTCTTTAATTAAATAAGAAAAAACAGATGAGATGCTACATATATTTCAGTTGTTTATTTAAGTAAAAACATAATGCAACATGCTCATAAGTTGGTAAACAGCTCTTAAGGAAAAAAGTAGAGAAATATTGTGTGCCTAAATTTGCTCAACTATTAAGTAAAAGGAATTTTGATTCCAAACACAACAAACACCTCCAAAAGACCCCGTCGAGGGGAGGGTGGAGGGTGGGGGTGGTTGGTTGGTTGGGGGATAGGAGGAGAAAAACATTAGTGACCTACGAAGTTCGTATTCAATTTTTAACATAACATTCAATCACTGATTGATATTGAACATTACTAATTTTATTGCACTGAAAAATAAATACTAGAAAACTGAATGACCAAATGAAGTGGTAAAAAGCGAGGCAAAAAATCTTACAAAAAATGTATTCATTTGTTAAAGTCATAGCTTCAATAACTGCATCCCAGTTTGAAAATCATTTGTTAACATTTTGATTTCGCAGTGAAAATAAAACACTAGCCTACAATTTGTGATATGTTAGAAAACATCACATGCCAAATAAAAGTAACTCAAATCTACAAATAAACTGACATCCTATGTAAAGTTTAGAAATCACAGATTGATAAATGTTCAAATGTAAGACTACATAAAAGTTTAAAAAACATCACATATTGAAAAGATGCAAAAAAATGCATAAATTACAGGTTTTGAAGCCATTAGATCCAACATATAAGTTTAAAATTCATCACATATCGAGAAGATGTAGAAAAGTACAGGAATTACAGGTTTTTGAGCTTTTAAATCCAACATATTTATTTGTGTATAACACTATATAACGAAAAGCAACTACTTTAAAAAAGAAGGGGGAAAAAATATACCAAGTACAAATATATCAAACCTTTTTTTTTTTATGTGTGCAGAAACTTCATAACTTGTAAATTTTTTTACTACTAACACCTATTAAATCAAGTGTCATCTCAATTAAAGTTAAATATTACATACAAACATTCCATTCCATAATTTTACAAAAATATAATACACAAAAAAGATACAAATTCAGAATATATAAAGGCAGTGGAAACAAACATTTGCAAGCTCAAGAATAAACAAATTGTCCTCCTCCTCTCATCCTCTTATTCTCCTTCAAAAATTGTGCATACTTCTAATTGTAAAATGTGAAGGAAAAATTTTGTCCTAGCTAAGAACAATTGTGAATATTTGAACACATACGCAAACTAATAACACTTTAAAGTAGGCATGCATTCAAAACAATTCAATAAAACTCATGACTTTCAAAGCCTAGAGAATGGTGAACCATAAGACTCTTTAACAAAATTAAAGAGAGGGAAGTTTTGAGATTCATTACCCTTGAAACTCATTCTTGTTTACACAAGAGATTCACCCAAGTGGAGGGCCTTCAAGTCACCTCCTAGCTCCTTGTATTCTCCTTGTGATTTCCTTCCCTTTTGATGCTCCTTTGCTCCTTGAGGATGTGAGGAAAGGATCTCCAAAACACCAAAGGTTTGGTGTCTCTAAGTCTCCACACCAAGGATGAGGTGTGAAGATGAAATGGATGACTTAGAGAAGCAAAAGATTGCTAGCTATTTTTACTCTAAGTAGCCAGCCTCCCTTGAAGAAAAGGAGAGAAAAGTTTAACTCTTTTCTTCAAGAAAAACCCCTTGTGTGATAATGGCTATAAAGTTGTCTTTATACCACTTCACATGTGAGTGGCAAACTTGCAATTAATCCAAGTTTGCTTCCACTCACCCTAGGCCGGTTTTTGACTTTGTTTTTGGGTTAATTTCCATTTAGTTTTAGTTGTCATACAACCTAAACTCAATGGGCCTTGTGGACCAAAAACCCTTTTGGGGCCCGAAACCCAAAACCAACTTAAAAGCCCAATACGAACCTTTCGTATAATTAATTAATCTTGATCATTCTCAATTAAACAGTTTAATTGCTTATCCATTCCTTTATATCTTCACTTTCATCCTTACTCGGTGTACAATCCATTAGGTTCCAATTAGCGAGGCAGTGGGCGATTGTTATTTTTAACGATCGATTGTGAATTGAAACTACATTTCAATTCTCCCTTTGATAAAGATTAGTGTTTGCTAATCCTCAGGGCTTCCACAAACCATGAGTGACACCTAGCAGTATGTCATGGCTACCCAAGCTAAGTAGAAGTGGTTGGAGAACCTATCTAGTTACAATTACAACGCAATACGGTCCTTCTCTAATACAATACTCCTAATCACATTGTTTGAGTGATAGTTAGTTTCATGTCTACTATCCAATGTGATACTTCTTTATATGATTCATTTGAATATGATTTGAAACAAACTTCCTAAGTCATATTCACATGCTTTGGCCAAAGACTCTCGAATCATATCTCAGAGTATTCTCCTTCCACCATGGAAGGTTAGAGATCCCTTGTTGTGCATTCATATGCCTACATGACTAGATAGCTTGACCCCAACAATGCCGTGGACACTCTCAATGGAATGCCTTTGACATGATCAAAGATCAAGGATCCAATCATTAGACATCTATGATGCCTCAGGTCAAAGGACTACTTTGCATATTGCAACTTACAAGTTCTTACATGACATGTATGTACGAACTCTCTTCTTTTGATCGCTGTTCAGTGTACTCAATTACCTTTTGAGCACCTATGTGTTTGTCTCAGTGTCTAACACTAAATGACTTGAGACTAGTCATACTCAAGATTGAGTTAACATAACACATACTAACCTTAGCGGATTGTCAATGCCCAATTGGCAATCCTATGGCTAGGAACGTTTTAGGAATGAACATAAGAGAGAGGTCTCGTTAATCTAACTTACTTAGATCACTTCTCTCTTAGATTAAATACATTCCTTGGATTCCCTCATTGCTTAAACACATGATACAATAAATAGTGATTAACAATAAGCTTTGCCCTTTCATTAAACAAATAATAGTTTAATACAATAAGTATTCCAAAAGCTATTACATCAAATGAGTGGCTTTGTGGGCATACTTCTAACAAAATGCCAGTGATCACTCTTGAAGAAGAGAAATATGGACAACCTTTGAAGAAAATAAGAAGAAAAATAAGAGGGATAAATGGAAAAAAAGTGACTAAATCCTTTCCAACTCATTCTTCACTGTACATTCTGAGAGTTACAGAACTGTCACACTAACTTTAGCTAACCAAATGTCTGTCAAACTTAAAATTAATTAGCTCAGAAATTGATAGAAGCTAATCTAATGGTGTAACTAAATTTAGCCAAGCATTTAACACAGAAATGCCTTAATTATATAGCTCTCTGTGCAGCTAAGTAAGGTTTAAAGGAAAACTGCAAGTCCAAATTTAGTGTGAGAATTTCATCTAAGGTAAAATAAATGCATGTAAGAAAAAAGAAATCAAAAGTTCTGAATACTTCATCTCAAAAGCAAGAATTTCATCTACCGCCACAATGCCAGCACCAATTTCCATTGGTATAATTATAATAGCAGTACACAAAAACAAAGAAATTTTGAGAATATGATCAAAGTTTCGTTAGGCAAATTGGTTAAAGATCTTAAACCAAAGTTTCGTTTGACCCATTAACCTCCCCACCACGATCCAAGCTACAGTTTAAGATCTTGAACAAAATAAATCAATGACTCTTTTCGTTTCAGTGATTAAAAAACAGAGGGCAAGACTACTTTGAGCTCAAATCCTTGAGCTCAATGCACAAACTGTAACAGAGAATATGATCAAGGATTTGAGCTCAATGCACAGTGGAATCAACAACTAACACTCAACACTACACAATCCAAATAAGTAGTGACATTAATTTTTTTTTTTAAATCTGATTGTACCAAATCATTCGTTCAATAATATGATAAAGAAATAAAAGATCACTACCAATGGTTTGGGTTAAAACAATCAATTTAAAATATCAAGCACCCATACTCGAACAGTTAGAAAACTAAGAGAGAAGAGTTGAAAGAAACAACACAAAGGACTGGTGCAAAAAAGGAATTAGGTTATTTCGGTAAATACATTCAACCAACTCTAATCCTTTTACCCATTAACATCTTACAAGATTTCACAAAACCCTTATCGCTTAGTTTTTGATTTTTCGAAAATATTTTAGCTGATGAATTAGGTTTTTAAGTAGAATAAAAAAACCGGGGTCAGTCATGACCAAATTTAAGAAGAAAGTCACTAAAACCCAAGCTCAGATACAAATCCAAGAATTCTATCTTTGAGTATCAAAACCACTAATAATTCATTAGTTCTTAAACCAACTGTTTGAGTATGAAGGAAAAATTTAGGGTAAATTACATTTTGCACCCTCAAGTTTGGGTGCAATTGCAATCTCATACATCATCTTTAAAACATTGCAATGTCATACATCAACTTGTGTTTTGGTTGCAATTTCATACATTTGTTAGTCAAACCGTTAATTTGACAGTTAAACGATGACGTGGCAAATGTGGGGCCCACATTTTTGCTGATGTGGATGTCAATTTTGAGCCATTTGGATAAAAAAGGATAAATTACATTTTACCCCCTCAACTTTTTGTCCAATTTCAACTTCATACAACATCTTGCAATTTTTTTTCAGTTTCATACAGTGACTCTTTATTTTATACCAAGTTCATACAACGGTCTTTTTTCTGTCAATTCTTCTGTTAACTGTCTGCGTGGTCGTATCGGGCCCCAAAAATTTTGTGCCATATGGATCAAAAATAATTTTAAAAATGAATATTCATTATAAAAGAAAATAAATTTGAAAAATAAAGTTAAAATACTAAAATGGGGCCCACCCTTTAAGGGACCTAGATCCCTATGGGCTTGACAGAGAACAAGTTCGCCACCTACCTCTCCAAAGGAAACCCCGCCTCAGCCTTTTCTTCAACGTCGTAATGAGCAACTCCGCCACTTGCTGGAGTAAAAGGAAAGGGCCCCATTTTAGTATTCTAACTTTATTTTTCAAATTTATTTTCTTTTATAATGAATATTCATTTTTAAAATTATTTTTGATCCACGTGGATGTCAATTTTTGGGGCCTGATACGGCCACATAGGCAGTTAACAGAGGAATTGACAAAAAAAAAGACCGTTGTATGAACTTGGTACGAAATAGAGTCATTGTATGAAATTGAAAAAAATTGCAAGATGTTGTATGAAGTTGAAATTGGACGAAAAGTTGAGGGGCTAAAATGTAATTTATCCTTTTTTATCCACATGGCTCAAAATTGACATCCACATCAACAAAAATGTGGGCCCCACATTTGCCACGTCATCATTTAACGGTCAAATTAACGGTTTGACTAACGAATGTATGAAATTGCAACCAAAACATAAGTTGGTGTATGACATTGCAATGTTTTAAAGATGATGTGTGAGATTGCAATTGCACCCAAACTTGAAGGTGCAAAATGTAATTTACCCAAAAATCTACTTTGTAAGAATTGAATTTAACACATGAGACCATAAACCAAACCAAACCCATCATTCACCACCCACTAGTACAAAAATGTACTTGGGCGACAAAACAAATTTCGTCGCCCCAAATCACCTTTCGTCGCCTAAATTTTTGGGTGACCAATAATTCGTCGCTCAAAGTCCGTTGACCAAGCATTTGGGTGACGAAGGAAATACGTTCGTCGCCCAATTCACATTCGAGCGACGATTTCTGGCGACGAATATATTTTGTAGGACAAAACATTAGGCGACACCCTGTTAAACTTTAAGCGACAAAAATATTTCGTCGCCCAAAGTTTTAGGCGACGAAAAAAATACGTCGCCCTAAGTTATTGTCAAACTTTAAGTGACGAAAACTTTTCGTCGGCCTAAGGTTTAGGCGACGGTGGTTGTTTCGTCGCCCAAAGTATTTAATTTTTGAATTTTTGAATTTTTGAATTTTTTTTGAATTTTTTTGAATTAATTGGTATTTAAAAGACAATACAGTGTATAACAACAAATTAGATTATATAAAGAAATGTACGTACAAAATAAATTAAAATCCTAAAATGAAGCAACTAGTGAGGGGGCTGGGAATCGGATGATAGCATATTCAATGGAATGCCGAACAACTGGAGGGCGTGTAAGATTTGGCTCGTCCGAGCGTCCTGAGCCGCAAGCTGGCTTTCCTGAGACTCGAGTTGGCTTTCCTGAAACGCGAGCTTCTGCTTCAGGTCTTGAACTTGTGCCTTCAACGAGGTGACCTCTTTCGAATTGTTGTTAGAAGATGAGGCACCCTTCTCACGGAGTCGTGCTTTCCCCATCCTCCGGTAAACCCTACCAGGCCTACGACCAAGGGTCTGGTCTAGCATCTTTGTGAGTATACGAAGACCAGCATCCTCAGTTGGAGTGACGTCCTCGATAGGGGTCTTGGGGGGAAGCTGTGATGCCACTTCTTCGAGAAGACTCTTCTCCACCATAGTGGCCTGTAATAAGAAAAAATATATTATTGTTTATAATAATTATAAAAGGAAGAAAAGTAACAGGTAATTAAAGAAACTTACATGGAGTTGATGAGCTGTCTCATCACTGGGGTGGACATAAACTTCCACAAACATGTCAATCTCCGGAAACTTTGCACCTTTCTAAAAAAAAAGGTTAAAATTTAAAATTCATAAATATTAAATTATATTAAAATTAAAAAATGTAAAGTAGTTTTACCTGTCGTCGTTCAGCCAGTCTATAGGAAAAGGGCTTCGAACCGAAATGGTGGAGAAGTATCTTTTTCTACCTATTTACTGAATTGGCTCGTAAACGTCTCTGTTGAACCCAAAATTTGTTAGTGCGTATATTAATTGTTGAGTAAAATGATAAATTAAATGTGTAAACTTACCAAAAAAGTAGGGGAGACAAAATGGTTACATAACCACTCCCAATCATCAGGCCGCTCCACCAACTCCGTAGGGCATCCTCGGGCTAAAGTAGTCTCCGCATCCGGATACGACTTGAAAACTTTGTGGATGTTGGCCTTCCACTCTTTGTACCGATCTTTGAAGAGCCCCTCTATGTAGTTTGTTCGTTTGGCATCAAGGTCCGTAGTATTAAAGTTGACCTGCAAATATAAAACAATATTATTAAAACATACAAAATATTGGACGTCATTAAAAAAAGTAGTAGAAAGTATGTAATACACTCACCGATAGCTCGTGCCACATCGCCGCCTTTGTTTGAGCTGAGATTGATCTCCATGACTCCCATTGCATAGGGCAATGGGCGAGTAGTATCGCCCCTATCTTCGAGACCAGGGTGCTGTGCTGGTCAGATGTGACAGAACCTTGGTGATCTTCAGAAAAGGTGATGACGATCTTTTCATTAGTCGCCTGTGTGATCCCCGCAGACTTCAACCCTCTGCAAGGGCCTCGGGTCTTTTTATTCCATGCCAAACCAAAGAAGAAATTCACCAGGGTTAAAACGTCATCTTAAAACTCTACAGAAAATTCGACAGAACCTTCCCTACAAGTCTAACATTTCCCATAACCTGCAAACAATAAATCTAACATATCCACATCCACACAATTCCAACATATCCAACATATTTGACAATTCCAACATATTCCAACATATTCCAACATATTTGACTATTCCAACTATCCTTACATTTGACAATTCCAACATATTCCAACATATCCTTAAATTCCAACATATTCCAACATATCCAACATATTTGACAATTCCAACTATCCTTAAATTTGACAATTCCAACATATCCACATCCACACAACATTTCCAACATATTTGACAATCGTAACAAATGTTTGAAGATGCAATCAAGAAATGAACTAGATGGTTTTAAACAATCGAACGAAAATAAAAAAGCTTAGGGGTAAGGGTATATTACTTGTCTGCGAGCCCTCGCCGTAGACTGTCGAACTCCCGAGTGCCTAAGGGCCTTCGTCCTCGGGACGTTGTCGCCGGTGAGCTCGACGAGCACTCTGTACAGGAAACGTCACCGAGGCAACAGACGAGACAGGCGACTCAGAGACATCCTGAGCGGCCGACTGTGATGGAGCTGAACTAGGACCAGAGTGGCGGCGTGTAGAAATCAAACCCGACATCTGTAAATTGAGCCAGTTACAAATTGTTAAATAAAAGGACATATGCATTGTAAAGAAATTGTAAATAAGCATTGCATGTACTTACAATACAACTTCTATCAACGACAACTAAATCATACAATCCTAGAATGTTATACAATGAATCTAAAGCAAATAAAGTTCATTTCTCTGCAAAATGTTTTTACACACTAAAAAGAAACAAAATGCATATTAGAAACTTTCTCTGCAAAATGATATAATCAAACAACAGATCTCTAGTCACTTGTAATTATCATTATCATTTTGTAGAGAAAAACATGTTGAATATTCTAGATCTTTTCCACCAACTCTAGAATCGGGGCTTGACAAGAATACATAACAAAAACTATTTGTTTGCACTGTTCTCTCTACACCATTTTAATTTTGCATTCGCATTCATTAAAATTGGAAACTGTTGATATTGACCAATGGGAAAGGATTTAGAGATATTTGGTACTATGTTTGGTCCTTGTCTGTGTCTTATATTACTTTGATCATTAAGTTAATCATGTTAAGCAAAAAGTTAGCTGCAAATCTCATGGACAGGTTTGGGATATGAACACTATATGCACACTCAAACACAAAAGCGTTGACTCAGGTTCCATGACTTCCAAAGAACAACTTTGGCACACTCAAATACAAAACGACTGAGACATACTACTGAGCTCATCTTCTCAAAAAGATTTTACACCTATCCAAATTGATAACTATCCACCAACCTATGACATTGTCCAAGGTAAGCAGTCTATCATGGATTCATGGACCATGTGCTTTTTAGAAGGTGATTACTAATCAAAATTCCAGATATCAATATTCTTTGGAATAAAAGTAGATGGTGCCCAACATCTCGGAATGAGATAGAAACCAATACCAGTGTTTCTTCAAACCTTGCTGCTATTAAGTTTCAGACTTAAATAGCGTCATAAGATAGAAACCAAGAGATAACAACACAATCAGATCTTGCTTCAAAATGTTGAGCATAAAACTATTTGTTTCAGAGCACAATTTTAAGTAAGAAAAAAATCTTCAGTATTTTCTGACCGTCGAAGATCCAAATACCAGAAGATCATTGTTTGAGGTTCTTTTTCTGTCAAGAACTTATTATCAAGTTGTGGCATTATATTTTTTGCATCTATTAAACCATGTACGGGTGATTTCGGGTCTTACAACGGATTTTGATGGGTACTGATGTTGTGAAAAATGTTAATAAGAACAATGCATCACATGCTGTTCTCTTTGATTCTCAATATGCATCACGTCGAGGTTGTGTCTAAGCTTTAACTTGGACCAGTACGGGAGTTCAAATAAAATACTCTTATGCGTCCAGTTATGATGCGAAGCTGGTCTGGGCCCAGTAACACCTTTTCCATATGGACCAAATTCTAAACTCTTCATCTTATCCAGAATGTCATCCCCCGACCATTCTCTGGGTCTGAGGCGGGTCTCTGTGTTGCCGTCGAAAGATGTATCGTTCGTAGGCCACTCGTGATCCCACGACAACCATCTACGATGACCCATATAACAAACCTTTCCAGCGTGCCAATCAGATGTTACGTCCTCCTTGCAGACTGGGCATTCCATATAACCCTTCGTACTCCAACCGGAAATCATTGCATAAGTGGGAAAATCATGTATCGTCCACATCACTGCCGCTCGCAAGGTGAATATCTTCCCAGTGGACTTATCAAATGTACGCACACCGTTTTCCCATAAATTCTTTAACTCATCAACCAACGGGCGCAAATAGACATCGATGGACTTTCCTGGATCTTCAGTGATTAATAGACTCATCATTGTAAATTCCTTTTTCATGCATTTCCAAGGCGGCAAATTATAAGGAACTACGACGATCGGCCAAGTGCTGTGGGTTTGGTTCAGCACTCCGAACGGATTAAATCCGTCGGTGGCAAGTCCTAGTTTGACATTGCGTGGGTCTGCTGCAAATTCAGGGTACATCCGATTGAATTCTTTCCATGCATGTCCATCTGCAGGATGCCTCATAACATCATCATCAACCAATTCTTCCTTATGCCATCTCATGTCGGTTGCAGTGTGCGTCGACATGTACAAGCGCTGCAACCTAGGCATTAATGGAAGATAACACAACACTTTTTTTGGAATCTTCGTCGTTCTTTTTTTAAGTGTGATTTTATATCTCGGCTCATTACAAACAGGGCATTTATCCAACTCTTTGTTTTCTATATAGAACAATATACAATTATTTACACATGCATGGATTTTTTCATACCTTAAGCCCAGACCGTTCAACACCTTCTGGGCACTTTTATGATCTTTAGGCAAACAATTGTATTTTGGAAGCATCCTCTTCACAATACCCATAAAGTAGTCATAACACCGGTTTGACATACGGAACTTCATCTTGCCTTGCATAAACTCCACAATCGCCGTAAGAACCGAAAAGTCTTCGCAACCCGGGTATAATTCTTGCTTGGCATTTTTCAATAGCCTTTCATACTTATTGAATGCTTCCTTGTCCATGGTGGGAGGGACGTCATCCCCCACTTCCTCATTGTCATTGCTCGAGGCGTATGAATAACAGTAATTTACAATACCCATGACTTGGTCATTACCAGATAAATTTCCTTCACCAGTCTCCGCATATGACTGGTACGAAGACGAAGCATGATGTAATGGTTCCCCGTGATGATTCCATCTCGTATAGGTCTGCGTCATCCCATTTCTTACCAAATGATGGTGAGCATTGACAGGGGTCTCCCACATATGATTGTTACACGACCTACACGGACACTTGATATGAGAAGTCCCCCGGTTGTGTCTCGTTGCAAATTCAATAAAATTATCTACTCCTTCCAAATATTCAGCAGCACATCTGTTCGGATTCTGTATCCACTGTCTGTCCATTTTTCCTATTACCACCTTAAAGAGAGAGAGAGGGGAGCATTAGAACAACTTCAACTATGTCTCGTCACCTTATGCCTCCAGTAAAGGCCCTATCCCATTCGAGAGTGCACTTTTGTGTCTCGTAGTTTACGGATCCACCAAGATTAGATTTCAACGTAGGCAAATTTTGGCAGCATCTCCCTACAGTTCTCCAAGTGCACTACGTAGATATTAAATACCTACTATGCACTCGAAGAACGTAAGAAGATGTTACCAAAAACCCACAATCGAAACCTAATCCGTGAACTGCAAACTACAACACACAGATGTGCACTCCCAAACTGTCCAAAAATGGGACAATTCAAGAATCAATTGGATCGCAGTCACGCTTTCGCATCCATGCGCGAAATCCAATTAATTCTCAAACGGGAAACTAAGTTTTTGTTAAAAAAATGCATACGAAGTATTAACTTCGTATGTACAACACAAAATAAATTCGGACAAAGTTAGTTACTATTAACTTCGTACGTACAACACAAAATAAATTCGTACAAAGTTAATTACTATTAACTTCATACGTACAACGCAACATAAAGTCATTCAACATAGAAAAATTTTTTGCATACAAAACCATATAAAATAAATTCGTACATCAACATAAAATGATCAAGAAAATACCTTCAAATTGGTGCTCCAACAAAAATCCTATGCAACAAACTTATACAAAATTAATTAATTTATGTTAATTAGAATTCAAAAATAATAAATAATAAAATAATATTAAAAAATAAAAATTACCGTTAATGATTCCCGGTGGTGGTGGAGGAGGAGCAGGAAATGGTGGTGGAGGAGGAAATAGGACCTAGCTTGGGGGAGAGAGAGAGAGAGAGAGAGAGAGGGAGAGAGAGATCTAGAGGGATAGAGAGTGAGATGGTGAGGGAGATGAGTGAGATAGGGAGAGAGATTTGGAGGGAGAAATTCGAGAGGGAGAGCTTGAGAGGCAAATTTGCAGAATTTTTCTGCAAAAACTGCCTTTCGGGTTGAAGGGAGGGGATTAAATCTGCTAGGTTTTGGGCGACGAAAATATTTGTCGCCTAAAGTGATATTTTAGTCGCCTAAATTCACCACTTTGAGCGACGAAACATTCGTCGTGCAAGAAATTTTAGGAGATGAATTATTTTGTCGCGCAAAAGTTTGGCGCCACATTCTTTATTTCTTGCCACTTTTTCCATCTTTTGGGCGACGAATGTATTTATTCGTCGCCCATTGAAATTTTAAGCGACGAATTACTTGGTCGCCTAAAGTTTTGTCGCCTAAAGTTGTGTTTAGGCGAGGAAATAGGGCGTCGCCTAAAGTTATGTTTAGGTGACGAAATAGGTATTTTGTCGCCCAAAGTGATTTTGCCCGACGAAAAATTATTCGTCGCCTAAAGTTTTGTCGCCCAAGCAATTTTTTCTACTAGTGACCACATGCATGTTGAGATATGAATTTGAAATCATCTTTTCCAAAACCACAAACCAAAATGACTTATACATAGACCCAACAAAACCCATTATGCACAAATCCAAATTTAAATAATCTAAAATGCACGCGTGACTGGGGAAGATAGAGATGCGAAAGAGATTCAACAAAAAATGATGGTTACAACACTTAGCAGAAATCCCAGAAAGAGGTGAAAGTGAAAGGGAAAGGATTTGAAAATTCCTTGCTACTTGACTCCTCCTCAACCAATTGGACCAAGAAATTTTGACCCAAACCAACTAAGAACATGAACATTGAACCCAACAAAGCATAAAAAAAACAAGTAAAGAAGTACAGAACAAATTGATTAGCATGCAATTATCTTTTAATCAACGACTAATTCTGAAAAATTCCATTTGCAGAAACACACTAATTTGCAGATTAAATGTTAAAAAATTTAAGAAATACTTAATCTTTAGACTAATTCCCAAGAACCCATTTGCAGAAACACACTAATTTGAAGAATAAATATTAAAAACTTAGGAAATATTTCATCTTTAGACTAATTCCCAAGAACCCATTTGTAGAAACACACTAATTTGCAGATTAAACACACACATATATACATGTATATATATATATATATATACGTGTGTGTGTATATATATATCACCTTAAGACTAATTCTGAAGAACCCATTTCCACAAACACACAAATATGCAGATTATACACAAAATACATGCATATAAACACCATTATCAATCAGAAATCACAATATGAATGCATGCATGCATGAACAGAGATTGAGATTAAAAAATGGGATTTAACCTGCTGCTGCAACTGAATCACATGCTGCAACATGATTTCCAAATCTCTCTCTCTCGGCTTCGAAAGCTTAATCCAAATTGGTTCGGTTGCTTGATTAAAAATTAGCAAAAGAATCAATGAGAGAAATATTGTAGTAATGATAATGCATTAATCAATATTTACATGCATAATTTGCTCCTCCTCACACGGACCCATGTTTTATCATCTGTGATCTCTCCATTATAACCTCCTCATCTCTCTCTCTTTCTCTATGTTTTTCTCTTCCTTCATTTGACGACTTACCCAATCCCGTCCAATCCAATCCCTTCAACAAAACACAATCCAATCCCCTGAGAACCCCCAACAACCGAAATTCGAAATCAAACCCAAAACCCACACACAAATAAAAATTCAAACACTAAACCCAATGTTTCGATGCAATGAAAACGAATCAGTGGTCGGCAGATCAATCCCCATCCCAATTTCTCGCATGCACACAGAAAATCAAAGCCATAAAGTACGAAAGAATTACAAAATTGAATTCCCAAATCAAACTATGCACAAACAAAGAGAAAAAAGAAACCAAACAAACGAACCTGATCGAGTAGATGAAGGGAGCCGCACTTGTAGCAGATGGCTTGGAGAGAGTTGGGTGCTTGGGTTACGTCTGTGAACTCCGAATGAGGGGTCATTTCTAGCTGAGCCTAGAAGGACTCCGATTGCTATGACATGAAATAACATTAACTAAGCGTGGGCAAAAGAGTCAGCACACTGTTCTTATGATCAGTGTTTTCAAACCAGCATTATAAAAACAATATTTTCAAACCAGCATTTAGTATATATACATTATACAATTTCACTAAAAGGCATTCAAAAAAAATATATATATATATACGAGTCAAACTTCAATAGTAATGGTACGTACTTTGAATGGTTTAAGATTCATTTGAGACTCACTCCAAATTAATCTAAGACCATTCAATAGCCGTATCATTAAATAGTACGTACCACCCAAAAATTTTTCGAGAATATATTAAAAGATACAATCCAATTACTTAACGAAGTGCTTGAACGTCATACTTGGTCTCTATTTCTTTGTACGCATCTGCATAGACTATGCGTACTCAGAAAAATGGTTGTGAGCAAAGTGATGCAGAGTGACTAAGGAATTAATCAAAATGAAAGCCTCTTCAATCCCATTAAGTATTAAGAAATTAGAAAGAAAATTAAATGAGAAAAAAAAAATCTTTACCAGATAGTACAACAAAATACAAAGAGACACAACTAGTTGATGGTGGCCTGAGACAACGGAAGAAGAGAGAGAGAGAGGGCTTAGAGAAGGTTTTGGGTAATTTGTCGTTCAAAGGTTTTAAGAATTATTGATTGTTAGATACAATTTTGGAGTATGGACGCGGTTGTATACAGTGATAACTGCTATGGGCAGAATTTACCGTGAAAATCATCTGAGAGAGAGAGAGAGAGGGAGAGAGGTACACAGTTGTAGTGGAGGAAAACTGTTTTTTCTCTCTCTATTTTTCTCTCCCGCTCATTCCCACGTTTTAACCATTTTGTCCTCACTTTTTTTTTTAATAAACCGGTAATCAAATGGGCAATTTCACAATTATTTGAATGTTTAATCATAAGGCCTTCTGCCTTAAACAGTCGTACATGTGTATAAATAGTTGACCTAATTATGTATAAACAGTCAATGCCACCAAAGTTCAACTTATTTACGGAAATGTCGGCGTCTCTTTTTTTTCTTTTTTCTTTTCATTTTTTGTTTATTTGTTGTCTTTTTTATTAATAAATTGTTATTTGTTGTGGCCTATTTTATTACAAGGTTAAGAACATGGAGAGGGATGGTCGGCGACACAACGAAAATAGAGAAAAATAGGGATGGGGGAAATTGTGGTGAATGATTTCCCTCATGCTAGTGCCTTTATTTATAGTAAAACAAGTACAATCATAATAGACCAATGACTTTAAGATGATTGAGAATATCCCAATCCATATCTTTTTAGGATTTACAGTCACAATTATCACATGTCAATATTATCTACAACACTCCCTCTTGAGTGTGCAAATACTCAAGTAAATATTGCATCAGATCTTTAAGATGATGTATAGATAGTTGATGAAGTCGTCGCGTAGGCACGATAGAGAGCACGCTAGTCACAAATATAGAACTTGCATAAAAAAGTAAACCTCACCAAACCTGACTATGGTAAAACCCAAGGCGGGACAAAACCCATAGTCTAAGGAGAAAAGTGAGTTAATGCAATGTCAATACTAAACATCTACCGGATGTCAGTAGGATGTACACAAGGGTATGACCAACCCATAATGGGTGCCTCATCAAAACCTCGTCAGGCAGCAAAAACCCAATGGAAAAAAATGATCCTGATCGTAGGAAAAAGAGTACATTAAGGTCAAGTGAGTATACTTCACGATACTCCTCCTAAGTTTGACAAAATTCAAAATGAGAAACTAACAATGTTGTAAATCATACAATTTACGCATTCCAATTCCTTGAACAAGCTTCTAAAAAGTAGACTTCGGCAGTGACTTGGTGAAGAGGTCAGCAAGGTTGTTTTGGGAACGGATTTGCTTGACTTCAATCTTTTGATGCTCTTGCTGCTGATGTGAGAAGAAGAACTTCGGCACAATATGCTTGGTGTTGTCCCCTTTGATATATCATTTCTTGATCTGGTCTATACAGGCAACATTATCTTCAATGATCGTTATGGGGACATCAACGATGGAAGAAAGTCCGCAGTTGCTTCGAATATGCTCAACAATAACTCTCAACCAAAAACACTCACGAGTAGCTTCATGAAGGGTGAGAATCTCAGCATGGTTCGAAGAGGTAGCAACTAAGGTCTGTTTGGTTATCCTCCAAGATATTGTGGTATCTCCAACGGTAAAGACATAACCCATTTGAGAACGTGCCTGGTGCGGGTCGGATAAGTAACCTACGTCAGCATAACCAACAAGGCAAGCATCATTCCGAAGACCAAGGGGTTGTGATCTGTTCTGAGATGCATATAGATATAATAAACCCAAATCCGAAGTACCCTTAAGGTATCAAAGGATGTCTTTGACACCATTCCAGTGTCTGTGTGTAGGCGCATTGCTATATCTTGCAAGAAGAATAACAGAGAAGGAGATGTCCGGTCTAGTGCACTGACCTAAGTACAATAAAGTGCCGATTGCACTCAGATATGGAACTTCAGGCTCCAAAACGTTTTCCTTATCGTCTTTAGGATTGAAAGGGTCTCGTTTTGCATCTAGCGTTCAGACGACCACAGAAGTACTCGAAGGTTTCATTTTACCTTCTAGGCTGAGGCAATATTGAGTTTTCCCAAAATCTTTCATCTCAAATTTCGACTTCAGGTGCGAGCCAATTTTTTTAAGCTCTTCGGAAGTCCCAATGAGATTCATATCATTGACATAGACTGCAACTATCACAAATTCGGAATGTGACTTCTTAATAAACACGCATGGGGAATAATTCAATATTCACATATCCCTGACTAATCAAATACTAACTCAGACGGTTATACCACATCCATCCGAATTGCTTCAATCTGTAGAGTAAACGCCTCAATTTAATTGAGAAGGTGTTTTGTGGTCTAGAACTATTTGATCCAGTCAATGTAAGTCCATCAGGAACTTTCATGTATATTTTTGGAAACTACCAAACTGATAAGGTAGAGGAACGTTATGATGTCCTTTACAGGGGAATAAGTCTCCTCGTAATCAATCCCAGGGCGTTGAGAGAAACCTTACGCCATAAGGTGTGCCTTGTATTGCACTATCTCATTCTTCTCATTACGCTTCCTTACGAAAATCCACTTGTAGCCAACGGGCTTCATATGTGGATGTGTAGGAACTACAAGCCCAAACACTTTACGTTTCGCAAGTGAATCAAGTTTGACCTGGATTGCTTTTCTCCAGTTTGACCAATCAGTTCTACATCGACATTCATAAATGGAACGTGGTTCAATGCCATCACTCAACTTGATATCAGTAGTTACTGCATACGCGAATGCATCATCGATTATCATCTCATTCCTATTCCAAAGTACATCTAAGCTAGCATAATGGACTGAAATCTCACGATTCTCGAGAGACGGATTGGTCGCTTCAAGGACACTACCGTAATCTAGAATAACCTCATGTGTTGGAAAGGATGTGTTGGCGATGGTAAGATTCGAACTAGGCTCACTAGTTGGTGTCGTGTTCTTTTCCGGGGTTGTGAATCCTTTGAACCAATAGGTCTGCCACGCTTCAAGGTAGAAGCAGATGATTGGCTAGCCGCTAGGGTACCGGCTTGAGCATCAGGTGCAGTCACATGTCCTTCAGGGGCGTTTCGTCTTTCAGGGGCAATGGTTCGACGTATGTTTGATACATCTATCTTTACAGGCACGTTTGCAGGTGGTATATGTGATCTCCTCACTTTCGCTAGATCTGTAAAAGCATCCGGCATGCTTTAAGCAACGCTTTGTAGATCTAAAATTTGTCGCACCTCAATTTCAGACTGAGCAATGCAGGGATCTAAATGAGACACAGTAGGATTATACCATGACAATTCGCGGCGTTCTTTAGGAACAACTATGTTTTTATCTCCCCCTAATGGGAAGATTGTCTCATTAAAGTGACAATCAGCAAAACGAGCGGTAAAGAGATCGCCTATCGAAGGTTCTAATTAATGAATGATCGAAGGAGAATCATAACTGACATAGATTCCCAATCTTTGTTGAGGACCCATTTTGGTACGTAAGGGCGAGCGCAATTGGCACATAGACCGCACAACCAAAAATGCGCAAATGCAAGATGTAGGGCTCGTATCCAGTTACTAACTGTAGCGCAGAATAAGGTTGGGTCATGACTGGTCTCAGGTGGACTAACATTGCTGTGTGAAGTATTGCATAGCCCTAAGCAAATATCGGAAGTTTGGTTCGCATTACCAACGTCCGAGCGATCAATTGAAGGCGCTTAATGAACACTTCTACTAGGCCGTTTTGGATGTGAACATGGGGTACATGATGTTCGACATCAATCCCAATAGTCATGTAATAGTCATCGAAAGTTTTCGATGTAAATTCTTCACCATTATCCCGTCTAATCGACTTAATCAGATAATCAGGGTGGTGTGCCCTTAGCTTAATAATTTGAGCTAGGAGTTTGGAGAATGAAGCGTTACGAGTGAACAGAAGGCACACGTGTGACCAATGAGTGAAAGCATCAACCAATACTCTAAAGTATCTAAATGGTCCGCAAGATGGTTGAATAGGTCCACAAATGTCCCCCTGAATCCTCTGAAGAAATTTGGGAAGATCCATTTGGATCTTGTGCATGGATGGGCGAGTGATTAGCTTGCCCAGGGAACATGCTTGACATGAAAAAGTGCTAAGAACAAAGTCCTTACTGCTGGTAAGGGGATGTCCGTGTAAAGTACTAAGGATACGGTGCATCATAATTCTTCCAAGATGTTGTAAACGGTCATGCCAAAGCAAATTTTCCATTGCAAGCCCATTACTAGGGTCGGCCACATGGTGGGCCTCAATGGAGCGAATGGTTGTAATATACAAGCCATTTAGAAGGCACTCCATCTTCTCATGAATACGTTTCTGGCCATATTCATAGGAAGTGATGCAAAGGAATTCAATTCCTTTTTCTTCAGAAGTTTCAGAATGGTAAAATATATATTGGTGGCGTGAAAAGTTGAATAGGTTGGAAGCGTAAATGTTGTCGGTCGTGTCTTACTTCAGGCAAGAAGATATCTCTTTGATGATCAAAGCGTTCTTCCAGAGCGAGCCATAAAGCTCTTGGATCCTCTTCAGCGAGGTACTCGGTCTGCAGTGCATCGTGCATATGTCTTCGGATGAAGATCATGGCAGTTGCTTTGTCAGCTTCTCCAACCAGGTTATCCATCTCAGCTTCAATGGTAGCCCTAAGACTCTTTGTAGTGAGGTAGAGCTTCACATCTTGTACCCACTTGAGGTAGTTCCTTCTAGAGACTTCCAGAGCAGTAAAGTCGAGTTTGTTCAAATTCGACATGTCACTGTAACGAATGGAACGAGATTGTGATTAGTACTTTGAAAAACAGTTCATAGACATGGAGTAGAACATTTAGGTTCTATTAGACATGTTTTGGTTTAAATTTTCATGAAAACTACGGGTTTCATGGGTGTTTAATTTTTAAGGAAACTTCGAGTTTCATAACACTTATTCGAAACTTTGGGTTCGAATTCATGAACTTCAAGTTCATGAATACCTGCAAGCAAACGCAATATATAGAACAAAAATAAACATATACAGCAGAAATAGGTAGATGAATATAGGTCTACGGGGCCTACGGGGTGTGAAAATCACAGCCCAAATAATTTGGATGGACCAAGTTTGGAGCTGCAGGCCCAAACAAGAAAAAAAACTGAGCTGCAATGCAACAATTGGGTGCAAGCTACAGGCCAAAAGCCCATTAGGGGCTAGAGTGACAGTGGTCTAAGTCCACTGGGCTGAAAAGAGAAGAGAAGGGAACCAAGCCCAATTAGGGCTGGTTTTAGAAAAGCAGGCTAAGAGGCTTGGGCAGCCCATACACGACCTACATTCGTGAGTGGGCTGAGACAAAAGAGAGGCCCATACACGTCCTAGTGCAGGCCCAACATGGGTCGGGTGTGCAGATCGACCCTAGCCGGAGCTGGGGTTTTCGGGTCATCAACAAAAGACTAGTGGCAGTGCTACTGGTGGTCTGGGTTGCAGACCAGTGGCGGAGCGATCCTCGGTTTCAACGGGAAACAGGAGATGCGTCGTAGAACTAGAGTTCTTGACGTCGGGATCCAAAATCCGATGAAATCCATGGTGGGATTTCGAAAAACCTATGAGATTTCAATGGAAATCTAGGTAATCATCATCAAAGATGATGAAATCTTCGAGTGGGGACGACTGCATGTCGTCGGAGGCACGGTAAGGGGACTACAAGCCACCTAAACACGGCTCAGTCCAAGGAAGAAGGCGCGCAAAACAGCATCATTTGGACCTGGGTTCTAGGTAGGATGGCTCATCTGGAGCTGTGTCTCGACGCGGCTTGGCTCAGCTTCAGGGTTTTTTTTTTTCAAATACGAATTAAAAAAAAACCTTAATTTTTCCTTCGATCACACAATCATCTATTCACTTAATATATAGCATATATATTAAATTTAATGCGAGCACAATATTTTGCAGAAGATTATAATTCTTTTAAAAGCATAAAAATTGGGTTCATGCATCATGATGAAGGTTCATGCAATCAAGGCTGAAAAAATATCGACATTGAGATTGTGTTTGAGAAGTACTTGGATTGCTGATGATGATGGTGGAACAATTTGTTTGCAGAGGAACACCCTTTAGATTCCGTAGCGTAACATTAGGAGCATGTTGTTAACGTGTTGTGGCCTATTTTATTGAAGGGTTAAGAACATGGAGAGGGATGGCCTGCAGCGCAAAGAAAATAGAGAGAAATATGGATGATGGAAATTGTGGTGAATGATTTATCTCATGCTAGTGCCTTTATTTATAATAAAACAATTACAATCATAATAGAACAATGACTTTAGGATGATTGAGAATATCCCAATCTATATTTACCAAGGATTTGCACAATCACATTTATCATATGTCAATATTATCTACAACATTATTAAATATTTATGATTAATATTTTATTTGGATAATGACTTTTCATTAGTTTTCTAAGAAAAATGGTTAGACTTTTAATTTTAATATATTACATTCATAGAACCCAAGGCTATACCTTTAACAATCCTTGGCACATACTACAATCAATCAGAAAATAATAACCGACTTGAATAGGAATGTTATTACCTTAAAAAACCAACAAGATACAAGGTATATTATTACTATGAATAACCATCATGAACCGAATCATTTTAATATTTTGCTTCATTACAGGTACACGTTATCATCAACAATATGTAGCAGTTAAATGTCAATATCACAAGTCCAGAAAATATAAGTGAATCATAAATGTTCATATGCATTGTCATTATTTCTTGGGAAATCCTATTATAGGTGACCTATTGCCATTCCATTTCAGAAAAGAAAAAAAAACTACAAACGGGAAACAAATTAAAAGATTCTTACAAAAAAAGAAACATATCTAATCCCATCTTATATTTATTTCCTTCATTGCATAGAAGATCTTCCCAAAAATATAAAAAAGAAGAAGAAGAATTCATTGTCCTCGCACACACAACTGACGCATCCGATGGTTCATTCGATCAAAAAAATAAGGGTAAACTGCCATTTGACCCCATGAACTATTACTCCAGTTGAAATTGACCCCCTGAATTATTTTTTTGGTAAATTGACCCCCTGAACTATTTGAAATCAGTCAATTAACCCCTCACCGTCAGATTCAACGAAATTTCATCCACTTTGCTGTCAAATACTAACACGTGTCGTATTTTAATTGGTAGATCTAGCCGACATTCTAACGAATTAACAGCAAATTAGATGGAATCTAGCGGTAGGGGGTAAATCTACTAATTTAGGAAATTTTAAGGGGTTAATTTACCAAAAAAATAGTTCATGGGGTCAATTTCAACTAGGGTGATAGTTCAGGGGGTCAAACGGCAGTTTACCCAAAAAATAAATACTACCACTAAACCCTAATAAATCTTTTGCCCTTATTCTTCCTAGCGAACTTAGGCGTTGTTGTTGTCGTCACCATCAAATTGCTTTCTTTCCTTGAGCATTGCGTTGGCTTTTCTCCACCTATGGTATTTACCAAACAGGGCCTCCATATCTTCTAGGGTTCTGCCCTGTGTTTCCGGCAGCATAGTATAAAAGAACATCCAAGCGGCGGCAGAAATTCCCGCGTAAAGAAAGAAGGCCCCGCCAATCGTGATGGCCTTGTACAATGAAATGAAAGTCATAGAGACGATCCCACTCGTAAGCCTATTACAAGCGACCCCGATACTCACTCCTTGAGCGCGTAGCTTCAAGGGGAAGATTTCAGAGCTATAGACCCACGTGATGGGCCCCAACCCGATCGAGAAAAACGCCACGTTGAAATATACCATGGCCATGCACAATCCGACGGCCCAGGGGACTGAACCTTTGTGATTCTCGACGATTGTAAGGCCAACACCGAGAAACATGAGAGAAACGACCATTCCGCCCACGCTCGTCAAAAGCAACGGACGCCGTCCGAACTTGTCGAGGAAAAATGTAGCGACCAAGATGAAGACCGTCTTGGTGAATCCAACGGCCACGGTGGCGAGTAGCTTGTGATTGGAGGAGGTGATACCTGCCTTTTCAAAGATCCTCGGGCTGTACAAAACGACAGTGTCTATACCGGACGCTTGTTCAAAGATGTGGATGCCGATGGCTGCGATTAAAATATGGCGAACGGCTGGGGTAGGATGGAGGATCAGTTCTTTCCATACGCCTTCACCGTGGCTGCGTTTTGTGATCTGAACGATGTCGTCGTTTAAGTGGGGTGGGATTCCTGCGGCTTCTTTGATGTCGTCTAGTCTGAGCTGACACTCCTCCTTGGACTCCGAAGTTCTTTGGAGGACTTTCTTGGCGTCGCCAAGTCGCCCCTGCATAACCAGCCACCGAGGAGACTCGGGCATGAATAGGACGCCGACGGTGAGAAAAATAGCTGGGACTCCGCCAACTCCGAGCATGAACCGCCAGCCCAAGTGAACCGGAAGCTTGGCGAAGGCATAGTTGGCTATGTACCCCAGTAATATGCCAACATTGACAAACACCTACATATACACATTCAAACCAATTAATATAATTTCGACGGTCCAAAATATTTATAAAATTCATCACAACATTTTTGGTTACCAATTTGCAGCAAACAAATAGAAAGCAATTTTATTTCAAACCTCACGGAGAAACTCAGTACATTTTTTTCTTACGTCGAACAAATTAAAGATATCTTCGAACATTTGAGAAATATCACTATAGACAAAAAGCTACTCAGTCACGAACACTGTAAACACTCATAAAGATAACTCAAAAACCAATAAAAAGACTATTTTCCTTCGGTGTGAGATCAAAATTGTCGAAAAAGTTAACATCCACATGCAAAGTTACAAATTCAAATCAAACAATGACTATAAATTTGGCATCATATACATCAAAAGTAAGTTGTTTCACATGTTGATCGTGCATTGCATAAGATGATGATATAACCAAGTAAGCAAAAAACAAAAATCGAAACAAACCTCTGGGAAAGATGTGAGGAAGCCACGGAACGATGCCGGAGAGATCTCGGCAGTGTAGACAGGTGCAATCATCATACCATAGCCAACACCGACTCCGGCAACAAACCGGCCAACCATGAGGAAGGCGTAGTTAGTGGCGAATCCCATGAGGAGAGCTCCGACCAAGAAGATGACTCCCGCAAGGACAATGGTGTACTTGCGGCCGATCCAGTCGGAGGTTCTGCCGGCCAAGGCGGAGCCGAGGAGGGAGTAGATGTTTAGAGTGCCCGCAAGCACTTCGACTTGAACGTCACTGATTTTAAGATTTTCTTTGATGAAGAGTGACGCTCCACTCATTACACCAATATCTGTAAATGAAATTAACAAATAATATAAAATTATAAGAGAATTGAATCAATATAAATTAAAAAATATATAACCAGCCGAGTGTATGATAATTATTTTGGAGCAGTAACAACAATTTTTTT
Organism: Gillenia trifoliata; assembly: GCA_018257905.1. Lineage (NCBI taxonomy): Eukaryota > Viridiplantae > Streptophyta > Magnoliopsida > Rosales > Rosaceae > Gillenia > Gillenia trifoliata. The sequence continues at coordinate 20,870,408 of CM031080.1, forward strand.
TTCCCTAATTTTTTTTCATGTTTCTTAACGTTCTCCAAACATAGATCGCGTTAAGATATTTGGGAAACTGATGAATTGTAAGAAGAATTCCAATAAAAAAAATGGAGAATTACCATAACCCAATAAGACTGAAGTTGTGCAAGCCAAAAGAGCACAGGCAATAGCGAACTTGCTAGTCTTGGGCTTCTGTGGAGGATCAAAATCTTCAATGCTCGTTTGTACGCCGGTAACAGTGTTCTCTTCCGCCCTCCGGTCAGCCATCTCGATCATGAGGGCAAGCTACAGAGAGAGAGAGTGAGGAGAGAGATGAATAGATAGAGCTCAGTCCCAGAGAGAGAAAGAGAGATAAATAGGTAGAGATGATGAATAGATAGAGCTCAGTCCCAGAGAGAAAAAGAGATATAAATAGGTAGAGATGATGAATAGATAGAGCTCAGTCCCAGAGAGAGAAAGAGATATAACTAGGTAGAGATGATGAATAGATAGAGTTCAGTCCCAGAGAGAGAAAGAGATATAAATAGGTAGAGATGTCTATTGGAATTTGGAACTATGCATGTATGTAGAAAACAAGAGAGAGAATTTGATTCAGAGAAGAATTAGAGCATAGAAATTATTGGTAATTGCCACTTATATTTATAATGGACGGATTTTATCCATTGGCCAGGGGCAGGTAATGGTTTTAGGTCAGAATTATGCGTTTCCATTAGAGGAGCCAATCGAGGATTAGTATTAGGATTAGGATTTATCCAAAATTCCAAATTAATCCAGATTTGGTTTTGGACTCAACAGTGGTAAAATTAGAATTGGATTAGCCAATCAGTTGATGACTCTCAAAACATAAAATTTTACATGGTAAGAAGAATCATGGTGATATTAATTTCTTCAACCAACTCGACACGTGTTTACTGTCATTAATGCAAAATTTAAACCTTTCCATTTCGCTGATTAATGTCAAATATGAATAAATTCATCAACTGTCCATTTTGAGGATATCCAATGAATTCCATTCTAAATTAATTCCCTTCTTGTTGACCATTAATCTCTATCAAACCTCTGCTCAAACGCTATTTTATTTTGTCTTCAATTTTGTATTATCTTGAATCTATGAAAAGTGTACGAATCACGTACTGCTATACACCAAAGTTTGAATCTTGCTCCCTGTTTATGTAATTTATGTCGTATTAGAATACCACTCCAATAAGAAAACCCCACCCCCTCTTTTTGTTACCATAATATGATAAATCTAAAATTCTCATGTTAACTGCATGTCAAACTTATAATGGTGAAGCTTATCAACAATTATACTCTTGCATCCCTCTAGTACTCAAATTTTTGTGAAACAAAAAATAATAATAATTAGTGTGACAGGCTGTACCTGATATTGCTTCGTTTGGGATTGTATATTAATCCCTCATACTTTCGGAGCGCATGGGCTTTGGTAGTGATCAATCGGAAAAACCATTAAACCAAAACGTGTTTTGTGGCCCTCAGGTAGTTTTGCAAATGTACCTAGTCAAGCTGAATAATAAAGAGTGCTGCTAAACTCACTATATTGTCTTATTCTTTTACTCATTCTTTAATAAAAATGTTAATGATATATAAATCCTTTTACAAAAAGACTTTTAAATAAACCTTTCACGGTAGGTGGATTATGGATTATGGGTGTTTGGAGAAAGTGCACGAAAGAAAGAGATTGAGAGGCGAAGAGAGAGACGGAGGTTTTACCGACTGGAAGGGATAGCTGACGAGATTCGGTGGGTTGGTGGAGAAGAAAAGTGAAGAAAGGTGCCCTGTTTGTTTTCTGTTTTCTGTTTTCTTTAAAGTCTTATTAATATTATCTTTTTTTTAAATTAAAAAAGAATTTAGATATGTATTAGATGTGACGATCCGTCCTAATTTAATTGTATTTTATTTTTCCGAAGTGATAAATTGACGAAAATGCCCTTAGTTTGGCTAAGTGGAAGTCCTGTGCGGACGTTTGAGTTCTTTTTAAATTTGGACTTCTCACTTACCCTATTCTTGTAGTACTCGTCTCTACGATCGTATGAGCACGACCGGGACGTAATTCCAATGTGTAACGAAAACGTTACGTTCGTTTAAATATTTATTTCCTGTTTTGGGGGTGTTCTGTTACGTGTCACCTGGGACCCCCTTTTCCCTGCTAATTTTGGAAACCGAAAGATTTTTCCTCTCTCTCTGTCACTTTCTTCTTCTTCCTTCCCGTAGAAAAACACTCACTGTCAATTAGTGACCACACCATTTTCTTCGAACCGAGCCAAACCACCACACTAGTAGAAAAAATGGCTTGGGCGACAAAATTTTGGGCGACGAAGAGAAATTCGTGGCCCAAAAGAACTTTGGGCGACGAAAAAACCATATCGTCGCCTTTATTTTGTTTAGGCGACCAAACATTAAGCCACGAATTTTTTTGTCGCCTAAAGGACCTTAAGGCGACAAAACTTAAGGCGACGAATTTTTTTCGTCGCCCTTAAAAAGTTTAGGCGACGAATAGGTCCTTTCGTCGCCCAAAAGATGGAAAACTGGCGCCAAATAACATTTTTGGCGCTAAATTTTTGGGCGACGAATAAAATTCGTCGCCTTAAGCGACGAAGATTTTGTGGCCCAAACGTTAGACTATAGGCGACGAATTTTGTTATTTAGGCGACGAATAATTTCGTCGCCCAAAACCTACTAGAATCATTTTCTACCCGAGAGGCAGTTTTTGCAGAAAAAATCTGCAAACTCTTTTTCTACCCGAGACCAGTTTTCCAAATTTCTCTCCCTATCTCACTCATCTCTCTCTTTCTCTCCCTATCTCACTCATCTCCCTCACCACCTCACTCTCTCCCCAAGCTAGGATTTTGCTCCTCCTCCTCCTCCTCCTCCACCACCACCATTTACTATCCTCATCCTCCTCATCCTCCTTCTCCTCCTCCTCCTCCTCCTCCTCCTCCTTTTCCTCCACCACCACCGGAAATCGTTAACGGTAATTTTTAGTTTTGAAAATTTTATTATTATTTATGAATTGTTATTAACATAAATTAATTAATTTTGTATAGGTTTGTTGCATAGGAGTTTTGGAGGAGCACCAATTTGAAGGTATTTTCTTAATTATTTTATGTTGTTGAAATACGAATTTATTTTATATGGTTGTCTATGCAAATGATTTGTATGTGTTGAATAATTTTATGTTGTATTGTAAGTACAAAGTTAATTAATGGTAATTAACTTTGTATGAATTTATTTTGTGTTGTACGTACGAAGTTAATAGTAATTAACTTCGTATCTATTTTTTTAACAAAACCTTAGTTTCCCGTTTGAGAATTAATTGGATTCGTGCATGGATGCGAAAGCGTGACTGCGATCCAATTGATTCTTGAATTGTCCCATTTTTGGACAGTTTGGGAGTGCACATTTGTGTGTCGTAGTTTGCGGTTCACGGATTAGGTTTCGATTGTGGGTTTTTGGTAACATCTTCTTACGTTCTTCAAGTGCATAGTAGATATTTTATATCTACGTCGTGCACTTGGAGAACTGTAGGGAGATGCTGCCAAAATTTGCCCATGTCGAAATCTAATCTTGGTGGATCCGTAAACTACGGCACACAAATGTGCACTTCTGAATGGGATAGGGCCTTTACCGGAGTCATAAGGTGACGAGACATAGTTGAAGTTATTCTAATGCTCTCTATCTCTCTCTCTCTCTTTGTAATGTGGTAACAGGAAAAATGGACAGGCAGTGGATATATAATCCGAACAGATGTGATGCTGAATATTTGGAAGGAGTAGATAATTTTATTGAATTTGCAACGAGACACAACCGGGGACATTCTCATATCAAGTGTCCGTGCAGATCATGTAATAATCATATGTGGGAGACCCCTAACCATGTTCGCCATCATTTGGTAAGAAATGGGATGACGCATACCTATACCATATGGAATCATCACGGGGAACCATTACAGCAAGCTTCGTCTTCGTACCAGTCAGGAGCGGAGAGTGGTGAAAGAAATTTATCTGGTAATGACCAAGTCATGGGTATTATAAATGACTGTTATCCGTACGCCTCGATCAATGACGATGAGGAAGTGGGGGATGATGTGCCTCCCGCGATGGACAAGGAAGCATTTGATAAGTATGAAAGGTTATTGAAAAATGCCAAGCAAGAAGTATCCCCGGGTTGCGAAGAATATTCGGTTCTTACGGCGATTGTGGAGTTTATGCAAGGCAAGATGAAGTTCCGTATGTCAAACCGGTGTTATGACTACTTTATTGGTATTTTTGCCAGGATGCTTCCAAAACATAATTGTTTGCCTAAAGATTATAAAAGTGCTCAGAAGGTGCTGAATGGTCTCGGCTTAGGGTATGAAAAAATCCATGCATGTGTAAATAATTGTATATTGTTCTATAAGGAAAATAAAGATTTGGATAAATGCCCTATTTGTGACGAGCCGAGATATAAAATCACACCTAAAAAAAGAAAGACGAAGATTCCAAAAAAAGTGTTGCGTTATCTTCCATTAACTCCTAGGTTGCAACGCTTGTACATGTCGACGCACACTGCAACCGACATGAGATGGCATAAGGAAGAAAGGGTTAATGATGATGTTATGAGGCATCCTGCAGATGGCCAGGCATGGAAAGACTTTGATCGGATGTACCCTGAATTTGCAGCAGACCCACGTAATGTCAGACTGGGGCTTGCCACCGACGGATTTAATTCGTTCGGAGTTCTAAACCAAACCCACAGCACTTGGCCGATCGTCGTAGTTCCTTATAATTTGCCGCCTTGGAAATGCATGAAAAAGGAATTTACGATGATGAGTCTGTTAATCACAGAAGATCCAGGAAAGTCCATAAACGTCTATTTGCGCCCGTTGGTTGATGAGTTAAAGAATTTATGGGAAAACGGTGTGCGTACATTTGATAAGTCCACCGGAAAGATGTTCACGTTGCGAGCAGCAGTGATGTGGACGATACATGATTTTCCTGCTTATGCAATGATTTCCGGTTGGAGTACGAAAGGTTATATGGCATGCCCAGTTTGCACGCCGGAAAGGTTTGTTATATGGGTCATCGTAAATGGTTGTCGTGGGATCACGAGTGGCGTATGAACGATACATCTTTCGACGGCAAAACAGAGACCCGCCTCAGACCCAGAGAATCTTCGGGAGATGATATTCTGGCTAAGTTGAACAGTTTAGAATTCGGTCCATCTGGCAAAAGTGTTACTGGGCCCAGACCATCTTCGCATCATAACTGGACGCATAAGAGTATTTTGTTTGAACTCCCATACTGGTCCAAGTTAAAGCTGAGACACAATTTGGACGTGATGCATATTGAGAAAAATGTCTGTGATACATTGGTGGGGACAATTCTAGACATTGAGGGTAAATCAAAGGACACGATAAAAGCTCGTCTGGATTTGGAACGAATGGGCATAAGGCGCCCCTTGTGGATGAAGAAAGTTGGCAGTGTACTCAGAAAGCCTCATCCGTTTTTCACTGTGAAACCTGAGGGGAAGAAACAATTTTTCAAGTTTCTTTCTTCCGTACAATTTCCAGATGGGTATGCTTCAAATATCTCGCGGTGCGTGAACGTGGAGACAAATCGATTTTCGGGATTAAAGAGCCATGATTGTCATGTGCTAATCCAGCGCCTTCTCCCAGTTGGTATTCGAAGTCTGTTGCCTTCTGATGTGGTTAACCCGATAGTGAAGTTGTCCAGATTTTTCGCCCAGTTGACTGCAAGGTCATTGCGTGTGTCAGATGTAAAAAAGTGCGGAGATGAAATTGTACACATCCTTTGCAAGTTTGAGCAGATTTTTCCGCCAGCTTTTTTTACTAGTATGATTCACGTGATGATACATTTGGCGGATGAGGCGTTGCTTGGTGGACCAGTCAACTATCGGTGGATGTATCCAATAGAAAGGTAACGTCGACCCATGGCCTTTGTATGATTCTTCATCATTTTATACTTGTTTATTAATTTCAAAAGCCGGTTTTCGATTTTGCAGGCTTCTTGGGGAGTTTAAAAAATTTGTGCGCAACAGGGCCAAGCCGGAAGGATCGATTGTGGAGGCATGGATCGCATATGAGTCTCTCACTTTTTGCGCAATGTATCTAACTGATGTTGAGACGACTTTCAATCGGCCCCAACGCAATAACGACGGTGGTGTTAGGAAAGAAAAACTTTCGGTGTTTGCACAAACTGCACGTCCGTTTGGCTCGTCACCAAGAGGCGAATCATTTTCTAAAAAGGACATGGAGGTAGCGCATTGGTTCGTACTCAACAATTGTGAAGAGATTGGCCCGCTTCTGGATGAGCATGAACATTTGATAAGCAGTTCATATCCTTCAAATTTACATGCCGAGAAACACCGTGCATGTTTCCTCGTTGGTTGCGCGAACATGTAAGTTTTGTACTTTTTGGTTTCTTCACATTTAAGGTTTTTCGTCATTGTCTTCATATGATCTTGAACTAACAAGATTAGAATTTTTTGTACTCTTTGAACTAGGTGTTGAAACTGAAGGAAGAGAATTCGCCGTCATACACCGAAGAATTATATAACTTGGCGGTCGGACCGTTTCGCGCTGAATTGTACTCAGGGTGTCATGTGAACGGCGTTAAGTTTGTGGATGGTCAGCGTGATGACAAGTTGTTAACTCAAAATAGTGGGGTCTTCGTCCCGGGCGGTGGCGACAGTGCCGATATTGAGTTTTATGGCAAACTAACAAGTGTTGTACAAGTGCTTTACAAAGACCGATGCCAAGTGATTTTGTTTAAGTGTCATTGGTTTGATACAAATCCTAACACGAACGAGAGTGTTAAGCGAGACGAAGGGTTAGTATCAGTGAACACTAACACACGTTGGTACGATGAAGACCCTTACATTTTAGCAACTATGGCGAAACAAGTCTTCTATCTTGATGACCCGAAGGCGGGGGATGGTTGGAAAGTTGTGCAAACAATTCATCACAGAAACATATATGATATTCCTGACGGAGATAATAATGAAGACGAAAGCGGACCTGACCAACAACTTTCATCGGAGATAGATTGTGTTTTGGCAACACCGGTGGATAGAAATGTAATCCAAGAACCGCTTGAGGTAGCTGGAATGCCTGAAATCGAAATACCGATTGATTCCATTACAATTGACCTCGGTGATCTGAGACGCTACAATCCCTCTGACCCCGCACGGACCGAGGACAGTGATGGTGAGGAATCATATGCAAGCAGCGAATCTGAACTACCAAGCGAAAATGATGAAAGTGACGACGATGATGTGTATTGTATTTCTGATTCAGACTAGCAAGGTTCGGATGTGCTGAAATTATAATTTGTAATTTGTAACGGATGTGATGAAACATACAGTGAACTTGTAATTTGTAACGTTGTCAAATTATTAAGAATAGACAATGAAACATAAATTATACGTTGTCAAATTATTAAGAATAGACATTGAAACATAAATTATACCTTCATTTACCAAGGAAAAAAAAATATTGCAAATGCATTAGGCGACAAATATATTTCGTGGCCCAAAGCTACTTGGGCGACGAAGGCTAATTCGTGGCCCAAAGTATCTTTGGGCGACGAATAACCATTCGTGGCCCAAAGTATCTTTGGGCGACGAAGGCTAATTCGTGGCCCAAAGTATCTTTGGGCGACCGTATAACCGTTAAGTATTCCCAAAGTTTCTTTGGGCGACCAACTTATTAATTAAGCCCAAAGATACTTCCACGAACGGTTATTCGTCGCCCAAACATACTTTGGGCCACGAATTAGAATTCGTCGCCCCAAATGCAAAAATATTTACATCATTTCTATAATAATCAAAACATTTTATGAAATATATCTTAGGCGACGAACTTATATTCGTCGCCCAAATTGTCTTAAGGCGACGAATAATACTTCGTCGCCCAATTATTCGTCGCCCAAAGTCAAGTATTCGTCGCCCAAAGTAAAGTATTCGTCGCCCAAAAGGTATACCTTCATTTTTAAACCTGTCTATTTTTAAGGTTTGGGCGACGAATGAGTGTTTGTCGCCTTAACCTATTTTTTAATTTACACTAAAAAATCTCTTAATAAAGTAAATGATAAGGGGGAAAATTTTGTAAAAAATATACAAACGCTCGTACCGAGAAGGCCTACAACTTTCGTTTACGTGTCATCTCCAAAATCGAACACTAGAAACGATGAAGCCTATATTGCAAATTTAACCGTCGATTAACGTTTACGTTTACGCTCGGTTATTATATATGTGCATTGTTTTTTCATGCCGGTTCTTTTTATGAAAACTTGATCTTTTACTAAATCTAATAAGATGAACGGTTCAGATTTTTTATATTATGTCCCCATCTTTATATTGTAGTCAAATTTGTATAAGACGTTATATAATTTATGGAAACTATATAACATCATCACACTTTTCGATCAAATGTTAATACGGGGCCATTCTATGAACGATCGGAACCGTTCATCTTACTACATTCAGTAGAAGATCATGTTTTCAAAAAAGAATCGGGATGAAAAAAACTCTATGGACATAAAAACGGAGTGTAAACGTAAACGTTGATCGACGGCTACAAAAGAATATAGCCTTCATGGTTTTTATTGGTCATCTTTTGGAGATGACACCTTAACGGAAGTTGTACACATTTTCGTTACGAGCGTTTTTGTATTTTTTACAGATTTTTCCCACTTCTGAATTACTTATTATGATTTTTCCCACTTTCTGATCTTTAGGCGACCAAAAACATATTCGTCGCCTCAATTGGTTTTGGGCGACGAATTATTCGTCGCCTAAACCTTGAAATTCTCACCGCCAAATTTTTTGGCTGATTTTGAAAATTTTAAAGGTTTTGGGCGACGAATTTTTGGGATTGGGGCGACGAAAAGGGTTCGTCGCCCAAAGTTGGCTGATTTTGAAAATTTTAAATGAACTTTTGGGCGACTAATTTTTTGGGTTGGGGCGACGAAATGTGTTCGTCGCCCAAAGTCCTGTGGTTTAATTGCACCCCGTGCTCTTTCTTTTTCTTTCTTCTGCAAAAGCTTCGACAGACAGCCTCCCCTCTTCTGCAGACGCCGACGACGATTCCAGACGCCGACGATCCCACGAGCCCAGATTCCATCTCTCTCTCTCTCTCCGTTTCCCTTACCCTCTCTCGAGGTAGGTTTCAAAGTTTCATTTTTTGTTCTTGAATTTTTGTTCTTGGTTTCAAAGTTAGGAATTTCAGTTAGGATTTGGAATTGAAATTGGAATTGAAATTGAAATTGAAATAGAAATAGAAATAGAAATTTGATTTGGGATTTGGAATTGAAATTGATTTGGGTTTATGGACAGTGAGCAATTTCAGTGTGTGCTGTGCGTGTGCAGTGAGTAATTTGTTCGAATTTTTGGGTTTATGGACAACATAAACCCATAAAATTCGAACTCTGTGTGTGTGTGCATTCAGTGCTCAGGTTGATATGTTTGTTAGTTTTAGTCTTGCAAATGTCCAGGTTCATTGGTATGGTACAATTTGTGATAGTAGAAGAATGAAACAATACGGAGTAGACCTAGCTTCTCCGTACTCAAAACACAAAATGGCCTTGTTTAGATATGGTACCTGAATCTCTCAGGTTTAACAGTCTCCTTGATTGCTGAATTTACATAAGCATATAGGACATAAGGTTAGATAGATTAAGTAGTGCCTGCTCCTTCTAGTTTTCCTTGCTTAGACTTATTCTTCATGCGATTGAAACTGCACAAGCGTAGGCCAAAAATTCTTAAATTTCTTTGGAAAAGTGTTGCTGAATATTCTGAAGTTCCTCTTCTCCGTTGATGCTTTACCCTCTTGTCTGCCAAGAATATTAAATAATTGGCCATAAATGTCACACAACAGTTGCTACTCATATATCTGTGGCTGGGACTTGATATTTTTTCGAATAAACTGTGCGGTGGGATTTTGTGATTAATCCTCTTTGTCATATTATTGTGTGTAACTTCTGATTCCAGCATTTTTTAATATCCTCTAATTGGAGAACTTCACTTTCAATTCTCAAGTATGGTTGCATATTGTGGTGTAGAAACTTAGTGTTTGATTTTAAAGTGAAAATAATGCAAAGTAAAATATTTTCTTTGCGTTATATGCAAATCTTCTAAACAAGTTTTTTTAATCTTTTGGCAGAGGAAAAAAAATGATAATCTCATATTTTAGACCTGGTTTTGGGCTGGCCTAATTGCCTGAAATCCAATGAAATCAAATGAAATGAAAGATTGAGTTGTCAAACAAATGAAATAAAATGATGGATTAAATCCACTGAGCACTAAAACATTTTTCCATAATCACACTGAAAGAAAGTTTGAGTTCGTATTGTTTTAACATATTTGTCATGATATTACACATGCCTTCATTTTTTTATACAGATGTCGGGTTTGATTTCTACACGCCGCCGCTCTAGTCCTAGTGCAGCTCCTTCACAGTCGGCTGCTCAGGATGTCTTCGAGGCGCCTGCCTCGTCCACTGACTCGGTGACGTTTCCTGTAGTGAGTGCACGTCGGGCTCACCGGCGACAACGTCCCGAGGACCTTCAGGCACCCGAGACTTCCACAATCGACGGCGAGGGCTCGCGGACAGGTAATATACCCTTACCTCTAATCTTTTTCATTTTTGTTCGCTTGTTTAATACAGTCTAGATCAATTTTTCAATGGATGTTCAAACATTTGGTACGATTGTCAATTTTGTTGCAATATGTTTAAGGATATGTTGGAATATGTTAGAATTTAAGAATATTTTGGAATATGCTAGAATTGTTGGATACGTTGGAATTGTTGGATATGTTGGAATTGTGTGGATGTGGATATGTTGGAATTGTGTTGGATATGTTGGAATTGTGTTTGATATGTTGGAATTGTTGGATATGTTGAATATGCTAGAATTGTCGAATATGCTAGAATTGTCAAATATGTTGGAATATGTTGGAATATGTTGGATATGTTGGATATGTTGGATATGTTGGATATGTTGGAATTGTGTGGATGTGGATATGTTAGATTTATTGTTTGCAGGTTATGGGAAATGTTAGACTTTTAGGGGAGGTTCTGTCGAATTTTCTGTGGAGTTTTAAGATGCCGTTTTAACCTTGACTTTCTTATTTGTTTTGTCAGGGAAGAAAAATACCCGGGGCCCTTGCAGACAATTGAAGTCTACGGGGATCACACGGGCGAGTAACGAAAAGATCACCGTCACCTTTACTGAGGAAAAGAATGGTTCGGACACATCTGACCAGCACAGCCTCCTGGTTAAGGAGATAGGGGCGATATTGCGTGCCCATTGCCCTATGCAATGGAAATCATGGCAATTTGTCCCAGATGAAACGAAGGCGGCGATGTGGCACGAGCTGTCGGTGAGTGTATTCCATACTTTGTACTACTTTGTTTAATTAAGTCCAATATTTTGTATATTTTAATAATATTGTTCTATATTTGCAGGTCAACTTTAACACTACGAACCTTGATGCCAAACGAGTGAACTACATAGACGACCTCTTCAAAGAGCGGTACAAAGAGTGGAAGGCCGACCTCCACAAAGTTTTCAAGTTGTATTCGGACCCACAGGTTGCTTTAGCCCGAGGATGCCCTGCGGAGTTGACGGAGCGGCCTGAAGATTGGGAGTGGTTATGTAACCACTTTCAAGACCCTGCTTTTTTGGTAAGTTTACACATATTTTATTATTTAACTCAACAATTAATATATGCACTAACAAATATATATTATTTAACTCAACTTTTTTGGTTCAACAGATCCGTTCTCGAGCCAATGGGATAAATAGGTCGAAAAAGGTACTTCATCACCACTCTGGTTCGATGCCCTTTGCCTATAGACTGGCTGAACACCGACAGGTAAAACTTTACATGTTTTTATTTTTAATATAAATTAATATTTCTGAATTTTAAATTTTAACTTTTTTTTTTATTTTTTAGCAAGGTGCGAAGTTTCCGGAGATTGACATGTTCCAGGAAGTTTATGTCCGCCCCGGTGATGAGACGGCTCAGCAGCTCTATGTAAGTTTCTTTAATTACTTGTTAATTTTCTTTTATAATTATTATAATTTTCTTTTTAATTACTTGTTAATTTTCTTATTACAGGCCACTATGGTGGAGAAGAGCAATGCTCATCTCGAAGAAGTGGCATCGCAGCTTCCCCCCGACATCCCTATGGAGGATGTCACTCCAACTGAGGATGCTGGTCTTCGTATACTAACGGAGACGCTAGACCAGACCCTTGGTCCTAGGCGAGGTAGGGTTTACCGGGGGATGGGGAAAGCGCGACTCCGAGAGAAGGAGAAGGGTGCCTCATCTTCTAACAACAATTCAGAAGAGGTCACCACATTGAAGGCAAAAGTCTCAGACCTGGAGCAGAAGCTAGAGGCTCAGGCAACCCTATTAGAGGCTCAGGCAACCCAACTGCAAACTCAGTCAACCCAATTCGCGTCTCAGATGAGCCAAGTCTTAAACGCCCTCCAATTGTCCGGCATTCCACTCAATACGCCATCATCTGATTCGCAGCCCCCTCAGTAGCTAGTTATTTCGTTTTAAGATTTTAATTTGTTTTTATTATTAAATATTGTGTACGTACATTTCTTTATATAATCAACTTTGTTTTTTACATTGTTCATTATATTGTATTGTCTTTTAAATACCAATTAATGAAACACAAATCAAAAAATTAAAAAAAAAAATATTAATCAATAAAATAAATAAATAAATAAATAAAAAACATAAAATAAAATAAAATAAATAAATATTTTGGGCTACGAATAGCCGTCGTCGCCCAAAGCTACTTTGGGCCACGAATCTCCGTCGTCGCCCAAAGCTACTTTGGGCCACGAATCCCCATCGTCGCCCAAAAATACTTTGGGCCACGAATCATCCGTCGTCGCCCAAAGCTACTTTGGGCCACGAATCACCGTCGTCGCCCAAAGCTACTTTGGGCCACGAACCACCGTCGTCGCCCAAAGCTACTTTGGGCCACGAATCACCGTTGTCGCCCAAAGCTACTTTGGGCCACGAATCACCGTCGTCGCCCAAAAGCTACTTTGGGCGACGAACGTATATCCTTCGTCGCCCAAATGTTTGGTCGACGGACTTTGAGCGACGAATTGTGGGCGACGAATTATTGGTCGCCCAAAAGTTTAGGCGACGAAATATGACTTTGGGCGACGAAATTGTTTTTGTCGCCCAAGTGCCTTTTTGTACTAGTGCCACCACCATCTTATTGCCCAAACTCCTCACCGTTTGACGAAAATCGCACACGGAAGAACCGAACTTTTCCGGTGAGTTTCTCAAAAATCTCGACCCAGTTGAGGTTCCTAACCACCACCATTAGCTTCCTTTCATTGAGTAGATGAATTTCCATACTAAATTCGTACGATTTGGTTGTGTTTTGGAGTAGATCGGACCTCAGGTTGTAGACTGTGACTTTTCAGCCAATTTTCAGCCATTTCCAACCACTTTTCAAACCCCAAATAGGTACAATCTCATTCTACTCATCTCTAGCTTCATTTTGACATGTGGATCGTGAAAAATGGTTGAGAATTGAAGAAGTTACAAATTTTTGAAAATTTCCCAGTTTCCGGCGAGCTTGGACGGCGGCGGCTCCGGTGACCGGTCGGAGTTGCAGCGGCGACCGGTCCAAACCGTCCTGAACCTGGACCGTGACGTTAGCAAACTCGTACAAACCCGGTCCAGACCGGGATTATTCCCCAAGTATATTCCTTTAACGCCGTTAGGAATATTATGTTAGATTTAACGGAGATACCGAAATCTTCCATTAAATCTAACGACGTCAACTAACGCCATTAGTTTGATCAGCTCAGTTTGACTGCGCGTGAGCCAAGCGTGCGGCGAGCGTGAGCCGAGGTAGGCCAGCGCGTGAGGGCGCGAGGGACTAGTTCTTCGACTTCTGTCGATGCGAGGCGAATCGTGACGACACGTACTACCTCGAGGCAGTACGTATGGTATTTTTCGGAGTGTTTCGGACCTCCGATTTGAGCAAACCAAGAATAGGTGTTAATTATTATTTTAATTAGTAACCTTTATGAGTTTAATCATTACAATAATGATATCTCATATAGGTGAGACTTACCACGAGGAGTATAGAGGTCAAGCAAGGCGAGGCGACTATGACCCAACTACATATCTGTAAGTGGGCTTTGTTTTATGAAACCTATATTATTTATGTTAGTTTCCACGTTGATTTGCAAACCATTTTCTATCATGCCATGCTTTACTTATGAGTTAAGTATAAAATATATATTATGTTGGGATTTAGAACATTGTGATGGCATGATCATGTGTATTTTACTGCTCATCATACATGCATTCACCAGTGTCTGGTACTCATCCAGGCCATGACCAGCCTTCACGTGTATGCTCACATCCACACCGTTATGCTCACTTTGGATCCATTGTAGGTGCCAGCCTGTACTAGTTTGCATTAGGTAGCTAGGACTCGTATGTGATGCCCTTAGCGCCAGCTTCACGTGATCGTAGTACCGAGCATATATTTATTACACATAGCCTTTTCCGTGTAGCTACTTTCTACATGGGCTTGTGTGTCTGCATATGTTGATGAGCATATTATATATGTCGTTGAGCATACTTTAGGTTGTTAAGATATTTCATACATTTTGCATGGATGCCTTTATAAGGTTTTGTCGATGAGTATACAATATAGTTGTTGAGGTGTTGGTATTACTCATATTTTTTGCAGCAGTGCCTTATAACGTTTTGATGTTGAATATTATATATTATGTTGATATAAAGGTATTTATCCATGTCTTTGGAAATTTTCATACTATACGTAATATGATTTTGGGGAAACTGTACAAGAATTTTCAAAGAGGGGTTATTATGTTATGAAAAACAAAGGTTTTAGAAATGTTTATTTTTGCCCACTCACATTTTCTGTTTTGCGCCCCTTCAGGTTTTAGGAGGCTGATTTGGTGGCAAGTGAAGTTATCACTGGTGGTTCTGACACTTTCTACAGCTATTGTACAGAAGTATGTTCCTACTAGTTGTAATATGTCTATCCTTATCATGATGGATTTATGCTTACGTTACTGCACATTAGCTATACTCTAAGACTAGTTACTTTGTATTATGGGTCCTGCACTTCGCACACTATTTTGAAATTAATTTCAAAGTAGCCTTTAGTTTTAATTTATTTGCACTTTTACACAACACTTACACTATGGCTTTCGTCATCCCTTCTAGGATGTCGGCCAACATATCTTGACTCGATATTGACACGTGGATATCCGGGTCGGGGTGTGTCATTAGAGGTTTTCGCACACTATTTTGAAATTAATTTCAAAAGTAGCCTTTGAATTTTAATTTATTTGCACTTTTACACAACACTTACACTATGGCTTTCGTCATCCCTTCCAGGATGTCGGCCAGCATATCTTATTTCGATCGATATTGACACGTGGATATCCGGGTCGGGGTGTGTCATTAGAGGTTATTTTAGGAATAATAGTGGGTGAAAATAGCATTTCAATTTTTTAGAGTTTTTATATTTAAACCTATTACCTATCTAAGTTCACCCCATTTTCTATTTACACCCCACTAAAAAATTAGAATTTAAATCTAGATACACCCCATTTGTTTCCAAATTACCCTTAAACACTAACACAGTACACCCACCTACACACCACACCCCAACCAAAAAAATAAAACTGCTCTCTAACCAAACCCCAAACTACTATAAAAAAAAACCAGTGTAAATATAAAACAAAAAAAAAGAAGTAAAGTTTCATACCTTGTTTGACGATTCTGAAACGACTATTTGAGTCTCCATACTTGTACTTAGTTGAAGTGTGGAAAAAAATATGAACTTGGGAGGGAAAAGATGAAACGATATAAATTTTTTGTTATAATAAAATATTAGAATTTGTGTTGTTGTAGATAGAAATTTTTTTTAAGTTTTAAGTAATATGTCATATTTTGTCTTTTCACCTAATTAAAAATCAAAAGAAAAATAAAATTAATTAGTGGGGTGAACTTGATGAGTAGTGGAGTTTAAATAGAAAGACTCATTTTTTAACCTTTTATAGTGGGTGAGATTATAGTGTGGGTGGAAAAATAGGACAATAGAGTGAGTCTAGCAACACTCATAATAAAATAAGCAATTTTGAAACCATAATTAATAAATTCGCGTATAATATATGTACGTTTAAAATGCTTCTATTTTCTGTACACTTTTTAATGATTCGTATAAATATTTTCACACATTTTTTGAAATAATACATGTAAAATTCTACCTATTCTACCCGTGTTTTTAATATATTATTAAAAAAATACATAAAATTCTTAATAAATAAAATTAAAATAAAAAAGATGACCGAATTTTTCAAAATATTATTTTAGTGAAATTGCTGAAAAATACGATTACGTATTCTTCATATACTATATTATACATATACTAAAACCCCAACGATAAGTTACTGTTCATGAACAGTAAAATGGCGAAACTGCCCTTATTTTCTTCTTGGCTCCTGCCTTTTCCCCTGTTTTGAACAGTAAGATACCTTTTTTACCCTTCATCTCTGTAGCCGAAACGATAAGTTGTTGTTCTCGCGAGTGTGTGCTGGACTGGAAGACTCTAGAGTGTGTGCTGTCGATCATCGCAACCTTTTCATTCTGCTGCTCCTCGATTGTACCATATTTCAACTTTCTTCCTCTCCACTTCAAATCCAAACAAAAACCTGCTGAGTGAAATCAATTTTACCACTGAACCATATCCTTTCCACCACTCCGTCAACGTTCTTCTTGCCCTAAGCCCTAAATCTGCCTCCGACTCGAAGAAAATTTAAACATAGAAAAGCTTGGTTTCCTGGTGAGTTCTCCAGCTGATTTCAGGGGTAGTTTTGTGATTTTACTCGAGTTGATTGAATCACGTGATTTGTTATTTAGCTTATCTTGCATTTGGGTTTGTTTCAGGAGAGAACATCTCATGATCTTTGGGTTTAATCAGTTTATCATCATCAACAACTGCTTTACTTCTTCCACAAGTATATCTATATAATCAGTTTATGCTTTACTTCATGAAATCGATTGGTAATTGAATATTTTTTTTCACTAACGTTTTGTACTTAGTTTTTGCGTTTGATGTATTTTGTGTGGTGGATTAACAACAAAAGGTTGTTTGGTATTTTCTTTGGTAATCAGGGAATACGAAGAAGAAGTAGCAGGGGGGAAATTCTGACCTTCGTTGATAGTCTACAAGGTTGTCATCTTCTTTATTTTTCATCTTCCAATTCTGTCCATGATTCGTTTATTTTTTTTTTCAAAATCATAAAAATTGTAAGTTTAGAATCATGCATAAATTTGTTTAATCTCTTGATCACAGATGATAAAGCAATTTTTGAACCTTTGAAGCAAAATTAGTCGTTGTTCATATTGGTCCACCTTTAACTCATTTTTTTAAATGCAAAATTGATAACTCTTCTCTTTACATACTGTGTTTTTTGTGTGCAGAAATCGAAACAAATTTATTTTTCTCCCGAGTCCAGAAATGTTGTAAAGTTTGGCGGTGGCACCGTGAGGTTCTTTACTTTACTTTCAAGCTATTTTTCCTTGTGGGTTTTCATTTTTTAATAACTTGGCAAATTCTATATAAATAATTATTTTTATTAATTACTCGGTGCTTCTTCATATGTTACAAATGCAATTTCATACGAGTTTGCTTCATAATGGTGTTTATGTTCGGGTTCTAACAATGTTACAAACAAGAGCTAAATCAATAATGTTTCAAAGTATTTGAATTTTTTTTGTTAATAAGAATTGAATTACAATTATAACTTACATGTGAAAATAATGTTATCTTACTATGAAGAAAATAACTATAATCTTCACATACAAATGAAGATGAATTCATTTTTATTTCAATTCTCATCGTCGTTGTCTTCTTTTATCCTCACAAGTGGTGCACGCGTTGATTTGAATCTGAGAGAATTTAGATGAAGAGTCTGAATTTGGATTGAGATTAGTAATGAGTTCAACCAAGCATTGGCGGGAGTTTTTTTTTTTTTTTTTTTAAGCTCATGAGTAATATTGACATAAGACATAAACAACATGATTTATTTGTGGTTGAGCTATTCTATAATAAAAACTTCTAATGGTTTAAATCATGTTAATTTTGTTTCCGTTCGTGAGTTATACTTAATAGCAAGAAATTCAAAGCAGGATAACCATTTGATTACTTCTTGATTGTTTGTAAAAGGTTTAGTAGAAAGTTTGAAATTAATTGGCAACCATCACCATTTTTTTCTAAAAGTTTAATGTTTATAGTCGTATGGTGTAATATGTAAGATGTCAAAATTCCTCGATTTGGAAAGCTTTTTCATGTTATTCCCTATGACTCGCAATTTAGAAAACCTTAGGTACAACCAGCTTGTATGCGAATGGTAATTGAGAGGTTTTTCTTTAATAGTACAATACTTAACATCTCGGATTTTCTTCATGTTTTAACCTTTGATTTTGCATTTTTGATATTTGTTGAAGGTAGATACCCATAAGAAAATGCCCCTTTTTTAGTTCATTGGCAATCAACCCATCGCTAGTGTCTTTCTCTCTTTTTCTTTTTTCTCATAATATTGCCAATTACGTGTATTTATACCTTTTTTGTTGTGAATCATGCAAGGATAATTATTTGTAATTTTAAGCACAATGTCACTACATAAATCTAAGTGAACTGGATAATGATGAATTTTGAAACATAAATACAACACTTAGGTTGTTAACAAATGTGAATGTGATAAACCTACAATCCCATATATCATTTACTGACACGCTAATTTGTTAAAATGTGAATAGCTATTTTGCCAAAATAATTAGAAACTAAACGTAAAGTCATTGTATAATTTTTAAAGAATCTACTTAACGGTTGAATGTACTTTTTAAAATTTATTAAAATTTAACGACTCAATGTAATCCACTTGAAAAAACAATTATGTTATATATTATTATACAATACAAGACTCAATTTTGCTTTTCTATTTTTTTTTATTACGCCTCTTTTTGTGCATTTCATAATTTTCTAAAATTGTATACTATTTACAATCTGCATGTCCAACGTTGCACCTTGCCACCAAAACAATCCAAATTAGACCATGAATGATTCAATTTGAGAGAAATTGAGAGATGCTGGACAATTTTCGGTTTTGATTGAAATAGTAGCACTTTTTTTCTTTTTTTTTAAAAAATTAATTTTGATGCAGTTTAATAAAATTCTGTCTATTTTTTTCCTTTGCGCTGTATGCTTAAAATTTATTTTTGAGCAAAAAGTCAAATTTTAAACTTCATAAATAATTCAATTGCAAAACCCCTCTTTGTTATCTTCTCTTTACTCCCTGTTGCTAACAATTTTGTCAAACTCCGATCTACTTCTTCTCAATTCTTGTATAAGTTTCAAACATAACTTACTTCGTTGTTTCCCGCCTCTTTACAAGTTTTAGTCATTCTCATTTGTTACACATACATATGTGACATACTTTTTAGAAAAAAATATGGTGTGACATAAGTATAACATATATCTATTGTCCCATTTTTCCTACCAAATCTTCATGGAAAACCAAATTTGAGAGCTAAAATTATAACATACATGTTGATAATACCATGAAAGTTCACTTCATTATAAATGCATATTATTCTTAGTTTAAATATGAATTAACATTTTCTTCCAAAACCAACAATTGAAATCAGTTCTCAAATAGATTATATATAAAAACTGGATTACATCATGTATTAAAATTACAACTTCTTTAGTTAATGATGAGAAATGTTTGGGATCATCAATCTGGAACAAAATTTAATCAGTATGAATGGAAATTAAAACCTTTGTATCACTGCCACTTGCTGTTAAACTTAACTGAAAATGATACACTAATATCACAAAATAATCACAAATCTAAATAAAAGATCAAAACTTCAGTCTGTTTTTGTAGAAATCAAAGAAAATAGTAAAGAAAGATTGCTTTTTTTGTTAACTTTTTTATGGAACAAATATAATCATATGCAAAAGAGGGACAAAATTGCATTTGTACAATCTTACATTACAGTCTTTAAGTGTATTTATTAACTTTTTTCCCATATATTTTTCATAACTTTTTTATAATTCTTTTTTTTCTATGTAATGTTTTCCCTTGTTTGGCATTTGCTTTATTTATGTATTTGATTCAAACGTTATTTGATATTTGTAACACTTTTTAATTGATTGTTCTTTTATGTTTGGTTCAAAGATAATTTACCAAAATCCTTACTTACTTGGGTACCAGGATCGTACTGGATCTAGGTAAGAGGACTTACTTTAATCTCCAATTTTTTCCATATGGTCAGGATTTTAAATGCACATGCATTACATTTTTTTTTTTAAAAACATGTGTGATGTATTGTCTTTTAAGGATTATTATATGTTTAATGTATATTCTTTTAGATGTATGTTATATGTGTATTGGATACTTTGTTTTTCTTTTCTTCTTTTTTTGGGATTTGTTTTCCAGTCATTTGTTTTTTAAATTGGGCATGACAATTAGTTTCTATCATGTCTAAAAGACTCCATAAAAGTGCAGTAACAAATAATGACATGAAGCAAAAAACAATGTGATGATTATGAATATAATGCCTGGCATTTTCTGTTTTCATTTGTTATGTAGACAGAGTACATAGTGGATGTGAAATGTGACGGTTGTGTTAAGTCTGCCAAGAACAAGTTAGAAACTGTTGAGGGTGAGTTTTTCTGAGCTGCTGCGTTACAATCAGAAATATTTGCTTTTTTTTTGTTATATTTGACAGTTTGATCTTCTGATGTTGTTATTCAATTGGTTTTCCTCTAGGGTAAAAAGTCTGAGTTCAACACCTTTGAAGACCGTGACTGAAGCATTGGTGAGATTGGTCGAAACGCGAGATTAATTAAACAGGGAATCTCTGAAGGTTATATCTCTTGGTTTCTTTTTTGAGGATGCAACGGTGGTTTTGGGCCTTTTAAACATGCAGGACCTATCGTTGGCTCTAAATCTCAATTTTTGCTCTCCTCAATTCAAACCACATGATAGTTTTACCTAATACGTATTTCAGTGGAGATGCACTTATAAGACTGAAATTGTAAGAAATGTGCTTGAATTCTAACCACAAATTAGTATGAGGAATCAGTGACTAGCATAAATTAGTCTCTTTTTTTTTCATTTAATTTGAGGAATTTTAGTCATTATTGTGCAATTTATTAGAAGTTAGAAAAACTTATATCTTGCTTTTCCTCCACTTTCGGTGTTTTTCAGGCATTGGAGCTAAATATGGAGAAGGTTTAAACTCTGTTGACCCTTTCTCAAGGTTGATGTGGTAAGGAATTTATGGAGTTATATGTTTAGTAGTCAAATTTGTTTTTATGCTCTCTCAAATTTAATCCACTGCTATACTTCCGCTCGTTAAGTGACTTACTACCGTTAAGTTTTACTCCGTCAGGATTTTTTAAAGGACAACCGCAAGACTCGTTTTGTAAACAAATACGATATGCCATGAAACCCGATTACACTTACGGTCTTATATTCTCTTTTTGACAATGTCGTGGTAAGTTTCTATAACACTATTAGTTATGTGGTTTCATGCTCCCGATGACTAGAAATGAAAATGTAATGAAATATAGAATATCATATTTATGACGTCTTACCGATCAAGAGAAAGTTTTAATGTGCAATTATTAAAAAGAGATCGAATTGCGTAATAAAAGAAGAAAAAAAGAGTTAGCATTTGCTATGTAATATTCCACATGATATTCTCTTCCTAATGTTGAACAAGCCTCAATTAGTAAATATTGAGCTTATTTTTATCAAATTGTGACATTTGATTTAGGTTTATGTTTAAAACAAAACAACCCCCAGAAAAACTATGAACTCTTTACTTTTTTAATGCTTTATTTTTCTTTCTATATATATGTGTACAGCCCACCAAATAAATGTAATCCTATTTGGAAGGAAGAATAATAAATAAATAAATAAATATCTGGCAGTGTCTTAATTCATGAAGCTACAGAAGAGGAGTTGGATTTTGGTTCAAAAATGGATAGAAGCTGGGTTTGTTGAGAGGGAACAACTTAGCTGCTTGGACTTTAGTTGATTTGTGTATTATTTTTTTTATATGCCTTCTATAAATGTTTTCAATCTCAATTTTGGTTTGTGTGATTGCATAGCAAGGAGAACGTGACCCCGATTGGCTCCAATCGACTCTTCCAAGTGGCAAGAAGGATTCGATTATTGGGATTTCTTAGCAGGTAATAATGTTTTAATCTTAATTTATGATTGT
This sequence comes from Gillenia trifoliata, assembly GCA_018257905.1. Classification (NCBI taxonomy): domain Eukaryota; kingdom Viridiplantae; phylum Streptophyta; class Magnoliopsida; order Rosales; family Rosaceae; genus Gillenia; species Gillenia trifoliata. Next base: position 20,892,755 of record CM031080.1, read on the forward strand.
GTTGAAGTAAAGATTAGATTTTATTAATGAGTTTTGGATTTTGATTTTGATCCAATCCACATATTGATACGTAAATTGAGCTAAATGAGATTATATGCTTTGATTGCACTCTTTTAATGGCATACAATTATTTTGGTTTTATAATTGCACCTTCAAGTTCATAGATTTCAATTGTTTTCATTTTACAGTAGACTTATATCTTCTATACTGTTGAGCAAGGATATATCAAATTGTATATCTATCCAATTCATTAATTTTAGATTTATTTGATAATTGGTAGTCTCATATTAAAATCAATTCTTACAAAGTAGATGTTTTTTGTTTTGCATAAGTCACCCGAGATTATCTCAATTTCTCTTTATTACAATATTTTCCCAAATGGATGTTTCTGTAAGTCGTTCTAAAGAATTTTCCTTTTATTTCAGTACTCAATCTTCAACTCGCGTAGTAGCGCCGCACATCACCCGTTTGATAAAAGGTACCAGATAAACATGCACGCCCACACACCTAGCTTCGGAATTTTTTTGTCTGGGCCGTGTTTTTATGTGTTTATGTGTGTTTGAGTATCCGTGTGTAGGGTGATATATACTTTTAATTGTAACACAATCTCCGAAGGCTAAACATCTGTAAATGTTGTTCCTAGAATCGCCCTCTCGAATTAATGGTGCTCGCTTTGTTCATACTTTTGTTCAAAAAATGATTCATAATTGTTTTAACCTCATGTCCTACTTCTTCATTTAAAGAGTCTTTTGTTTTACTAAATTGACATAAACATACACTCACACATTCTTCTCTTCATTTGCTTTTTTTCTAATGAAAACATAAACAAACACGTAAACACTTTTTAGAAATTTACATTCTAGGAAGTTGGAAGCAATGTAAAAACATAGCTGCCTCTTTTTTCGATTCCTCATCTCCCAAGTCCCAAAAAGAAAAGACCACCTTACACATCTCAAGCTTGCCTACTTAACAACTACAATGAAAATTAGTCGTTTTCTAGAACATCGCTAAGCCACTCACCGAATCAATCACCGCTACCATTGATTGACAGGTGAGCATATTTATGCGACTTTGTTACCTTCTTTCCTCAAGGCTTATTGAGCTATTTCTGTTTATTTTAGTGTTTTGAGTTAGTTTCATGCAATTTCATTCCTAAGGACGTAAGTACGCAAAGGTGCATTTTGGAGCTTTTTTTGGAGCAAGCAAAGTTGGGCTTGGAAAAAGGATAGCACATGTTCGGGAGCATGATGGTGAACGGTTTGAAATTCATAATTGGCTAGGAATGTGCTAAAGAGGAAAAGAAGTTCGAAGACAAGCAAATATCAGTAAGAAAAAAGTGGAACTGAGTGAATTTGGGATTATGCTGTGCACAACTGCCAAACTTCGACAGAAAGACCCAGATTTCCTCAGGACGAATTAAGCTGCCGTGCCATATATGGTTGGAAAGCTCAAGTCTAGTTTCCATAGATTTTACAGATTGGCATTCGGATACTTATTGATTTTATAGCTGTTTTTAGTGACTGAAGGTCGAAACAGGAAAGTACCCTCTCCTTGCCGCATGGGAAAATCCCTTTCCCTTTATTTTCTCTTTCCTTGCCGTGCGCGGAGAGCTCTCTTTCCTCTTTCCTACCTTAAAACAAGATCCCTCTTAATTCTTTCCCTTGCCGATTATCTTAGCCTTTTTCCCTTAGATTCTCGATTTTGTTTTCCTATTCTAGGATTATTTTCGATTTTATTTCGTCACCTAAATTGCTTAGGGTTTTGCTAACCCTAAGACCTTTAAATATCAGGCTTAGCCGCACTTGTGAGGGAGTCTGGGGATTATTCATCATTCATCATTTAAATTCGTCCATACACACCCTAGCGTAAAAAACACCCCAAAACACATTCATCCACCTTCTTCCACCCTCTTTGCCGAAGTTCTCCGCCTACCTTTCCAACCATCAAACACTTTTCCACATTCATCCTACACCCCCGGCCGTGCCTCTACACCCCCAAAATCCAATTCCATCATCAACACATCCTGCAACCCATCAACACTCAACTGGGCCGCGAAGCAAAGAAAAGGGACAGATTCACTCAATTGTTCGCTTTTCATTCTCGAGTTGTGAACAATTTTAGGTGTACTCTATCTTATATTTCAATGTCTAATTCATGTAATCCTTGTTTGCTTAAGTATGATTGGTCAATTGCTTTTGGCTAAGGGTGTATTCAAAACCATGATTATATATGTGAAATAAGTTGATTACTTCCAGCTATCGCTGTACAAGTCGTGGAATACAATTAGCTTAAACCGCTTGATTTGAAGAAACTTATTCTTGTATGCTGATTGAGAGTGCACGCTAATTTGCATGTTTGAATCTGTGCTAGATATAAGTTTGTTTCACCTAATCGTTATGAATTTATATTCTCGCAAGTAGTGAAGGCCGCTTAGTCACGATCGTGTTAAGTAGATTCCTGCAAGAGTATCATGCTTTTTCATAGTTGGCAAATGCCTTGGCTGACAAGCTTATGATTTCCAAGGAACGTAATGATTCTAACTTGTGTCTTTATCATGCCGTTCATAGAGAACTTGTTAGGAATAATTTGTTTGGGATGCATATTCATCCAATTCAATGATTCTAGGGAAATCCGGGTTAATTCTGGTTTTAATCTAATTAACTTGGAGTGTCGAGGTTCATAACTTATTAAATTGATAACTCGGAAATTGATTTACGTTGCATATAGTCATGTGTGGAGAAGAACCCCTTAGCTATTCATCATCCATTGATTCATCACAATTTTGTCTTACAATATGTTTTCTTTACAATCCGCCCATTTAATTTAATTTCATCCAAACACATTCTCCCCATATTTTGTTGAGTCTTAGTCATTCAAATCATATATTTTGTGATTTTAAACATTTGGAGTCATAAACACTTCGCAAATTCGTTCAAATCAAGTTCTAGTTTTGAGTCAATTTGATTGTTTTAGGCAAGCTTTTGAGTGTTTCAAATCTGTTTTGAGTCATAGTAGTCTTGTTTGAATCTTTAAGTTTAGTTTTTGTGTTTTTAAATCAATTTACATTAGATTAGCACCCTAGTTAATCCCCTAAGCAGAACGATCCCTACTTTTCACATCATTACTACAATTGTCACAATATGTGGTTTAATTTGTGTGTCAACATAATTTTCACACCATTGATGAACCCGATTATTTGATGTAATCGCTTCTCTTGCAATGTCACCTACTAACCCTAACTTACAACCTTCCTCTATCCGCATTATACCAAATTCAATTCCATAATGGTATATTTCGAAAATTCTATGACGCATTGGATTATTTTATGTTCTAATATTTTTAACCATTAAATCTTACTACGTATTAGACTAAAAATCTAACAGCTAAAAATCTCAAAGTATACTAAAATATTTCTTTATAATATTATACTCCTTCCTCAAGAGCAAGGACAAAAGCAAGAAAAAAATGTATATGCGCCCGCTAGATAGCTAGAGTAACTTGGATATCAAACTTAGCAACAAAAAAATAAAACAAACACAACAATTACTTCATACCGTTGACTTTTGACATAATATGTACATCTCTAACTAATTAATTACATTGTCGGAAATTTTTTTTGGCATATCCTTTCTCTAACTTTTTTTCTTCATTATGCAATACTTAACATTTTTAATTACATTCAAGTGTGTACAAAGTGACTTTAGTTATGTGAGAATGAAACCTATGAAATTAATGCTTAATAATTGGTAACTTGGAGAAAGAGTGTTTGAACAACTCCGCAAACATTTGGTAAGTTCAATCATGGCATATTCTTTTCGAATGTATACCTCCCAATAGTCACATTCTATTCTCATACCCGTCGCGAATGTGCATCCATACTCTATATATTCATCCATTTCCATGGCATTTATGTATCCACACCCGAATTCAAATCTCCCGCAAAACCAAAACTATCCAACCGAGAGAACCACATTCTATTTTCGCCGTAAGTCAATTTTTCTTGTCAGGAATTTTGACTTGTGATCGCACCCGCAAAGCAGACGTCCAACGAACCATACAGTAGGACGAATTCCGCTTCAAGGACACGCGTACGCAAGCCTCGATCTTCGTTTTCTTAAATTTATTTCGTATTGTTTATATACTCGTGCAATTGTTCGTTGTATTTAATCTCGTCTCTAGCTCTTGGGCTCCTGGCCAAATAAATAAATCCGTTAATTAATTATTTTTTAATGGATTAATATTTTATTCTTCCAGCCAGACTCCATCTTTTCGTATTAGAAGTCTGCTGAAGTTATTGAAGAAGCACCGTAGAGCAAGCATCCTTTCCAAATGCATACCTCCCAACAATCACATCCCATTCTCATACCGTTGCGAACAGTATCCACACTCTATATATTCATCCATTTGCATGGCATTTATGTATCCGTAAATTCGAATTCAAATCTCCCGAAAACCAAAACTATCCAACTCGAGAGAACCACATTCTATTTTCGCCGTAAGTCAATTTTTCTAAGGCTGGAATTTGACTTAGATCGTTGAATCCTCGGTAGCGTACGTCCAATGAACGCGCTACGTAGTAGGAACGAAATTTATTACAAGGACATCATGAACGCAATTGACTCTGCTTTCTTTCTTAAATTTATTTCGTATTGTTTATATACCGCAATTGTTCTGTTGTATTTAATCTTGGGCTCGGCTCTTGGGCTCCTCGACAAATAAATAAATCCGTTAATTAATTATTATTTTTAAATTTCTGATTTAATATTTTATTCTTTCCAACAGACTCATCTTTCGTATGAAGTCCTGGATTGAAAAGAAGCACCGTAGAGCAAAGCATCCTTTCCAAATGTATACCTCCAAACAAATACATCCCATTCTCATACCGTTGCGAATGTGCATCCACACTCTATATATTCATCCATTTGCATGGCTTTGATGTATCCGTAAATTCCGAATTCAAATCTCCGCAACCAAAACTATCCAACCGAAAGAACCACATTCTATTTTCGCCGAAGTCACCTTCCCGGCAATGGGGAATTCTTGACCCTGGGACGTCGAATCCCTGCGTGAAGCGTACGTCCAACGAACTACAAGCACAGTAGGACGAAATTCTCGTTTCCAAGGAGATCAGGTACGCAAGCTCCTCGATCTTCATTTTTCTTAAATTTATTTCGTATGGTTTATATAATCGTTAAATCGCTCGTCAGATGACCTTTGCTCGAGCTCTAATAATTAAATTTATTAATTAATTATTATTTTTTAAATTTCGTATTTGATATTTTATTTCCAACAGATTCATCTTTTCGATGAAGTCCGGGCTGAAGAAGAAGCACCGTAGAGCAAAGCATCCTTTCCAAATGCATACCCTCCCAACAAAGCCACATCCCATTCTCATACCCGTTGCGAATGTATCCACACCCTATATATTCATCCATTTGCATGGCATTGATGTATCCATAAATTCGAATTAAATCTCCCGCAAACCAAAACTATCCAACCGAGAACCACATTCTCTATTTTCTTAAGTCAATTTTTCTGGGCCGGAATTTTGATCGAGATCGTTGAATCCCCATCGCCACGTCCAACGAACTACAAGCACAAAGTAGGGACGAAATTTTGTTTCAAGGTCATTGCGTACGTTACGATCTTCGTTTTCTTAAATTTATTTCGTATTGTTTATATACCGCAATTGTTCATGCTAGAGCGACCCGACTCTGCCTTTGCCGCCAATAATTAAATCCGTTAATTACTATTACTTTTTAAATTTGATTAATATTTTATTTTCCAACGTACTCATCTTTCGCATGAAGTCTCGGGTTGGAAGAAGAAGCACTGTGAGAGCAAAGCATCTCGTCCAACAGATACCTCCCAACAAAGCCACATCCCATTCTCATACCCGTTGCGAACAGGTATCCACACTCTATATATCATCCATTTGCCTGCATTTATGGCCCAAAATTCGAATTCAAATCTCCCGCAAACCAAAACTATCCAACTCGAGACAACTACTATTCTATTTTCGCCGTAAGCTTCAATTTTCCTAAGCCGGAATTTTGACTTAGATCGTTGAATTTCTCGTGAAGCTGCATTCAACGAACTACAAGCACAGAGTAAGTGGACGAATTCTGTTTCAAGCGATCATCAAGGTACGCAAGCCTCGATCTTCGTTTTTCTCTTAAATTTATTTCGTATTGTTTATATACCGCAATTGTTCAAGCAGAGCGAATCTTGGGCTCCTGCCTGGGGTCTCTACCAAATAAATAAATCCGTTAATTAATTATTATTTTTTAAATTGATTTAATATTTATTCTTCCGCTGTACTCATCTTTCGCATGAAGTCCTGGGTCACAAGTTAAGCACCGTAGAGCAAAGCATCCTTTCCAACAAACATACCCAACAAATACATCCCATTCTCATACCTCGTTGCAATGTGCATCCACACTCTATATATTCATCCATTTGCATGGCATTTATGTATCCGTGTAAATTCGACCAAATCTCCCGCAAAACCAAACTATCCAACTGAGAGAACCACATTCTATTTTCGAAGTCAATTTTCTAGCAAGGCCGGAATTTTGACTTAGATCGTTGAACTACCGCGGCATTCCAATGAACTACAAGCACGTAGCAGTGGAACGAAATTTCGTTTCAAGGACACAAGGAACGCAAGCCTCGATCTTCGTTTTCTAAATTTAATTCGTATTGTTTATATACTCGCAATTGTTCCTTGTATTTAATCTGCCTTGCTCTTCGGGGTTCTAAGCTTCTAATAATTAAATCCGTTAATTAATTATTATTTTTTAAATTTCGGATTTAATATTTTATTCCTTCAAATGTACTCATTTTCAGAGAAGTCCGGATTGAAAAAGAAGCACCAGAGAGCAAAGCATCCTTTCCAAATGTAGATACCTCCAAACAAATAATATCCCATTCTCATACCAAGTGAGCACAAAATCCACACTCCCTATATTCATCCATTTGCATGGCTTTGATGTATCCGTAAATTTGAATTCAAATCTCCCGCAAACCAAAACTATCCAACCTGGGAAGAACCACATCTCTATTTCTCGCCAAGTCAATTTTCCAAGGGCCGAATTTGACTTAGATCGTTGAATCCCGGTGAAGCAGACAAATTCAATCCTAACTACAAAGCACGTGAGTAGGGACGAAATTGCTTCGCGTGAGATCAGGTACGCAAGCCTCGATCTTCATTTTTCTTAAATTTATTTCGTATGGTTTATATACCGCAATTGTTCGTTGTATTTAATCTTGGGCTCGAGCTCTAATAATTAAATTTATTAATTAATTATTATTTTTTAAATTTCAGTTTGATATTTTATTTCGAATGTACTCATCTTTCGCATGAAGTCTCGGTTGGAAGAAGCACCCGTAGAGCAAAGATCCTTTCCAAATGTATACCTACCAACAAATACATCCCATTCTCATACCGTTAAGTAACAGTATCCACACTCTATATATTCATCCATTTGCTCCGGCATTTATGTATCCAAATTCGAATTCAAATCTCCCCCAAAACCAAAACTACGAACCGAGACAACCACATTCTGTTTTCGCGTAAGTCACCCTTTCTGTTTGAATTTTCACTTAGATCGTTGGAATTCGTGAAGCAGACGTCCAACGAACTAAGGCAGTGTGACGAAATTTGCTGCCGATCACTGCGGTACGCAAGCCTCGATCTCGTTTTCTTAAATTTATTTCGTATTTTATATACCGCAATTGTTCGTTGTATTTAATTGGGCTCGGCTCTTTTGGGCTCCTAAAGCCAAATAAATAAATCCAAGTAATTAATTATTATTTTAAATTTCTAGATTAATATTTTATTCTTCCAAAATAGACTCATCTTTCTGCATGAAGTCTCAATAAGAATAAGCACCGTAGAGCAAAGCATCCTTTCCAACAAACATACTCCTCCTGGAATACATCCCATTCTCATACCATATGTAATGGTGTATCCACACCCTATATATTCATCCATTTGCATGGCACGATGTATCCATAAATTCAATTCAAATCTCCCGCAAAACCAAAACTATCCAACCGAGAGAACCACATTCTATTTTCGCCAAGTCAATTTTTTTTCTGCCGGAATTTTGACCGAGATCGCGAACTTACCGCGTACGTCCAACGAACTACAAGCACAAAGTAGGGACGAAATTTTGCTTCATGTCATTGCAGACGTAAGCCTCATCTTCTGCTTTTCTTGAATTTATTTCAGATGTTTATATACCGCAATTGTTCGTTGTATTTAATCTTGGACTCCTGCCTGGGGTTTCGCTCAATAATTTGCTAAACTGCTAGATTATTATATTTTTTAAATTTCTGATTTAATATTTTATTTTTCCAATGTACTCATCTTTTCGTAGATGAAGTCTCTGGGTCAAGAAGAAGCACCAGCAAAGCATCCCGTCCAACAGACACTCTCCCAACAAGCCACATCCCATCCCTACCTGCGAATGTGTATCCACACTCTATATTCATCCATTTGCCCGGCATTTATGTATCCGTACCCGAATTCAAATCTCCCGCAAAACCAAAACTATCGAACCGAGACAACCACATTCTATTCTTTAAGTCAATTTTCCTAAGGCCGGAATTTTGACTTAGATCGTTGAATTCCCCGGTAGCGTACGTCCAACAACTACAAGCAATGTGTGCAGTGTGACTGGGCCCCGTTTTCTGGCGATCATCATGTACGCAAGCCTCGATCTTCGTTTTTCTTAAATTTAGTTTCAGACAAGCTGAGGGCACGCACTTGCTGTCAGATGAGACTAGTTTAACTTTGGGCTCCTACAATAAATAAACTTAATTAATTATTATTTTTTAAATTTTGGATTTAATATTTTGTTTCCAATACTCATCTTTTCGATGAAGTTGGGCTGGGAAGAAGAAGCACCAGAGAGCAAAGCATCCTTTCCAACACATACCTCCCAACAGCCACATCCCATTCTCATACCGTTGCGAACGTGTATCCACACTCTATATATTCATCCATTTGCATGGCATTTATGTATCCGTAGGCCCGACCAAATCTCCGCAAAACCAAAACTATCCAACCGAGAGAAACCATCATTTTCGATTTAAGTCAATTTTCAAGGGTCGAATTTTGACTTAGATCGTGAACTTACCGGCGTACGTCCAATGAACTACAAGCACGTAGAGTAGGAACGTAAATTCTAAGCCAAGGACATCATGGAACGCAAGCCCTGATCTCGTTTCTTAAATTTAATCTCGTATTGTTTATATACTTCCAATTGTTCCTTGTATTTAATCTGCTCTGGGGCCTAATAATTAAATCCGTTAATTAATTATTATTTTTTAAATTTCGGATTTAATATTTTTTATTTCCAATGCATCATCTTTCAGATGAAGTCCTGGATTGAAAAAGAAGCACCCGAGAGCAAAGCACTCTTTCCAAATCGATACCTCCAAATGGGCCACATCCTTACTCCTCATACCCTCGCTGCGAACAGTATCCACACTCTATATATTCATCCATTTGCATGGCTTTGATGTATCCGTAAATTGAATTCAAATCTCCCGCAAACCAAAACTATCCAACCGAAAGAACCACATTCTATTTTCGCGAAGTCAATTTTCCGTGCCGAAATTTTGACTTCTGTACATCAAGCAACTCGGTAGCGTACGTCCAACGAACTACAAGCACAGAGCAAAATTTAAATTCTCGTGTCAAGGAGATTGTGGTACGCAAGCCTCGATCTTCATTTTTCTTAAATTTATTTCGTATGGTTTATATACCGCAATTGTTCGTTGTATTTAATCTTGGCTCGAGCTCTAATAATTAAATTTATTAATTAATTATTATTTTTTAAATTTCAGATTTTGATATTTTATTCTTTCCAAATCGACTCATCTTTTCGATGAAGTCCTGGGTTGAAGAAGAAGCACCGTAGAGCAAAGCACCTTTCCAAATGTATACCTCCCAACAATACATCCCATTCTCATACTCCGTTGCAATGTGCATCCACACCCTATATATTCATCCATTTGCATGGCATTGATGTATCCATGGAATTCAACTAAATCTCCCGCAAACCAAAACCATCCAACCGAGAGAACCACATTCTATTTTCAGCTTAAGTCAATTTTCTGCCGGAATTTTGACCGAGATCGTTGAATCCTACCGGCGTATCTGAACGAACTACAAGACAAAGTAGGGACGAAATTTTGTTTCAAGGTCATTGCGGTACGCAAGCCTCGATTCGTTTTCTTAAATTTATTTCGTATTGTTTATATACCGCAATTGTTCGTTGTATTTAATCTTGGACTCGTGCTCTTGGGCTTCCGGCTCTAATAATTAAATCCGTTAATCGATTATTACTTTTTAAATTTCGTATTTAATATTTTATTTTTTCCAAATGTACTCATCTTTTCAGATGAGTCCGGGTCAAGAAGAAGCACCAGAGAAAGCAAAGCATCCCGTCCAATGTATACCTCCAAATACATCCTAATTCTCATACTCAACAAGTAATGTATCCACACTCTATATATTCATCCATTTGCTCGGCATTTATGTACTCCGTAAATTCGAATTCAAATCTCCCCGCAAACCAAAACTATCGAACCAGACAACCACATTCTATTTTCGCTTAAGTCAATCTTCCTAAGGCCGAATTTTGACTTAGATCGTTGAATTCTCGTGCGTACGTCCAACGAACTACAAGCACAGTAGTAAAGTGGACGAATTGCTTCAAGGATTACTGCGTACGCAAGCCTCGATCTTCAAGCTTTTCTTAAATTTATTTCGTATTGTTTATATACGCAATTGTTCGTTGTATTTAATCTTGGGCTCGAACTCTTTGGGCTCCCGCCAAATAAATAAATCCGTTAATTAATTATTATTTTTTAAATTTTGGATTTAATATTTTATTCTTCAATAGACTCATCTTTCGTGATGAAGTCCGGTCAAGAAGAAGCACCGTGAGAGCAAAGCATCCTTTCCAACACATACCCTCCCAACACACATCCCATTCTCATAAATGCTATAATGTGCATCCACACTCTATATATTCATCCATTTGCATGGCATTTATGTATCCGTAAATTCGAATTCAAATCTCCCGCAAAAACCAAAACTATCCAACCGAGAGAAACCATGACTTATTTTCGCTTTAAGTCAATTTTTTCTATGGCCGGAATTTTGACTTAGATCGTTGAATCCCCATCAAGCAGACACCAATGAACTACAAGCACGTAGGGTGCAGGAACAAATTCTATTTTCAAGGACATCACAACGCAAGCCTCGATCTTCGTTTTCTTAAATTTAATTCGTATTGTTTATATACTCGCAATTGTTCCTTGTATTTAATCTTGGGCTCTAAGCCCCAATAATTAAACTGCTAATTAATTATTATTTTTAAATTTCTGATTTACTATTTTATTTCCAATGTATCTTCATCTTCTTTTCGCATGAAGTCCGGATTGAAAAGAAGCAATCAGAGAGCAAAGCATCCTTTCCAAATGTATAATACCTCCAAACAAATAATTCTCCCATTCTTATACCTCGCTAAGTGTAATTGTGTATCCACACTCCCCATATATTCATCCATTTGCATGGTTTTTGATGTGTATCCAGAATTTGAATTCAAACTCCCCCGCAAACCAAAACTATCCAACCGAAAGAACTTACACTTGAGCTTTCACTGTAAGTCAATTTTCCGTGCCGAAATTTTGACTTAGATCGTTGAATCCCGTGTGCGTACGCCCAACGAACTACAAGCACGTAGTAGGGACGAAATTGCTTTCAAGGAGATTGTAACGTAAGCCTCGATCTTCATTTTTCTTAAATTTATTTCGTATGGTTTATATACTACAATTGTTCGTTGTATTTAATTGGCTCGAGCTCTAATAATTAAATTCATTAATTAATTATTTTTTAAATTTCGTATTTGAGATTTTGCTCTTCCATCGTACTCATCTTTCGCATGAAGTCCTGGGTCAAGAAGAAGCACCGCAGCAAAGCATCTTTTCCAAATGTATACCTCCCATCAGCCACATCCCCATTCTCATACCGTTGCGAATGTGCATCCACACCCTATATATTCATCCATTTGCATGGCATCGATGTATCCATAAATTCAATTCAAATCTCCCGCAAAACCAAAACTATCCAACCGAGAGAACCACATTCTATTTTCGCCGTAAGTCAATTTTTCTGCCGGAATTTTAACTTAGATCGTTGAATCCTACCGGGCGTACGTCCAATGAACTACAAGCAACGTAGTAGGAACGAAATTCTATTTTCAACAGACATTGCGAACGCAAGCCTCGATCTTCGTTTCTTAAATTTAATTGATTGTTTATATACCGCAATTGTTCCTTGTATTTAATCTGGGGCTCCTGCCTGGGCTCTGGCCTTAATAATTAAATCCGTTAATTAATTATTATTTTTTAAATTTCATTAATATTTTATTTTCCAATGTACTCATCTTTCGTATGAAGTCTCGGGATTGAAAAGAAGCACCAGAGAGCAAAGCATCCTTTCCAACAGATACCTCCAAACAAATATCCCATTCTCATACCTGCTATGCAATGTGCATCCACACTCTATATATTCATCCATTTGCATGGCTTTGATGTATCCAGAATTTGAATCAAATCTCCCGCAAACCAAAACTATCCAACCGAAAGAACCACATTCTATTTTCGCCGTAAGTCAATTTTCCTGTCAGAATTTTGACTTAGATCGTTGAATCATGCGGCGTACGTCCAACGAACTACAAGTACAGTAGGACGAAATTGCTTCAAGGAGATCGTGGTACGCAAGCCTCGATCTCTCATTTTTCTTAAATTTATTTCGTATTTATTTATATACTACAATCGTTGCTGTATTTAATTCGGGCTCGAGCTCTAATAATTAAATTCATTAATTAATTATTATTTTTAAATTTCAGATTTGATATTTTATTCTTCCAACAACACTCATATCTTTCATGAAGTCTCAAGGAAGAAGCACCTGCAGCAAAGCATCCTTTCCAAATGTATACCTCCCAACAAATACATCCCATTCTCATACCCGTTGCTGACCAGTATCCACACTTATATATTCATCCATTTGCATGGCATTGATGTATCCATAAATTCGAATTCAAATCTCCCCGCAAAACCAAAACTATCCAACCGAGAGAACCATTCTATTTTCGCCGTAAGTCAATTTTCTATAGCCGGAATTTTGACTTACCGTTGAATCCTACCGCGTACGGGCCCAATGAACTACCCACAGAGTAGTGGAACGAAATTCTAAGCCAAGGACATCATGAACGCAAGCCTCGGACATCTTCGTTTTCTTAAATTTAATTCGTATTGTTTATATACCGCAATTGTTCCTTGTATTTAATTCGGGTTTCTAAGCTCTAATAATTAAATCCGTTAATTAATTATTATTTTTTAAATTTCGATTTAATATTTTTTTTATTCTTTTTCCACCGTACTATCTTTCTTATGAAGTCTCGGATTGAAAAAGAAAGCACCCGAGAGCAAAGCATCCTTTCCAACGTATACCTCCAAACAAATACATCCCATTCTCATACCCGTTGCGAACAGTATCCACACTCTATATATTCATCCATTTGCATGGCTTTGATGTATCCGTAAATTTGAATTCAAATCTCCCGCAAAACCAAAACTAATCCAACCGAAAGAACCACATTCTCTATTTTCGCCGTGTCAATTCTTCCTGCCGAAATTTTGACTTAGATCGTTGAACTCGGTGAAAGCGTACGTCCAACGAACTACAAGCACGTAGGTGGTGGACGAAATTCCGTGTCAAGGAGATTGTGGTACGCAAGCCTCGATCTTCATTTTTCTTAAATTTATTTCGTATGGTTTATATAAGTACTCCGCAATTGTTCGTTGTATTTAATCTTGGGCTCGAGCTCTAATAATTAAATTTATTAATTAATTATTATTTTTAAATTTCGTATTTGATATTTTATTCTTCCAACAACTCATCTTTTCTCGTATGAAGTCCGGGTCAAGAAGAAGCACCAGAGCAAAAAGCATCCTTTCCACGCATACCTCCCAACAAATACATCCCATTCTCATACCGTTATAACAGTATCCACCTATATATTCATCCATTTGCATGGCATCGATTTATCCATAAATTCAATTCAAATCTCCCGTGAAACCAAAAACTATCCAACCGAGAGAACTACATTCCTATTTTCGCTTTAAGTCAATTTTTCTGTCAATTAATCGAGACGTTGAACTTACCAAGTGCATCATTCAAACGAACTACAAGCACAAAGTAGGGACGAAATTTTGTTTTCAAGGTCATTGCGTACGCAAGCCTCGATCTTCGTTTTCTTAAATTTATTTCGTATTGTTTATATACCGCAATTGTCTGTATTTAATCTTGACTCCTGCTCTTCGGGGCTCCTGCCTCTAATAATTAACCACACTGATTATTATTTTTAAATTTCAGATTTAATATTTTATTCTTCTCCAATGTACTCATCTTTTCGCATGAAGTCTCGGGCTGTAAGAAGCACCAGAGAGCAAAGCATCCCGTCCAACAGATACCTCCCAACAGCCACATCCCATTCTCATACCTCAAGTAAGGTATCCACACTCTATATATTCATCCATTTGCTCCGCATTTATGTATCTCCAGAACTGACCAAATCTCCCGCAAACCAAAACTATCGAACCGAGACAACCACATTCTATTTCCTTTTCGCCTTAAGTCAATTTTCCTATAATGAATTTGGACTCAGATCGTTGAATTTCCGCAGCTGCATCCAACGAACTACAAGCACCGTAGTAGACTAATTTCCGTTTCAAGGACATTGCGTACGCAAGCCTAATTCGTTTTTAAATTTATTTCGTATTGTTTATATACCTGCAATTGTCTGTATTTAATTCGCTCGAACTTTGGGCTCCGGCCAATAAATAAACTGCTAATTAATTATTATTTTTTAAATTTTGGATTTAATATTTTATTCTTCCAAAGCAGACTCATCTTTCGATGAAGTCCGGCTGGAAGAAGCACCCAGAGAGCAAAGAGCATCCTTTCCAAATGCATACCTCCCAACAATACATCCCATTCTCATACCCGTTGCGAATGGGCAGTATCCACACTCTATATATTCATCCATTTGCATGGCATTTATGTATCTGTGAATTAATTCAAATCTCCCGCAAAACCAAAAACTATCCAACTCGAGAGAACCACATTCTATTTTCGCCGTAAGTCAAATTTTTCTATAATGAATTTTGACTTAGATCGTTGAATCCTACCGGCGTATCTAATGTAAATTACAAGCACAGTAGGAACGAAATTCTGGCTTTCAAGGACATTGCGGAACGCAAGCCTGATCTCGTTTCTTAAATTTAATTCGTATTGTTTATATACCGCAATTGTTCCTTGTATTTAATCTGTATCTGCTCTAATAATTAAATCCGTTAATTAATTATTATTTTTTAAATTTCGATTTACTATTTTATTCTTCCAACATACTCATCTTTCGATGAAGTCCTGGATTGAAAAAGAAGCACCAAACAGAGCAGCACTTTTCTTCCAAATGTATACCTCCAAACAAATACCTCCCATTCTTATACCTCGTTGCGAACAGTATCCACACTCTATATATTCATCCATTTGTACGGGTTGATGTATCCAAATTTGAATTCAAATCTCCGCAAACCAAAACTCCAACCGAAAGAACCACATTCTATTTTCGCGAAGTCAATTTTCCTAAGGCGAAATTTTGACTTAGATCGTTGAATCCTCGGTGTAGCGTACGTCCAACGAACTACAAGCACAGAGTGTGACGAAATTCGTTTCAAGGAGATCAGGAAGAAGCCTCGATCTTCATTTTTCTTAAATTTATTTCGTATGGTTTATATACTACAATTGTTCGTTGTATTTAATCTGGGTTCGAGCTCTAATAATTAAATTCATTAATTAATTATTACTTTTTAAATTTCGTACGTGATTTTATTCTTTCCAATGTACTCATCTTTTCAGATGAAGTCTCGGGGTCAAGAAGAAGCACCAGAGAGCAAAGCATCTTTTCCAAATGTATACCTCCCAAATGGGGCCACATCCCATTCTCATACCGTTGCGAATGTATCCACACCCTATATATTCATCCATTTGCATGGCATTTGGATGTATCCATAAATTCAATTCAAATCTCCCGCAAACCAAAACTATCCAACCGAGAGTAACCACATTCTATTTTCGCCGTAAGTCAATTTTTTCTAAGGCTGAATTTTAACTTGCATCGTTAACCACCGGCGTACGTCCAATGAACTACAAGTACGTAGCAGAACGGAATTCTATTTCAAGGACATTGCGGAACGCAAGCCTCGATCTTCGTTTTCTTAAATTTAATTCGTATTAGTTTATATACCGTAATTGTTCCTCAGATTTAATCTTGGGCTCTAGTTCTTGGGTCAAGCTCTAATAATTAAATCCGTTAATTAATTATTTTTTAAATTTCCTTGATTTAATATTTTATTCTTCCAACAATACTCATCTTTTCGTATGAAGTCTGATTGAAAAAGAAGCACCCGTAGAGCAAAGCATCCTTTCCACCGTATACCTCCAAACAAATACATCCCATTCTCATACCATGAATGCGCATCCACACTCTATATATTCATCCATTTGCATGGCTTTGATGTATCCGTAAATTTGAATTAAATCTCCCGCTAAAACCAAACTATCCAACTCGAAAGAACCACATATTCTATTTTCGCCGTGTCAATTTTCCTGCCGAAATTTTGACTTAGATCGTTGAATCCTCGGGTGAAGCGTACGTCCAACGAACTACAAGCACAAAGAGTGTGACTCCACCTCGTTTCAAGGAGATTGTGGCACGTGCTTCCTCGATCTTCATTTTTCTTAAATTTATTTCGTATGGTTTATATACTACAATTGTTCCGTTGTATTTAATCTTGCTCGAGCTCTAATAATTAAATTCATTAATTAATTATTATTTTTTAAATTTCGTATTTGATATTTTATTCTTTCCAATGCATCATCTTTTCGATGAAGTCCGGGTCAAGAAGCACCCGTAGAGCACATCCTTTCCACGCATACTCCCAACAAATATCCTACTCCTCATACCGTTGCTAATGTGTATCCACACCCTATATATTCATCCATTTGTGGATGCATTGATGTATCCATAAATTCAATTCAAATCTCCCGCAAAACCAAAACTATCCAACCGAGAACCACATTCTATTTTCGCGAAGTCAATTTTCCTAAGGCCGGGAATTTTGACTCGAGATCGTTGAATCCCACTGAAGCCAGACGTCCAACGAACTAAGCAAGCACACAAAGCAGTGGATGAAATTTTGTTTCAAGCCAAGGTACGCAGTTTCGATCTTCGTTTTTTCTAAATTTATTTCGTATTGTTTATATACTGCAATTGTTCGTTGTATTTAATCTTGGACTCCGGCTCTTGGGCTCTAAGTCAATAATTGGTAAATCCGTTAATTGATTATTATTTTTTAAATTTCTATTTAATATTTTATTCTTTCCAACAGACTCATCTTTTCGCATGAAGTCTCGGGTTGGAAGAAGCACTGTAGAAAGCAAAGTATCATGTCCACCGTATACCTCCCAACAAATACATCCCATTCTCATACCAAGGCGAATGTATCCACACTTCATATTCATCCATTTGCCTCGGCATATGTATCCAGAAATTCGAATTCAAATCTCCTGCAAACCAAAACTATCCAATTGAGACAACCACATTCTATTTTCGCCAGAAGTCAATTTTCCGGTGCTGGAAATTTGACTTAGATCGTTGAATCCTGGTGAAGCAGACGTCCAACGAACTACAAGCACAGAGTAAGGACGAAATTCTGTTTCAAGGACATTGCGGTACGCAAGCCTCGATCTTCGTTTTTCTTAAATTTATTTCGTATTGTTTATATACTGCAATTGTTCGTTGTATTTAATATTGGGCTCGGGCTCTAATAATTAAATCCGTTAATTAATTATTATTTTTTAAATTTCACATTTAATATTTTATTCTTCCAACATCTTTTCAGATGAAGTCTGGGTTGAAGAAGAAGCACCAGAGAGCAAAGCATCATTTCCAACAGATACCTCCCAATAGTCACATCCCATTCTCATACCTGTTGCGAACAGGTATCCACGCTCTATATATTCATCCATTTGCATGGCATTTATGTATCTAGAAATTCGAATTCAAATCTCGTGCAAACCAAAACTATCCAACTGAGAGAACCACATTTTATTTTCACCAGAAGTCAATTTTTCGGTGCTGGAATTTTGACTTAGATCGTTGAATCCTGGTGAAGCAGACGTCCAACGAACTACAAGCATGGAGTAGGGACGAAATTCTGTTTCAAGGACAATGCGGTACGCAAGCCTCGATCTTCGTTTTTCTGAAATTTATTTCGTATTGTTTATATACTACAATTGTTCGTTGTATTTAATCTTGGGTTCGGGCTCTAATAATTAAATACGTTAATTAATTATTATTTTTTAAATTTCGGATTTAATAATTTATTCTTCCAACAGACTCATCTTTTCAGATGAAGTCTGGGTTGAAGTAGAAGCACCAGAGAGCAAAGCATCATTTCGAACAGATACCTCCCAACAATCACATCCCATTCTCATACCTGTTGCGAACAGGTATCCACACTCTATATATTCATCCATTTGCATGGCATTTATGTATCCAGAAATTCGAATTCAAATCTCCTGCAAACCAAAACTATCCAACTGAGAGAACCACATTCTATTTTCGCCAGAAGTCAATTTTCCGGTGCTGGAATTTTGACTCAGATCGTTGAATCCTGGTGAAGCAGACGTCCAACGAACTACAAGCACAGAGTAGAGACGAAATTCTGTTTCAAGGACATTGCGGTACGCAAGCCTCGATCTTCGTTTTTCTTAAATTTATTTCGTATTGTTTATATACTGCAATTGTTCGTTGTATTTAATCTTGGGCTCGGGCTCTTTGGGCTCCGGCTCTAATAATTAAATCCGTTAATTAATTATTAGTTTTTAAATTTCGGATTTAATATATTATTCTTCCAACAGACTCATCTTTTCAGATGAAGTCTGGGTTGAAGAAGAAGCACCAGAGAGCAAAGCATCCTTTCCAACAGATACCTCCTAACAGTCACATCCCATTCTCATATAACTACCCAACCTTTAGGGGTAATTCCAAATTGGTCTCATTCTTTTAAAACATTTCAAATAACTATCTAACGTTTTAAAAATTGGACATCCATTAGGTCACCAACATTAAGTGATGGCCTTAACATTTATTGAAACAAGATTTCAATCTCACGTCATTTGTAAAGTTCTAAATGCCCAAACCGATCCTTTTTAACTAAACAGAGTTTGCGTTTAACTTGGCTAAAAAGGGTTAATTTGAGGATTCAGAACTCTAAAATGACATGTTAGTGAAAATTAACTTCAATCTGTGCTCATACCATCACTTAACATTAATGACATTGCCAATTAACAGCAGTGATGTCATCACTTAACGCTGATGAACTAACGAGTGTCTATTTTTCAAAACGTTAGATAATTATTTGGAATGCTTTTGAAGGTTGTGATCAATTTGGAATCACTTCTAAAAGTTAGGTAGTTATTTGTACTTAACCCAAAAAAAAAAAAGTCTACAAAATAAAAAGAATAAAAATCTGCTGTTTGTTATCAAAGAAAAAAAAAACGGGGTTGTTTCAAAGTTTAGTCAAAATAAAGTCCAAGTTCTGTCTTAAGTTTTAAAGTGCTTCGTGGGTGTTAAATTATTTCCGTCTCGAATATAATTGTAAGCTCTACAAGTTATTTAGATTTTTTTTGTGTTTTCCATACCCTTCCTTGTGTAGCCAATTAACCCTCAGCTCCATTACAACCTTGTGAAAGACCTTTGATCCAAGTAGTTACTTGATATTGATACCGAGCTAGGTGGACAGGCAAACATACGGTGGCATGTATAATGAGATCACTAGACTGAAACACGTTAACCACCAAATATGAGTAAATGAGTGTATGCCTTGTGAGAAGCTCACGGGTTTGCATATGATGATTTAAAGGAGCTTGGAATTGCATTGACATGGCTATCACATACGCTACATTTCAAGGATGATTGAAAAGTAATTGCTAACACTTGAATATTGTAGATTCACTTGTTTTGTGCTTATTAAAGTTCTTGATTATTATGTTATCTTAAATGACATTCATTGAGGGTCACCTAGAGAAAAACTAACATTTTCCATGTTATTATTGTTCACGACAAGCAAAGTCTAAGTTTGGGGTATTTGATGTGGTCATATTTTATATATTTTTATCATATATTTCCTTTCGATTTTGTATATTCAAATGGGTTATATGCACTGAATATTATTGTTTTCATCTTTAGGCATTTAATAGCAGAGCTACATGAAAAAGGTGTTGAAAATGGCAATTTCGAGTGTCTAGAGTAATTCCAATGGAGAGGCATAAGAAAGGAATTGGAATTCGATCACAAATTATGTGATGTGGCTGTACTGAAGCAGTGCAAGGATGCAATATGGACCAGTTTTAGAGATACGAGCTGTTCAAAAAGCTTTAGGGGAATTAATTGTTAATTTATTATTTGACTTTTCCTACTTAATTAAGGATTTGTAGTCCAATTAGGCTTAGTCTTTTCTACCCTAATATTGTCGTGAGTTATATAAGGAGATTCATTCTCCTTGTGATTGATAGAGCCACCAAAAAAAAAAAACACAATTCTACAAAGTTGCGGCAAGAGACAAAGG
Source organism: Gillenia trifoliata (assembly GCA_018257905.1). Classification (NCBI taxonomy): domain Eukaryota; kingdom Viridiplantae; phylum Streptophyta; class Magnoliopsida; order Rosales; family Rosaceae; genus Gillenia; species Gillenia trifoliata. Next base: position 20,913,539 of record CM031080.1, read on the forward strand.
GAAGGGCTTTTCTGTGGCTTTTCTCTCTAGGGCTACGATGTAGCCATAACCTTGAATTCTTACAACCTTAAATGAATTATTTTTCAAATTTCATTCTCATTGAGTATTTTTCTGGTGTGTTTATATACTTTATTCTAGTCTCAGTAATTAGATACCATCTTGACTTTTGCTTGGTAAATTTGATGCAAGTTGTGTAGATGCCATGTTTTCAACTTGATTTTAAGATTTTTGCAAATTATGCCATGAATTTGCTAGTAGTAGATGCCATACTCTAGGATACCTAGTCTTTATATAAATTGTCATTGATTTTAATGAGTTTTTTATATTTAACTACTCCAGATGCCATGGATGGTTTCATATTGGAATATACTTAATAATCTAGATGCCATAGATATTACTTGGGTTAGGGGAATTTGACTATCAATGAAGATGTGTACATGTTAGTAATTTGCTGAAGAAAATAAGTTGGATTGGTTATGGTGAGTCGGATGCTCTAGTGTTTTACCCAATTGGATTATAGTTTGCGTTCTTTGTGTTATATATTTCGTTGATCATACATTCTTGTTTTCTTTATTTACTTTTGCTATTATTCTCAATTTTCAATCTATTTTCATTCATCATCTTCTCTAAATTAAAATGACGTTGTAATTGGATTTAAGTTAGTTGGTTAGAATTGGATTAATTTCTGTGGGACGATGTTAAAGTTCTTGCTTTCGATACTATCGAACGATTAGTACACTTGCGAGCATAAAATTTGAAACTAAATTAGACTGATTTCAGTTAATCTACTTTTCGCAACAGTTATTACTTGAAATGAGTTCAAAGTTGCAGAAAGTGCGTGATGCATGTGACATTGAGGCTTAAAAGGGAAAAACAGCAAAAAGAAACATATTTAGCTCTGTTAACAGCAAGTTACCTCCACTAAACATACACTTAAAGAAGCAAATATGGCAAGTGATAAATTTATATTTTGATTCCTGCTCTTTTCTTTTTTTATGTAAAAAAAAAAATTACAAGCTAAAACCCTAGAACAACCCCCACCAGCATAATAAAATAAAGGGAGATTAGCTATAATAATTAAATTTCAAACGTTGGTTGTAAAAATAGACGGAACTACATGAACAACACGAACGATAAGGAACGGAAGTAGTGAAGTTTCTAAATTACCCATGCGCATATACTGAGAAAGTATCAACAATATCGATACTTTAGACTTTGGTACGATGTCTATATAGTATTGAGAAAGTATCGACATTGTTGATACAATGTCTATATAGTGTAGATATTATTGATACAATTTTTGTACAGTATTGAGATAGTGTAGATAGTTGTCAATACGGAATTGTTATGTCGTTGATATGTCGTGGATAATTTCCTTTTAGTCGACGCACCACCAAATCCAGTTGCATAAGGCGGCGGAGTCGCCTGATCTGGTAGCACAAGGTCACAAAGTCGTCGGATTTGGTAGCACAAGTCATAAGGTAGCCAGATCTGAGCGTGTAAGGTAGTGCAGCCACCAAAACGATCGATGAGAGCATCTCTGCCTTGTAAACAAGTTGATGGAAGTGGAATCAACCCACCAACAGCTGCGAAACCTGCCTTAACCACGAATCAAACCCTAAATCAAGGAAGAAACCTCGAGAGGGGTATGGCACGAATCTGGAAGGTATAGCAGAAACTTAGGAGGGGAGAGAGGCTAGGAATGACACACCCCGACCCGAATATCCAGGTGGACACCAGTTATCGAGGTGTGCTGACCATCACTCCAGAGGAGTGACGAAGTCATAAGAAATTGATAGAGAATAATGAAGGAAAATAAATCAGAGTTATGCTAAAATTAATAGAAATACAGAGCGGAAGTGTATGGTGCGGGTTAAGACCCATGAATACACAAATATCAAAGCTAGGTGTAGTAGTTAAAAGATTATTCTCATCCCGTAGGATGGATATAGAACACAACTGAAAAGAAACTAACATACTTCCACTGAGGGTAAAAACGGTAATATCAGCAACAGCCACGCAGTCTCATCTGCCAACTAAGATCTATGTCCTGGAGGGGCGAAAAACAAAGGTGAGTGGGCCAAGTACAGTTTTATAAAACCTTTTCAAAAGTTTAGAATAACCCCTCGCTGTAAAACCCGTAGTTTACTGAAAATATAAGTTTACTAACAATAGTGATAATAACCAAATAAACGGGCCTACGCCCACAAGGATACGGGTAAAAAGATATCAACAGAAGTATAGAAAATCAGATTACTTATCGCATAAACAATGCACACAAGTCATGCAGAAAGTAGCTACATGACAGGCTGGGTGTTTAATAAATTACGCTCTAACACTACATGCACGTGAAGCTGGCGCTAAGCGCGTCACAACAAGTCTAGTCGCCAAGACGACCTAGAACAGGCTGGCACCTACGATGGATCCAAAGTGAGCGTGTCGGTGCGTGTGAACATACACGTGAAGCTGGTCCTAGCCCGGACAGTGCTAACACCGTGCAATATGCGTGATAAGTAATAATTTATCAAAACGTATATACATGCCATAATTTATTTAATAAAACCAAATAAGTATGATTAATAAGTCACAAGATGTCACATAAAACATATATCGATTCATAAAACATGGCATGCTATACATAGTCATGGAAATCACATTTAAAACACATATATATATATATAGTATTTGGAGTAAAGAAAAGGCCCACTCACTGGTAAGTAGTCGGATTGTAGCCTCCGTACCTCGCTTGAGCTCGTAGCTCCTCGGGATAGGTCTCACCTATATGGGAAGTTACTAAACTAATCATTAAACAAGTCTATTCCAATTTTAAATAAGGAAAATACTCGAAATCCCCTTTGTTTGCTCGTTTCGGGACTTGAAATCGTTGGAAAAGTGGTTCACGCGCTGCCACGCGCCGCCACAGGGCTCCACGTGCCGCCATGCGCCGCCACAAGGCAGCAAGCGCCGTCACGCGCGCCCACGCGCCGTCACGCGCCCACACGCGCCCACACACGCTCTCACACGCGCTCGCACGTGTGCCCACGAGCTCACACGCGCGCCATGCACCTACTATTCACTCGCCGTTAAAGTTAACGGCGTGCCGTTAACTTTAACGAAATATTCTGTTTGACTGACGAAATATTCTCTAACGGCGTTACGGAATATTCTGTCACCGTTAGGGAATATTCCTTGACGGCGTTAAGGTTTAAATGGAATATACCTTTGGAATATTCCACCGGTTTCTGACGTCAGGACCGGGTTCGATGACGTCACTCCTCCGGTGACCGCTGCAACTTCCGGCCGCCGTCCGCCGCTCGCCAGCGCCAGAATCTGGAAAATGTTGCCGGAATCTGGAATTTTTCAAAATTCGTTATTTCTTCACCATTTTTCACCCAAAAGGTGTCAAATTGAAGCTAAGGACGAGAGGGTTTCAAATTTACCAACTAGGAACCCAAAAAGTGGCCGGAGATGGCCGGAATTTGCCTCGAAAGAATTGGCCAAAAATCGAGTTCGTCGATCCTGGGGTTTCCTTCACATGCAGGCCTTGGGTTGTGATCCCAGGGTTCCCAGAAATCGTTTTGTAAAGGTTTCGAGTGAAAATGAGGCTTGGATCGTCGTGTTTGGCCGAGGAGACTTCGCCGGAAAAATCCCAGGTTCTGGGTTTCAGTTCCTGGCCTCGGGTTTGAGCTGATTTGTTTCTGATTTGTTTATGGTTTGATAGTTCAGGTGGTGTGTGATCAAATGAAGGGCGAGAAGGGTGGTGGTAGTGGCTCGGGGTGTCTAGAGTAAATTTGTATGTGTGTGTAATTGCATGCAATCTGTGAGAGAGGTTTCTCACACAGACACGAGGGAGGAGGGAGCAGAGTGAGACAGAGAGTAGGCAAAGTTGGTTTGGTTTGGTGTGTGAAAATTCACACGGTCTGGTGTGGTTTTTAAAACATAAAAGCAAGTCAGAACTTGCATAGATGTCCTATGCATGCCAACAAGCATGCAACCCAAAGTCTGAAAACAAAACAGAGGTGCAGTGCACCTTGGTTTCAAATTGAACCACGGGAAGACAGCCCACAAGTTCAATCCACTGTTTCAGAAAATACCGCAATTTGGTAAATTACCAAATTGCCCCTGTTCGTAACTTGTCCGTTGCAAGTCCGAAAAAAATGTCCCATTCGCGTCTACGGGTTCATATTGGAGTGTACAAACTGAAAAGTACGTTAAAAGTACGGAAATAAGTCGATAGAAAATAATTGTCCATGTAGGACTCACTAAGCCTCCAAGGGTATTTTCGTCAATTTACACCGTCGGAGAATAAAATATAATAAAGTTAGGGACGGGATGTAACAAGGAAGGTATAAAAAAGGGTTAGGAGGGGGGAGAGAGGTGATTAGTCCACATTATATTATATTTTATGGTATCATAGGATAGCTTTTATGTTTGTTTTTTAGAGAATTTTGATGCTTCTCTATATGTTTTTATCATTGGATGGAATGAATCGGCTTTGCGCATTAAATGGACAAATTATGGAGTTTTGGAGTTAAGAAGATTATCTCAAAGTTTCAAGCCTTAATTCTATGCCGGTTGATCGTAGCAAATAATTGAAGATGGATTGCGTAATTCGGACAGATTCACGTTTTGGGCTTATTTGGCTTCTAAGTGATCCAAGATGACATTTTTGGGCCAAGGTTTCTTTTACAAAGTTGTAGTGGACATTTTTAAATTTCCAACGACATACTATGTGCCTAATTCGGAGCTGATTTGGTCAATCAAAAAGAGAATTTTCTGCAGTCTAAATTCCTGATTCTTTGGGAAGCCTATTTTTAGTAGGATTTGGTTTTTCTGGTAGTATATATAGCTGAGTCTCTAGGGTTTAGAGGAGAGGACGAATTTGGAGAATAAAAGTGTGGAGATCTCGGCTTGGCTTTTGGCGGTTTTACTACTTTCTACAACGGTGTTTTCTAAACTTTCATCTATATAACCTTATGATTTAAATTATGATTATGCGTAACTAATTCTTTTTCTAGGGTGAGGCCTTAAGCCTTTGTCATGAGTATAGTTTCTTTTCAATTGCTTATGATATTATGCATGCTTACTTTGAATTGTTAATCACCGTTTTAAACTATCTATTTATCTTAGTGCTTGATCACCATTAGGATGTGTAGACAAGTAATTGGATGCAATTTATAATGGAAAATCACCCTGAAATTGGCTAAGGCTTCTTGTGATTGATAATTGTAAGTTCACTTAAGGCGAATATCATGCTCTTAAGGGTTGCATGGCTTTTCAAAAGGTTTTCACAAAACTTAATGAGTCTTGCATGTTCATATTTGATTTGAATATCACAGATGGGTTGCATTTTAGATATACATTCTAGCTAGAATATCACGAGTAGAATATGCAATAGGAAGACCTAACCTTCAAAGTGAAGCATAATTGCATATACGATCAATGCATTTGAAAATTCTTCCTGAGACAATATGCAATATTGCATACCAGTACATTAGGGTTTTGGACTAACTGCCAATAAAGTTAAAAAAATAGCTTGTTTCATATTCATGCTTAGAATTTTGGAGTATATTTTCCAGTCAAAATCGAATCATGGAAAGGCTGAAGTTGTTGGCGATCACAGAGGACAAAGCATCTTCCACAGGGTGAATATAATTAGGCGCATGGTTGCGTTGTTGAATAGCAAGAATAACTTACATCTTCCTTTATTTTCGATGCATTCAGCGAAACCAATTAGATCAGTGGAATGTGCCAATTGTCTTTGTGTCACAAGAACAAAAGGAATTGGTGAAACTAATATTGTAGAAGAACATACATTTTGGTTTTTCATTGGGAATTTTAGCATCAGTCGTTTAAGTGCGATAGGATCATTTGAGTTAATTAATATTTTATCTATATTAGAAACGGAAGTCTTGTATAATAGTTTTGAGCCCTTTGACCCAATGTCAATTGGTTTAGTGTTCACTGCTCCAATTTTATCATGGTATGAGATTTAGCTAAGTTATCCATATATAGTAAGTCTACAGCCTCGTTTGACAATTAAGACTGTACTGACTATTTCAGTCGGATATGATAATTTGTGTATCGAATAATACTGACTAAATTAATCGAGCGTTTGGTGGTTAGTCAGATTAATCTGTTCATCGGATAGTACGTCGTCGGACTATAATAATTTTCTAAAAAAATTTCACAGAATAACTTATGTTAAAATTTAAAAAAAAAAACAAAAACAAAAACCTTGGATGAGGATTTCGCAATGCGCAGGTGGAGAAAGCGAGCGTGATTTTTGGGTTAGTGTGACCCGACTAATTATACGGAAGTTTTTTGGGATATAATTAGTCAGGAGTGAGGAGTATTAAATGGTGGGTCCGGTTTAATTAATCGGGTGACTATTTTAATACGAAGCGCACCTAGGGCTGGGAATTTTGTACCGAAGTACCGAAACCGAACCGAAAAATACTGAACAGAATACCGAAAAGCCTGAAACAGAAATACCTCAATTGGTTCGGTCCCCGATACCGAAAAAATACCGAAATTTCGGTACGGGGTTCGGGACAATATTACCATGTATTCGGTAATACCGAATCGAACCGAATTGATGAAATTCGATTCTCAATTCTTGAAATATCGATCGAACCCAGCCCTAATTCAATTTGATCCCATCCATTCCCATCCCCATTCGAACTGAAGCGACTGAAAACAAAACATATTCCTCTCCTCTTCGCTCCTCCCAGCTCTCGACCTCCTCAATTCTCAAACTGACTGAAACACCATCAAACTCAATCAAATCCACTTCTCTTCTCCTCTCCGGGTCCTGCTTCTGGTAAGTTCTTCTCCTCTCTCAACCTCCTCAATTTATTGTTTGCGGGATTTAGGTTTTCAGTTAAGGATTTGGGATTTGGGTTTCCAATTTGGGATTTAGCCAGTAAGTACAGAGTTTTTGAATTTGTTTATTGATTATGTATAATGGCAAACCAGTCTACTGCTGGGTGAATTTTGGGTGGGTTTGTGCAAATTGGATAAGATGTTCTGGGTGAATTTTGGGTGAATTAGATAAGATGTTCTGTCTAGGCTTGGTTTTGCCATTTCAATCCAGGCTTGGTATGCTGTGATTTTGTGAATGTGTGTATGCAGTGAGTGAGTGTGTGTGTGTGTGTGTGTGTGTGTGTGTGTGTGTGCTGTAATTTTGTGAATGTGTGTATGCAGTGAGTGAGTGAGTGAGTGTGTGTGTGTGTGTGTGTGATTCTGTATGTGCTCTTGTATTTGTGTGCTTGACCGATTGAAGTTGCTGCCTGTTTCTACAGAAAATGGCTAAAAAGTTGGTTCATCAAATGAGGATGAGAAGCAAGCATTATATCGCATTGCACCTGAGGTAATTTTATCCATCTTTTATTATTTTTATGTTTAGAATGACCATTTAACTAGCGTTATTGCCCTGTCTTTCTTGCATATTTAGATTGAGCCATAAAATTGCAGGTCCAACCTTGTTCCAATGATCATATTTCTGGGTACAGTAGTATCCTTGCTTTCCATATCTAGTTGATACATGTACAGAAACACAAATATAAGTGGATGGTCAAGAGTAAACTAACACAACCCCTGAAATACCTTCACACAGTTGGGCAACTAACAGTTGCCCCCATATTAGAAACAAGATTCTGCAAATTTTAAGGTAGGCTTGTGAAGTTGTTTCTTGATGCAGTTAAATGTTTACTATTACAGGTATGAACCTGATATGCTTGCATTCTCAGGATGCTATTATGGTGGAGGAGACAAGGAAAGGAAAGAACTGGGCGCCATACGAAAGAGGTGGAAGACTTTACATGTAAAGATTAAGATTGTTCTCTTGGATTTATGTTATCTTATGTCCCCTGAATCAAAAACTGAGAGTAAATTGATTAAAACCCAACCCTTTATTTTAATAAATGTGCAAGCGCAAGTTGTGTGTGTACTTATGTGTTTAGTAAGAGTGAAAAATAAGCAACTTTGAGATAGGAAATTGAAAAGAAAATGTTTTGAACAATGCTATGTCAACAATGCTCGGCCTCTGCATGTTCCAGACTTTAGTCTATAATCAAGTATGATGTGTGTATCGAGTTGATTTATATATCATTGCTCTGTATCTTTTAGAAGGTATCTATAAGATGTATTTTGGATGGAGTTGCAGATTAGGTAGTTTTCATGAGAACCCATATACCTGCATATGTGAAGATTCTCAAACCAAGGCCAAGAGGGATGTGGGACCTAGAAAATATGGTAAGAGGAATAATATAACAAGAAAAGAGGAAGTAGAATTTGATGCCCAAAACATGGAAGATGATCCAGAATGGCCTGATACTGATGAGGATGAATATCTATGAGATTATAAAGTTATAAACACTCAATGTGCTCTTGTAAGAGTGTGTGTGTTGCTGTTGCTGTTGCTTGCTGCATAACTTGCAGCAGAACTTGGCAACTTGTTGTTGCTTGCTGCATAATTTTCACTTGCTGTTGCTTGCTGCACCCTTATATTGGGAGATCAGACTTTGGTCCCTTTGTGTTTATTGAAATCATTGAATGGATTGAAATTTGAATGGATTGAATGAATTGATTATTGAATGGATTGAATTGAATTTGAATGGATTTGAATGGATGGATTGATTCGATTGAACGGATTGAATGTATTGGATTGAATGGATTGATTGAATGTATTGGATTGAATGGATTGAATGTAATGTATGGATTCATTGGATTGGATTGAATGAATTTCGGGGAGCCCCAATACCGAAACCAAACCGAAATTTTCGGTTCAGTTTCGGTATTCGAAGTTGCCTCCCCGATTTTTCGGTTTCTGTATTCAGGGGGAGGGTTTCGGTTCAGTTACCGAACCGAACCCAGCCCTAATTTTGAGTTAGATTCAATTAACTCATCATATTTTAGACAAAACCTACCATATTTTAGGAAAAAACCCAAATTAAATATTTTGGTAATTAAATGTATTATTTTAGGGTTGAATGTTTTGTTAGTGACGAATATACCCTTTTCAATAAATAAAATAAAAATCTTGATTAAATGCATTATTTGATCAAATTATACATTTTGAATTTAGAAAGCTTGCATTGCCACCATAAAAACTTGGATTCATAGGAAACTATTTGTCCATCATAAAACCTAATGTTGAGGTAGAATAAATGTCTCTTAAAAAATAAAAAACAAAACCCAAATATCATCTACATCACCACTCCGAAGGGTACTCAAACCTATATATCCACATTACATACGCAATTGGTATCAAACTCATCCATATTACCTACACATTCGGTATCAAACACATCTACATTACCTACTCATTCGATATCAAACACATCACATTACCTACACATTTGGTATCAAACTCATCCACATTACCAATAAATAAGACTCAATTGTAATAATTTTTAAATTAAAAATTATTTTTTTCCACATAAATAACATTAAATTAGAAAAATGATGGTTGACAAAAAAAACTGTAACGAGTAAAATAGGCATGAAACAAAATAAAAAATGAGAACTCTAGCTATTAATTGATCTCATCAGCTCACTATGGTAAGTTTTTAATATAAGAAGATAGTCAAATGGTGCGTGGGTTTTTTCTAAAATATTCTAATAAAATTAGATTGAAATCTACTTTTCTATAAAATAAAAAGGCATTCTTAGCAGCTGAGGAGATGTTTTTTTCCCAAGTATGAACGCCATCAATAGAGTCCTAAATTTGTAAGAGCATCCGTTAAGAAACTCGGTTCTTTACATACATGATTCCAAACAATAAAAGTAATGAATGTTATAGTTCTCAGCTTCTAGAGAATTGAGTGTTGTCCAAGTAAAATTGCATCTTTAGGACATTAACATGATCACTTATGTGTTTAGAACTTTTGAATAATTTCATTGTAGTGGTGTTACATGGGTTAAATTGGAATTTTCTTGGTGCTAGGATCTATAGAGGATCCAAGTTGTAGTTTATTTTCTGTTAAAAGAAAATAATTTCCATGAATGGTTTAGGGAAGGAGAGATTTTTTTAAGTGTCTGGTATTCAAGCGGTATTCCACATGTCATAATACAAGTGAAGAAAATAATATATTTTTCTGTGTCGCTCCACTTATAATATGACACGTGGAGTACCCACTTAAATGCCGTACACTTTGAAAAATTTCTCTTATAAAAGGACAATGGAGGAAAGTGATTTTCACACACTATATTTAGCTTCTCACACATTCCTATTTATTTTTAACCATTAAATTAAATAAAGGATTAAGTACCTAAAACCCCCCAACATTTTGGTATAATTCCAAATTAGTCTCAACTTTTTCAAACATTCCAAAAGAGTATCCAACGTATAGGAAATATCACTTCCGTTAGGTCCCAAGTTAGGAGAATCGTTAAGTGCCTACGTGTCATTCATCGTTAGATTTTTTTTCAAATGACGTGGAAAAATCTCATAGTCTCCAAACTTACATGGATTCCCGCCCATTAAATAGGTCTCAATGGAGGCCAAACCTCAAAATGCTTTTTCGAAACCCTAACTTTTCTTTCGTCTGAAATTGCACTTAGGGTTGCAGACTTAATTTGTTCCATCCTTGTTGAGAACATGAACTAGCGAGGATACGGGCCAATCAACCCAAATTACTTGGCTCATCTTCGCTCTTAACTTCGACGCAACAAAGTCCGCCGCACCATTAGCTGATAAAACTGGCACTAAGAAACAATAGGCGTAGAAGCTTTCTCCTGATCATTCTTGGACTATGCAATAGACAGTCATTGGTATCAAATATGACAGATCTCTAATATTTTCAGTTTACAAGGCTTCATATTTTCTGTATGCAGTATTTGCTGGTATACGAAATTGGTCAACGATCCAAATCTTAAAATAACCATTGCAGGTTTACAAAGCATGTTCTTTCTTAAACATATACAGGAATACAAGAGGAAACTCTTGTCAATTTTTAGTCTAATGTTATGGTGGAATCATCCCATGTCTTGTTAGAGTTTCGGAAAAAAAGCTAAGATTTCGAAAAAGCATTTTGAGGTTTGGCCTCTATCGAGACCTATTTAATGGGAGGAAATCCACGTAAGTTTGAAAACTATAAGATTTGTCCACGTTATTAAAAAAAAAAATCTGATGATGAATGTCACGTAGGCACTTAACGGTTCTTCTAACTTGAGACTTAACATAAGTGATATTTTCTATACGTTGGATACTCTTTTGGAATGTTTGAAAATGTTGAGACTAATTTGGAATCATACTAAAAAGTTGGGAGATTTTAAGTACTTAATCCTTAAATAAATCAAACGAAATTAACTATCAGATTTAAACTGAAATTAATAAAAGGCTAAAAAAGTCTGTGTTTTATCATTTGAAAAGATTGCAAACCAAACCTAAGTACCGTCAACCATTTGGCATGAATGTTGGGACTGGCTACAGTGCTCGCAAGCATTGAATGCTCACACCGATCTCACCCTCCTTTCTCCCCTCTCTCCTCCCTCCTTCCTCCTTTTAATGGTGAGATCGATGCAAGCATTCAATGCTTGCGAGCACTGTAGCCTACTCCATGAATGTGATATCAAAATAGTTAAACTCGGTCCCCACGTTAAAGGCGTGATCTCTGACCTTTAGAAAAACGTGTTGTACCAATAAAACACTTGGAGACGTGTCAGATTTGTAGATCACAAAACCTTTGTCCTACCTATAAAAACAAAGAAAATGTGACTTGGCCATGATTTTCTTGGGGAAAATATGACTAGATTTTATTTTATATTTCCAGCAACCTGAGTATGGTATCACCATACAATAAGGTACGTGTGGATAGAGGAAAAATTTTGGGTGGTACTTACCATTGAATTGAATGGTATAGTTATTAAATGATCTAGATTAATTTGCAATGAGTCTCAAATAAATTTTAAATCATTCAACAGTACGTATCATTTAATTAAGCGTACCATTAAAGTTTGACTCGTAAAAATAGTAATTTATTTCTTGTGTTGTGTCCTTGCGCTTGTCAATGTTGTTGTTGGACTTACAAGATTAAGTTTTATACAAAAATACTTTTAGAGTTTAATTGGATAAAAAAAATCGGCGTTTATCATTAGTTGAGTAATTTTTTTTTCTCTATAGTTTGGGTCTAAAGTGTTTTTCTCTAGAGTGTATTGACATCAAAGGCTTTATTGACATGATTATTAATGATTGACGAATGATCTTTGGACAAGTAATTGGATGAAATATGAGTAAACATGAATTATAGGAAATTCATCATGTACAAGGTATAATAGTTCAAGGGAAGTTGGCTAAATAAAAATTCAGGAGAATCAACAGTGGAGTACAAATTCAGGGAAAAATTGACAATATATTGTTTTGCTTATTGTGCTCTCTTCATCCAAGAATATAGTAAAATTGTGATTACCATTTTATCATTAAGAAGAGTAATGCTAAAAACACCCCAAAATTGTTTTGACTCCCATTTGATGGTGCTATCCACAGATCCCATTTAACCTTCCACACACCTTTTAATTTTTGATTGTCGAATTTAATGAATTGAAAAGGATCAAAGGACATAAATTAATAGGAAGTGTGTGAAAGGTAAAAAGAGATGTGTGGATAGCATCACCCATCGTCTTTTGGTATCAAAATCTTCCATATGACTTAAACTTTGGAAAAATAAGTTTAGGTAACTTGAGCATCTCCTACCAAACTTCAACTTCAAACTCTAAAATTTGAATATAAAATAATATATCCTCATAATACTCTAACTCTAAAAGTTTTTTACTCCAACAACATTCTATATTTGAAACTTCAAAACAGAATATTTTAAATATTCGATACTTTAATTTAACTTTATTTTGTGCGATTTTGTAATGGAACTTGATTCATTAGGCCATTCAAGTAACACTGAATACAACAAAAGAAATTGGCCATTTTTAAATTCCCTTCAATATATACATACATATCCAGATGATCACAATCACCATTTAGGGTCAGTACCATAAATGTTTTTGCAAAATTCACACTGCCATTTTCTCCATCACGTTTTTTGTTAAAAAAACTTTTAGATTGAAAAAATCAATAAAGATTCAAGAAAAATAAAATAAAGATGTGTGAAAAGGAGAAAAAGGGAGCCCAAAGATGACAGTCGATTTGGCTTTTCAAGTGACCAAATTAAAGAAACATGTTTCATGCACCCGGAAATCTGTTCCATGTGATCCTGCATACCTTTCGACTGAGCGATCGCCCAAAAGGCATAAAACGTGCAACTTTTTTATCCCACTCCGTTTCCAGAATCACATGCATGCATATAAGAAGTGCAAAAGAGAAAAATAATAAATATGTGTTTTCTCAATACGAAATGTTTTATTACACTCAACACCAAAATAATATCTCCGGTGGTTGGGTGCCAATGTATCCACAAGCAAATAAAAGCTGCTGCAAATATTGGAAAAACAGATTCCGACCAACAAACTTGTACAATACATACCTAATTTCATCTTAATTTGGTGTCCTTCATTGGATAGAAGCTCCTTCATCCTCTCGGCTCGAAAATCATCCATCCTTAGTAGCCAAATTAAGATGACCAATTTTCGTACTACGATCATCGGACAGGCTAGTAACCTGTTCCGTTGTCCCCCGACCACTGAACCTCCAAAATTAGGATCCAATGGGAGGAATCACGCTGATATATAACGGTGCGTAAAATAAATTTTTGATAATTCAAGAGATGTTCTGTAGTTCTGGTACTTGTTTATATTCGCTCACTAAGCTAAGAGGTGCGCCCTGTTGTCCAGATCACTGGTGCCACCATCACCATGAGCTACTGGCTTCTGCTTTTCGAGCAGTTTATTGGCTTTTCTCCACTTGTGGAATTTACCAAACAAGACCTCCATATCTTCAAGGGTTCTGCCTTGTGTTTCCGGGAGCATCGTAAAGAAGAAGATCCAACCAACAGTGCCAATTCCCGCATAAAGAAAGAAGGCACCACCCATTGTGATGGCCTTATACAACGAAATGAAAGTCATTGAGAGGACGCCACTCATCACCCTATTCACAGCCACTCCCATACCACACCCTTGAGCGCGCAGCCTCAACGGGAAGATCTCAGAGCTGTAGACCCAGGCGATGGGCCCCATCCCGACCGAGAAGAACCCGACATAGGCTAATACGCAGCATAAGCACAAAACAACTGCCCACGTCATTCTAGCCCCTTCGTGTTGATCAACGATGGTTAGGCTTGTACCGAGACACACCAGGGAGGCTACCATACCAGCCACACTCGTTAGCAGTAGCGGACGCCGTCCAACCCGATCAAGGAAAAATGTAGCGACTAAGGTGAAAACGGTCTTGGAAAGTCCAACTCCCACGGTGCAGAGTAGCAATTGGTCTGAGTTAGTGATCCCAGCCTTTTCAAAGACCCTTGGGCTGTACAAAACAAGGGCGTCTATACCCGAGGCTTGCTGAAAGAAGTGGAAACCAACGGCTGCGATTAAAATATGAAGAACGGTTGGTGTCGGATGAACAAGCAATTCCTTCCAAACGCCTTCACCATGGCTGTGACCAGAGACCTGAACGACATCGTCATTGCAATCCTCGGGGATTCCAGCAGCTTCTTTGATGTCAGCTAGTCTGAGCATGGACTCTTCCTTGGAGTCTGAGGTTTTGTCCAGGACTCGCTTGGCATCACCGAGTCGACCCTGCATGACGAGCCACCGGGGCGACTCAGGCATTGCCAAGACACCGAGGGCAAGACCAACTGAGGGAACTGCGCCGACGCCGAGCATGAGCCGCCACCCCAAGTCAAGAGGGCAAAAGGAGAAGGCATAATTGGATACATACCCTAATAATATGCCAACATTGACAAACACCTATAATAATTCAAACAAATAAAATTAATTCATATATACTTTTCACAACTTTTGTCTTAAATTAATGATTAATCTGAAGCATCAAACAAATTTTCTAGTGTACTATACAAAATCCTCATCACTCTTTTTTTCCAATAGAAAACACAATAATTTCAAGAGTACATGGACCAAATAAGAAAAACTTAAATAAAAAAGAATAGTGATTTTGGCATTCATGTCTTTATCCATCTACTCTATAAACTAAGGGGGGTGTATTGTATATGGAGTTCGATGGTGTTTACTTGACTCTCAAACCCAGGTGTATTCAATATAGACTTAAATAAAGTCAATAAAAGTCACCCTATAATGAATAAAGACTTTTTTCTGAGTTATAAAAAGTGTATAAAAATCTCGTGGTACTCAATTATAACTTTTTACGAGTCTACAAAAGTGTAAGTGTATTCAAAAGTTCATTGATTTTAAAGGATTTTAAAAAGTCCAACCTCTCCCCCTAAAATTTTGATATGACTTTTTTTTTCCCTTCTCTAATGATATACTCCACCCACCATAATGCAATGAGGATTTACTATTTCCACTTCCATGACCATCCCCACTGCCCTATTGCCGATATTGCCATTATCGTTTCCCTCGTCATCACCACTGTTATTGCAACCACCACCATTATATCACTTCTTCTACCACCACCTTGTCATACCCATCATCGCCGTACAAAACCTCCTACGCTGATCAGCATCACCACCATCCCCACCTTCACTCCACCACCCCAACACCACATTGGAAACACACGACTTACAATAAGTTGGAATAAAAAAAAATATAATGTTCATGAGTTAAAGATTCTTTCACATGTCTAACAATTTTGGTCATAGCAGAAAAAATAAAATTGCATAAGTGTACTCTTGCCTACTCCTAATTGGTTTGTCAAGTAAAAAATAAATAAAAAAAAAGTTATTATTACAAAGTGTCTGGTAAATTCATTTGAACTTTACAAAAGTCTAGCATTAAACTCTAAAAAATCTGTAGAAGTCTAGCATTAAAAAGTCTGTAGACTTCATGGAGTTTCTAATAGTCAATAAAAGTCTACGAAATCTACAAAAGTCTATCACATAAAAAATCTATGTAAAAGTCTATATAAATCTAAATACAATACACCCCCTAAATTTTTTACTATTTATCTGTACTTACAGGGGAACAAATGTGAGAAGATGGACATGCAGATTAACAGAGTAAAGAAATAATTAAGAAAGTGAAATTGGCACAAACACCACCTTAACTATTAAGGATCATTTTCCACCCAATAATTTTTTATTCACAATTTGCCACCCAAATTCGGGCACGTTTGGAAGTGCTACTCCATAAAGCGCTTTTACTCAGTAGCGCTTTTTGTTGTAGCACTTGTTCAATAGTGCTTTTACAAATAAGCAGTTTGTTGTTTGGCAAGCAACCAAATATGTGCTTTTACTTTGTACAGAAGTGCTTTTGATACTAAAAAGAGTGTTTGGATGCCAAATTGGAAAAGTACTTTCACTATCCTCAACAACTTCAATCCCACCCGTTGATTCCCTATCTAATGGTTGTCATGAAAGCATAACAAATAACAGCATAAAAAGCCAACACGTGGCAAAATTAAAAAAGAGAAAAAGAAAAGTTTCTCTCTAATCTGCCCGTGAACCCAGAAGAACCCACAAGCTTAGACCCAAAAATAGAGAGAGAACCCATAAGCTCATCTCTTTCTCTTTAGCTAGCCAGGGTTGATGGCTACCAAGATACGATAACAGGTATGTCATTGATCATTTGATCCTGACGACTCTTATCTTTTGATATAGAATGGACTGCAATTCTACATATGTGACTTGAGAATACTTAGCTTTTGAAAGCATTGTATCTTGCCGTAGATTGGTAGTGTATAAGCATTTTAATTAGATGTTAAAATATTTTATAGTTTATAAAAAAAAAATCTTAAACAACAAATATTTTATAGTTCAATAACCAGTCCCGCGCTCACAGTGAATTTTTGCTATATTACTTCAATTCTTCAAAGGTTTTTCATTTTTTTCATGGTGTTTATTTCGATTCCATGCAAATATCCATTTTTTCTGGGAATTTTTGCAGGTGGGTTTTGCAACCATGGCAACCAAGAGAGAGGTGTCGGCATGTCACGGGTGGGGGTGGGGTCGCAATGGCTTTTGCTAGGCTAGGTTGAATCAGAGAGATCTTGGGGAGGGGAAGAATTTAAGGGGAAGGAAGCCTGCAAGGTCGGAGGGAGATCTATGTGCGGTCAGACGCCGCCCCAAGGAGAGTAAGAGTCTAAAGGCAGTTCTGAGGCTTTGTGAAAGCCAGAGACATTTGGGACTTTTGAATTGAAAAAATAGGGTTATTAAAAAAATTCATTAAACATGCCAAGTGCTTCCAGTGTTTTCCTTTGGCAGCACTTCTAACAGAAAGCACCTCCTAGTGCTTCTCAAGAAATCACTCCCAAGTGCTTCTACTTCTTTACCCAAAGCACTTTCATAATTTTTGCCAACCTATTTTTTGAAATGGAAGTGCATTTACTCTTTAGGAAGCGCTTTTAGCTCCCCCAAAAGCACATCCAAATGAGTCTACTTTCACGGCTAATATACACTCATCTTTTATTATTAACTCAAGGGACCTTTTGTCAATTCCGTCCTAAACTAAAAGAGCCCCAAATTTTGTTTTTTTTAAACTAAAATAATTATTGTAATAAGAAAAGTGGGTAGCAGATTTGGTTATTTGCAGAAGGGAAACTTATCAAGAAGAAAAGACATACCTAATGGTCATGGGGCGGCAAAATACACACATGCCCAATGGTCAAGGTGGTGTTTGTTCAAACCTATCAAGAAGAAATGACCCCGTTCCTACCTTACCACCCACCTAAATTTTAAAAAAATTAATAATAATATTAATATATTTTTTCATATCCCATCATTCCCATAATGCCCTTAAGTTCTAAATTTATTTCCCCATCTCAGCCAAATTAAATCCCCTAGGTAACATATGTACGTAAAGAAAAAAATAATTCCAAGTCAATCCCAATTAAAAATGGAGAAAGAGAAACTGACACGCAATTGCAATTGCAACCCTATTTTCTTCATTTGATTTTTTATAGGATAATGTTAGGGAGATCAAATTTTTTAAATTAAATTTGTAAATCAAATGATATGGCAGTTGTCGGTAGGTTTTTTTTTTTTTTTAAATCATTAAATTATGATGTCAGATCATTTGGTTTAAAACATTTGGTATTCCTAGCATTACCCTTTCTTTTATACAAACAATTAGACTAATCTGCGAACTCAAGATGCAAGGAACAGATACACTGCTCTGTAAATTGACATGCAATCCTATTTTTTTATTTACAAACATTTGTGTACTACACTGTAGTGATATTTCTATCTACTTATATCTTATAAGTTTCATAATCGACTAACATGAATGGCGGGTTCACTAGCTATTTATGCTTGACGCTTAGCCTAAATTCTCTTTCCAACATTGGTGTATAAAAAATTAAAACATGTGTACATATGTTACCTAGGATTCAATTTTTTTATGGAAAAGTGAGTGGGAATAGCATCAAACACTAAACGCAAAGCTTTTACGTTACGAATTGAAAAGTCTTCTAACCACTCCAGAGAGCATAATTGGAAAGTTCAGTCAAATATTCTAGATTATAATTTAATTGAAATTCAATCCATATTAATTAATTCTAAATACACTAGCAAGCTAACCTCTGGGAAAGACGTGAGGAAACCGCGAGACGACGCCGGAGAGACCTCAGCGGCGTAGACTGGAGCAATCGTGAGGGCGTAGCCGACGCCGAGGCCGGCGACGAAGCGGCCGCACATGAGGAAGGTGTAGTTGGTGGAGAACCCCATGAGAATCGCTCCGGTGAAGAAAATCGCTCCGGAGATGACTATGGTGTAGCGGCGGCCGACCCAGTCGGAAGTTCTTCCGGCCAAGGCAGAGCCGATGAGGGAGTAGAGGTTCAGAATACCCACCAGGATCTCGATTTGCGTGTCCGTGATCTTGAGGTCCTTTTCGATGTAGATTGCAGCTCCACTCATCACTCCAATATCTGATCAATAATAATCAAAATTAATCAAGTTTAACAAATAAAAAACAGAAAATTTTAAGTTAATTAAGCCGATCGAAGTTTGAATAAGCAGATTAAGTTACCATAACCCAGCAGGATTGAAGTCATGGAAGCCAGAATAGCACAAGCTAAAGCATACTTGTTTCTCTTGGCCTTCTTCGGCGGAGCAACTTTGATCCGATGGCCGGAGAAGACATTGTCTTCGGCCCTCCGGTCTCCGACCGGAGAAGGATTGGCTAGCAAAGGCTCTCTAATCTTGGCGGATTGGGGGTAATCGCAATTTCTAGTGAGAGAAAGCGAGGGAGAGGAGAGAGAGATAAAGCAGTGGATGGGCAGTGTTTGGGTGTGGGATTAGGGGCGGAACGGGATTAAATAGCCCCAACAAAAGCAAACATCGCTCTCTTTAATTACACAGAGTGGGACCATTCACTTGTGACGGGTGGGTCCCAGACCAATGGGTTTGCTGCAAAGGTAGGGGTGGCTGGAGAGATTTTTTTATTTTTTGTCGGGGCGCACATAAAATGCACCGGCCACATGAGGTGGAACCGGGAGGGAGTGGTGGGATCAAACTCCGGGAGCCGGATATTTGTATTTGTGTGCACCGTGGACTCCCACGTCGACGTCCGACCGTCCGCGAACTTTCTTGGAACGTTGCTGTAAGAAAAAGCAACTTATATAAAAGAAATTTTGATGGAATTTTTTTTTTTTGGGTTTTGAGGACTTGGAGTGTTTTAGTAAAACTGGTCTTTGATCTTTTTAGTTTTTGGGTCAAGTAGTAAACCAAGTAATTTTCTTCCGTCCGAAAAGAAAAAACAAGTAATGTGTTTATTCTGAAATTTGTGGGTCACCCGTCACCGGCAGTGATGCTATCTATTATCCAAAGTATTTTTGTTCTATAATAAAGTTTTAGAATATCCATTATATATAATATACCATCCACTTGTATTACAAAATGACCTCATTAGCCTCCTCCATTAACAATTTTTAGCATTTTTTCATACAAAATTGGAGGATTAGGAATCCATTAAAATTGGTATATGAATTTGACAACATGTGGAGCATTAGTTCTTCACACCAATTCTGTGTGATTTTTCGTTACCATAAGTAGTGGCAGATCAAGAACTCTAACCTAACAGGGTCCCAACGTAAAAGATTCAAGCATTTGCAAAGCCCAAAATATTTTTAGTGTTTTCATTGAAAAATTTAGTCGAGCACTTGGTGTGAATCTCGTTATCTTCCTAGTTTTATCGATAAATTGTCCCAAGGTCTGTTGAGCATCACTTGTTAATGCTTGTCGAATTCTTCCTAAGAGGCATTTCATCGAACAGTTTGTGGGCGTACTCAAGTTCCATTTCAGATGGTTATAGGGTCCTCTGCGCGACCTTCTCCCTATGTTTTCTAACTTCCATAGGGTCCCACGACCCAGGAGGACGCTCCAAGATCTGCCCCTATAATTAAGTAGGTGAAATAAACGTGAGTCTCATTTAAAGAGTAGATAAAGAAAATTGTGCGTATGCCCCCTTTAAACACATGGATGTCCCAAAAATAGGTTTAGCCAAGTTGGAATTTTCCTCTTTGTAATTTAGTTTGAAGTGTAATTTTCTATTGTTTGTCAAAAATTGTCAACGACTAGTGCCACACATTTTTTCAAATCTAGATACAATATTTAATCAATTTAATTCAGAAATAAAAACTCCAATTTAATCATAATAATTCAGAAATCAATGTTTTAATTTATATTTTCATGGCCGTTCAAAGATGCTAAACATCTCCATCTCTCTTTTTTTTTTTTTTAAAGTTTTTATTTTAAGGTCCATGTGCTCTCAATTTCCTCTTAGATTAATACGACTTTCGATGACATTTGATTTGATCTATGGTTTTTGTTAAACGATTTTAATGGGGTCCAACTTCAGTGGTACGTACCATTGAATGGTACGTACTGTTAAATGGTTAAGATTCATTTGGGCCCCACTGCAAATGAATCTGAACTATTCAATAGTCGTACTATTGAATAGTACGTACCACTCAAGATTTTTCCATTTTAATGTTCATAAAAAGAAAATCTAAATGATTGGTAGCCAGGTGGGTACTGTGGATTAGCTAGCTAGAACGGGATTCCGGTAGAATGGGATACGTGTACGACATACTTCGAGTAAAACTTGTTGTTTTCTCATTAAACGCGCCGGATCATGGCCCTCGTGGGGTTTGATTATTATTCTAACGTAGTCTAAACTTGAATTTCTTATCAAGCATGATCCACATGTTGGAGTTTCTGGTTTTTTTTTCTTTTTTGGGGTCGTAAATTGGTTCCATCTATTTATGTGCTTGCCACATATATGTTATCTTCGCAGAAAATATATATCGAGTATATATCAGAATTACCACCTGAACTTTCAATTTTAATTTTTTACCAACTCTTTGTTAGCTAGTAAACATTATGCAATGGAGTTGTCAATTTACAAGTTATAGTCGAAACGTGAAAGGTACTTGCTCTGTGATTGTCCTTAATTAACACATTTTTGGAGTTTGGAAGATGAGGTGGAAGATTTTATTGAAAATGTGACTTTACCCCTTGAAATTAAGTTTTCTTTAACAAAAACCCACCATAGTATATTTTCCTAACAAAAACCCAATGACTAGGCTCCAACTCAGCCATTTTCTTAATTAAGTTTGACTGTACACAATTTTGTATTTTTAGATACCTAAAATACCCCTAATAATAACTTCTTTCGAATTAGTTATTAAAAACAAAATTTAATGTCATGGTTTCATTGCATATTAATAACAAAATGATATGGTATTAGGGTTTTAATTCGTTTTATTTTTTTCTTTTTTGAATTACTTAGTTGCTTTTCAAATTTGCATAAATTAGGAATTTTTCGGTTTAGTTTTTCTATTTTCAAAATATGTGAGCATTACCAAAATGTTATTTTTTTTTTCAAAATTAATTTACCTATATATATATATATATATAAATAAAGGTAAACTATATTTTTGTAAACAATATAGGTAAATTATTTTTGTAAACAACAAAATGTGCCTAATGTATGTAATAATATATGCAAAATAATTTACCTACCACACATATATAATAACAATAAAATGTGCCTAATGTATGTAATAATATATGCAAAATAATTTACCTACAACATAAAGGATGTAATTTGGTTCAAGATTTAATTTACCTATATTCTAATATAGATATGGGTAAATTATTTTATATGTAGATTAAAGTATCTACTTGAAAATAAAGGATGTCATTTGGTTCAAGAGAAAGGATGTCATATGTCATTTGTTCAAAAAAAACATAGGTAAATTATTTTTACAAAGATTAAAGTGTAACTACTTGAAATATATTTATATTTTTTATAAGGAAATATATTTATACATTAATATATTTGTTATAAGGAGAATATATATGTATATTGTTTCAATTGTAGCCTATAAAAATGAAATTTTGAACAAGTGTTAACTAAAACAATTATAAAGTATAATGCACCTATGAGTTGAATTTTAAATGCTTGCAAAAAAAAAAAGGAAAGAAACTAGATGAAATTTAGGATTTCATCATTATTGTAGGTATTAAAGTTTATTGACATGATTAGGGTGTTGTGGCATAGGCTGTAAATAGTTTGCAATAATAGGTTATTTCTTTGTCTACATGTCCATGGATTTGAATTTTGGGTTTTAATTGGATGTTTAAATATAGGTGGGTTTTTGTCTAGGAAATAAAAATTGTAAGGGTCTATCTCTAAAGAACCCAAGATTTTAACAGGTGAATGGTTTTTCTAATTATTATTTTATCAAACGTTGCACGTCTTGTTCATTTTTTTAGTAGTTCAAATTGCCTTCTCCATCTTCCTTTCTCCAAAACTAGTTAGGTCCTCAATCTCCCATCACAAATTTGGAGTTTCATGTAATAAATATAATTGGATAAGCCCTAAACTTTTCATTAGAAATTTAGAATGCCAAACATGTCTATCTGTTCATGTTTCCATCACTGAAGTAATCCTCATCCATCTAAATAGTATGCCTACCACTCCAAATGTTTAAACAATCAAAAAGATTTAAGAAATCTCACCTTCTTTTTGGGGCCACAGCCTCTGAGATTGTTTTTGTTTTTTGGTCGGAAACACGTCAAATATTGTTTTAGAATTTAGTTTGACAAAGTATTACACTTTCCACTTTTTGCTATGGAAATTATTAAAAATTTGCCTTTGAAAATTACAACCTTTAAGTGATCTTTCTATATTATATCTTAACTAGGAAAAAAAATTAATATATCTACCGATGTAGCAAAAAGACACCTCAACATCTCAAAATGATGTGTTGAGTTTCTGTTGGAGTTTGAGAAGAAACGATAAGAAAATATTTTTTTGGTTATCAGTTTGACAAGAATATATAAGAATGATTAATATGAGGCCGTAGAGTATTGTCTCATATTAAAAAATTAAGTGATTTTGCATGATTATAAAAGTTGGGGTACTCACACTATTTTCAATTAATTTTAGGATAAAATTTTAATTTTCTTCTTAATATCAAAATCAAGTTGACTCACGTTTGAAAGTCAAACGGTTACACCAAAAATCATCAGGGATTTAACTTGCACCACATGTTATAATATAAGTTATATTCATTGTGTAGTACACTTCAATCCAAATGCTACTGATTTTGCGTTAGTATTTGTGATAGATCATGTCGGCATGTGATATATCTAGTGGATATCATATTGATAATATGAGTAAACCTCATGGCGTGTTTTATGTATGGATTCAAGCTTTAGTGAAAAAAATTGTTTACTTTATTTAGGAATTATTTATGCATTCGACTGTCATGATGATCGTTATTTCTATTTATGAAGAATTTACGTGAAAACTTTGTAAAGTATGAGGGACTATCTGACTAATAATGTTATTCTTACCATTTAAATGGTACCACAATTACATATCACATGATGTGATAGTTGGAGTGGATAGCCACATCAATTAAAAAGAATCTTTGTGGCTGCTTAGGTGGATAATTGCAACTATTTTTTCTAAAAACTCAATTTTGTTGTAGCCTATTTACTGAAGTGAAAGAAAGGAAGAGGAGAGAGGGTCAGCAGCACACAGAGGAGAGAGGGTCAGCAGCACACAGAGAGAAAAGAGAGAATAAGGCTTAGAGAAATTGTGATGATGATTTTCTTTATATCAGTGCCTTTATTTATAGTAAACCAGAAGGAGAGAAACTTGTTCTCCAAGTGTGTAAATACTTCAGTAGACATTGCATCAAATCTTTATGGATGATGTAGAGATAGTTTATGAAGTTGTCTCGTAGGCATAACAGACAACATGCTAGTCTCAAATAAAGAACTTGCATAAAGAAGTAAATTTCACAAAACCCAACTATGGTAAAACTCAAGGTGGGACAAAACTCATAGTCTAAGGAAAAAAGTGAGTTAATGCAAAGTCAAAACTAAACATCTACAGGATGTCAGTAGGACACAAATAAGGGTGTGACCAACCTAGAATAGGTGCATCATCAAAACCTCGTCAGGTAACAAAAACCAAATGGGAAAAATGATCCTGATCGTAGGGAAAATAGTACATTAAGGTCAAGCGTATATACTTTAGGACACTCCCCGTAAGTTTAACAAAATTCCAAATGAGAAACTAACAGTGTTGCTAATCAGACAATTTACGCATATCAATTCCTTGAACAAGCTTCTGAAAAGTAGAATTCAGTAGTGCCTTGGTGAAGAGGTCAGCAATGTTGTCTTGGGAACGAATTTGCTTGACTTCAATCTTCTGATGCTCTTGCTGCTGATGTGAGTAGAAGAACTTCGGCGCAATATGCTTGGTATTGCCTCCTTTGATGTATCTTTTCTTGATCTGGTCAATACAGGTGACGTTATCTTCAAAGATCGTTGTTGGGACATCAACGACTGAAGAAAGTCCACAGTTGCTTCAAGTATGCTCAACAACAACTCTCAGCCATAAGCATCCACTAGTAGCTTCGTGAAGGGTGAAAATCTCAACATAATTCGAAGAGGTAGCAACTAAGGTCTGTTTGGTTGACCTCTAAGATATTGTTGTGTTTCCAACGGTAAAGACATAACCGTTTGAGAACGTGTCTTGTGCGGGTCAGATAAGTAACCTGCGTCAGCATAACCAACAAGGCAAGCATCATTCTGAAGACCAAGGGGATCTATTTTGAGATGCATAGAGATAGAATAAACCCAAATTCGAAGTATCCTTAAGGTAGCGAATGATGTCTTTAACATCATTCCAGTGTCTGCGTGTAGGCGCGTTGCTATATCTTGCAAGAAAATTAACAACGAAAGAGAAGTCCGGTCTAGTGCACTGAGCTAAGTACAATAAAGTGCTGATTGCACTCAAATATGGAACTTCAGGCCCTAAAACCTCTAGATATTCTTCTTTAGGACGGAAAGGGTCTCGTTTTGTATATAGCGTTCAGACGATTATAAGAGTACTCGAAGGTTTCGCTTTATCCTCATTAAAATGACGCAACACCTCCTGGGTATAGTTCTATTGGTGGACTAGAATACCATCCAAACAATGCTCAAGCTCCAAGTCGAGACAATATTGATTTTTTCCAAGATCAAACAATATTGATTTTTTCCAAGATCAAACAATATTGATTTTTTCCAAGATCTTCCATCTCAAATTTTGACTTTAGGTGTGATGTAGTTTTCTCAAGCTCTTCAAGAGTCCCAATGAGATTCATGTCATCGACATAGACTGCAACTATCGCAAATTCGAAATGTGACTTCTCAATAAACACGCATGGGCATAATTCATTATTCACATATCCCTGACTAATTAAATACTGACTTAGATTATTATACTACATCCGTCTGGATTGCTTAAATCCGTAGAGTGAATGTCTTAATCTAACCGAGAGGGTGTTTTGTGGTCTAGAACTATTTGATCCAGTCAATGGAAGCCCTTCGGGAATTTTCATGTATATTTTCATATTAAGATCCCCATAGAGATACACGATTACCACGTCCATAAGTTGCATATTCAGTTTTTCAGAAACTACCAAACTGATAAGGTAGCTGAACGTTATGACGTCCATTACGGGAAATAAGTCTCCTCGTAATCAATCCTAGGGCGTTGAGAGAACCCTTGCACCACAAGGCTTGTCTTGTATCGCACTATCTCATTCTTCTCATTATGCTTCCTTACGAAAACCTACTTGTAGCCAACGGGCTTCACATGTGGTGGTGTAGGAACTACAAGCCCAAACACTTTATGTTTTGAAAGTGAATCAAGTTCGACCTGGATTGCTTGTTTCCAGTTTGACCAATCAGTTCTACATCGACATTCATCAACAGAACGGGTTCAATATCATCACTTAGCCTAATATCAGTAACTACTGCGTACGCGAATGCATCGTCGACTATCATCCCATTCTTTCTGGGAGGTGGGTTGATCTCTTCAAGGACACTACCATAATCTTGAATAACCTCGTACGTTGGAGATGATGAGTTAGTGATGGTAGGATTCGGACTAGGGTCACTAGGGGTGTGCCATGAGTTTCCTCTTCTGGGGTTGTGAATTCTTTAAACCAATAGGTTTGCCACGCTTCAGAGTAGGAGCAAATGATTGGCTAGTCGCCAGTGTACCGGACCGCGCAGCACGTGCGGCCACACGTTCTTCAGGGGTGTTTAGTCCTTTTAGGGGTGATGTTTCGACTAACGTTCGATACATCTATCTTTGCAAGCACATTTGCAGCTGGTATATGTGATCTTGTCACTGGTTATAGATCAGTAAAAGTATCTGGCATGCTTTGAGCAGCGCTCTGAAGATGTATAATACATCGCACTTCAGTTTCAGATTGTGCAATACGGGGATCTAAATGAGACATAGTGGGGTTAGACCCAGACACTTCGCGGCGTTCTTCAGGAACAACTATATTCTTATCTCCCCCTAGCGACGGGAAGACTGTCTCATTCAAGTGACAATCCGCAAAGTGAGCGGTAAAGAGATCGCCTGTCAAAGGTTCTAAGTATCAAATGATAGAAGGAGAGTCATAACCGACATAGATTCCCAATCTTCGATGATGACCCATTTTGGTACGTAAGGACAGCCCAATTGGCACATAGACCGCGCAACAAAAAATGCATAAATGCGAGATGTCAGGCTCATATCAAGTCATTAACTATAACGCAGAATAAGGTTGGGTCAAGACGGGTATTCGGCGGACCAACATGGTTGTGTGAAGTATTGCATAGCCCCAAGCAAATATCAGACGTTTGGTTCGCATGACCAAAGTCTAAGCCATCAATTGAAGGCTTTTAATGAACACTTATGCTAAGCCGTTTTGGGTGAGAACATGGGGTACATGATGTTCAACATCAATCCCAATAAACATGCAATAGTCATCGAAAGTTTTCGATGTAAATTCTCCAGCATTATCCAGTCAAATCGACTTGATCGGATAATCAGGGTGGTGAGTCCTTAGCTTAATGATTTGAGCTAGGAGTTTGAAGAATGCAGGGTTACGAGTGGACAAAAGGCACACGTGTGACCAACGTGTAGAAGCATCAACCAATACCATAAAGTATCTAAACGGTCAACAAGATGGTTGAATAAGTCTACAAATGTCCCCTTGAATCCACTGAAGAGATTTTGGAAGATCCGTTCGGATCTTGTGCATGGATGGGTGAGTGATTACCTTACCAAGAGAGCATGCTTGGCATGAGAAATCGCAAAGAACGAAGTCCTTACTTTGGGTCAGGGGATGCCCGTGAGAAGTATTGAGGATACGGCGCATCATAGTTTGTCTAGGGTGTCCCACACGGTCATGTCAAAGCAAAGTTTCCATTGCAAGGCCAGAGTTAGGGTCGGCCACATAGTGGATTTCAATGGAGCGAATGGTTGTAATATACAAGCCATTTGGAAGGCGCTCCATCTTCTCATGAATATGCTTCTAGCCATATTCATAGGATGTGATGCAAAGGAATTCAACTCCATTTTCTTCAGAAGTTTCAGCGTGATAATTATTAGCTCGAATATTTTCCAAGCTCAACAACATTCTTTCGGAACGGAGTGAATAAAGTGCATCTTTAATGGTTAATTTAGTACCATTGGACAACATTATGTGGGCAGTGTCATACTCCTCAATTAAGTTAGATAAGCCTGAAAGGGTTGTCATAGGTGATATTTTAGGTATGAAGTTAATAAAATAGATGCGTTCACGCAAAATGGTGTGTGTGGTTGCACTATCTACCAGACAACTAACTTCCTCACAGAACATTACCCAGAAATAAATTAATTGAATCGGTCACATGTATAAGAAAAATTGAAAATTCAGTCATTCAATCAATTATTCGAGAAATAAGGTCTATAAATTAATATCCAAAAACTTAAACTCAAAGATAAGGGCGGGAGGGTGAATTTCGGCCAACATGTTGGCCCATGTCTAAAATCTAATCTTCCATTAAGATATATGCTTCTTGAAAATCTCCATGGTAGTATCTTCGGGATTCTCCACTTGAGAAAAATTAGTTTCTACGTTTTTGCGACGTGAATGATACTCATCAACAGCATTAGCTGAAGCTTGGCAAGTGCGGGACCAATGATCTTGGGAACCACAACAGTAACACATAGTCACTTCTTTGGTTGCCTTGCTCTTGGTCTTTAAGTTTGAAGCTTTGGAAGTTGAGTTATTGTGCTTCGGGGCTTGATTTCCTCCCCTGGATGGGCCTATGCTCTGTCGACCTTGGGCTTGTGGCTTAGGGTTGAAGTCCTTATCATTCCCACCACGCCTCTAGCGTCGGTTTTGGCCTCGATTCTCATTGGCATGTGATTTAGGCACAGTTGTTGAGCCAATACGTCTAGCTTGATGATTTTTCATCAACAGCTGATTTTGCTTTTCAGCAAGTAGTAAGACAGATATCAAATATGAGAATTTGGTAAATTTCTGTGCCCTACATTGTTGATGCAGGACAATATTGGTGACATGGAAAGTTGAATAGGTCTTTTTTAGAAGATCATGTTCAGTCAAGTAAGTCTTTTTTGCAAAACTTGAGAATTGATCGGATTCAACAAACTTCAGAGTTGTATTCATTCACAAACTTAAAGTCTTGAAAGCGTAAATGATGTTAGTCGTATCTTGCTCCAAGCAAGAAGATATCTCTTTGATGATCAAAACGCTCTTCCAAAGCTAGCCATAAAGCTTTTGGATCCTCTTCAGTGAGGTACTTAGTCTGCAGTGCGTCGTGCATATGTATTCGAAAGAAGATCATGGGAGTTGCTTTGTCTACTTTGCCCACCGGGTTATCCGTCTCAGCTTCAATAGTAGCCCTAAGACTCTTTGCAGTGAGGTGGAGCTTCACATCTTGAACCTACTTGAGGTAGTTCCTTCCAGAGACTTCCAGAGTGGTAAAGTCGAGTTTGTTCAAATTCAACATGTCACTGTAACAACGGGAATAAGATTGTGGTTAGTACTATGGAAAATAGTCCATAGACATGGAGTTGAACATTCAGGTTCTATTAGACATGTTTTGGCTTAAATTTACATGAAAAACTTCAGTTTTCATGGGTATATGGTTTTAAGGAAACTTCGGGTTTCATGGCACTTTTTTGAAACTTTAGGTTTGAATTTATGAACTTCCAATTCATGGGTATTTGCAAGCAAACACAATATATAGAATAACAACAAATATATGTAACACAAACAGTAGATGAACGTATGTCTACGGGCCCACGAGGTGTGAATGTCACGGCCCAAGAATTTGGGTGGACTAGGTTTGGAGCTGCGGGCCCAAAATTTGGGGTGGCAGAGCTGCAAGCCAGTTGGAAGCTCAAGCAGGAGGCCCAAGGGCCCACGTGGGGCTGTGTTAGTTTGGCAGTGGGCTAAGCCCACTTGTGAGCTGATAGAAAGAAAGTTACCAGGTCTATATGGGGCTGATTTTGAGATGCGAGCCGAGAAGGCAGGGGCGGCCCAACTGGGGCCGGGTTTTGAGATGTGGGCTGAGTTGTAGGGAAGGCCCAACGAGGGCTCGGGTGTATAAATCATCCTAGCTGAAGTTGAGTAGGGTTTTCCTGGAGAAGAACAAGCAGTGCCGTTGCTGGCGACTGTGATTGCAGACTAGAAGTCGGAGCGAACCTCAATTTGCGACGGGAAACGGGAAAATCAAAGGAGAACATGAGTTCTTGTCATCGAGGGTGTCCAAAAATCGTAAAGATCCCAGTTGGGATCTCGGAAATCCATGAGATTTCGATTGAAATCTCCTCAACATCGTCTAAGACGACTGGATCTCGTGAGAGAATACGACTTCAGGTCGTCGAAGGGACAGCGAGGTGGGCTGCAAGCCACTTGGTTCGCAGCGTGGTCCTAGAGGAAGAAGATGCATGGAACGACGTGGTTTGTAGACCTAGATCCTGGGTAGGGGATGCTTAGCTGGAGTCGTGGCTTGGCTCAGCACGGCGTGGCTCGACTTCAGGCTGTGGCTCACTAGGTTTTTTTTTTTGTTTTCAAAATTAAAAAAAAAAAACCTAATTTTTTCTTTCTTTCACACAATCATCAATTCACAATAATATATAACATATATAAAATTAAATGCGAACACAATATTTAGCTGAAGATTATAATTATTTTAAAAGCATAAAAATTGGGTTCATACATAATGGTGAAGGTTCATGCAATCAAAGCTGAAAAAATATCGAAATTGAAACCGTGTTTTAAAAGTACTTAGATTGTAGATGATGATTTGACCTGTAGCAAAAAAACGTCTTTTAGATTCCTTAGCACAACGTCAGGAGCGTGCTAATAACATATTGTACCTTATTTATTGAAGGGAAATAAAGGGAGAGGGGAGAGAGCCATCGGCACACAGAGAGAAAAGAGAGAATAGGGCTTAGGGAAATTGTGATGATGATTTCCCTTATGCCAGTGCCTTTATTTAGGGCAAGTCCAGCGGGGGGTGGTGCTCAGGGGAAGGTGGACGAAATAGGGCCAGATAGCCTGGCCTTGAAGCTCCAGCGTGGGCAGCCCGAGGGAGAGTGAAGGCACAAGCAGCGGGCCTGTGAGGAATTGACAGCCCGAGAGCCCGAGTGGATGTGACGCCATGGCTGACGTCATCTTGGCGTCAACCTAATTTTTAATTTTTTTTCCGTCAGGCGCGTGCACCTCACCGGGGAGTGGGGCCGCATCAGCCGACAGATTTTCAGAGTATGGGGCCCGCGATTAGAGCTGCGAAAGTTACCGTTGGGAAGCCATGTGGCTTCTCATGGTCCGTTCGATCTCAACGGCTCTTTAATTTGGTCTGCCCGATTTTCAACGGTAATAAAAATAAAAAAAATCTTATTTAATATCAACCGTTGGATCTTAGATCAACGGTTGATATTATTCTCCTTTATAAATTTTAAAAAAAAAAAAGTTTTAAAATTCAGAAATGTTACCGTTGTGACACGTGTCACAATCTGGAGTGTTGGAATTCAATTTTTTTTTTAAATTCAACGGCAGAGATTAATTAGTTAAATAAAAAATTTAAAAAGATTGTAAAAAATTAATAAATTTTATTATTATTATTATTTTTTTTTTCTATAAATACCTTGTCATTATCATCTACCTTACACCACAATTCCATATTTTCTCAACTACTTTGAACCACATTCCTATCTTTCTGTCAAAGTTTCAATCCAATTTTTTTCAAACAAAATGACTACTGTTGCAAGTACGAATTGGACGCTTCTTGAAGATGTTGCGTTGTGTGCTAGCTGGGTTCAAATGACTCATGATTCGCTTTCGGGTAATGAGATGCAGTTGCGAGAAATGTGGAGCCTTATTCATACCTCTTATCTTGAGAAAATGGGTGGACAAAGAACCAAAGATTTGCTGTCCAGTCGTTGGAAATTACTTAGCCAATCGTTTAGTACGTGGAGAGACGCCTTGACACAAGCTAGTGCTAATCTTCGAAGTGGGAAAATTTAGCGGATCAGGTAACAATATATTATTTATTTGTTTGTATTATTTAATTATTAGGTACTTTCATTATAATTATTTGTTAGCTACTTTCATTATAATTATTTGTTTGTATTATTTATTTGTTACCTATTTTCATTATAATTATTTGTTATACTAAAATTTTATTGCCAATTTCCAAGGCAACTCTAGTGCAAAGGTGGAGATGCAAAAGGCAATTGTCAGGGGAATGCACTGTTCTTTAAGGGCAGTTATTGTTCACTGAGTGGATTAAATAGTGAATAGCCTGGGGGGAGAGCTCCTACACTGGAGTTGCTCTTATAGAAAACCTCAAGGAGAGAGAAACTTGCTCTCCAAGTAAAGACATACCTAATGGGATATAATCACTAGATTTACAATAGAATCTTAATCCATATCTACCTAGGATTTACACAATCACACTATTTGCTCTAATCATAGGAAACTCTTGGTTCATCGGCCATAAAAACATGAAATTGGGAGACCAACTTCACTTCCATCTTTTCCTTCACTCTCCTCCCCTACAATGCACAGATACGTCAATTCGGTGCCGTATCCCGTATCCCATGCAGTATCGGATACGATCCTTGATGGATACGGTCAGATATGCTTCAGATACGTATCCTAGTCAAGAGATACGGTCAACGTCGATGGATACGCGTATCTACACTTTGAGATACTGGTATCCTGTTTTCCGGATACGTTTGAACTTCGAAATGGAAAATTAAACCAAAAATTAATAGGAAAAGCCCGAAATTATCTGGATTTCGTAGAGACGTCCCTTACCCTTCTTCTTCTGTCGCGTAGAAAGAAGAACACGATTCCCCCAATCCCATATCTTCAGACTTTTCAGTTCTTCAGAAAACTTTGCTTCTGCTATGCGGTGTTGGTGCTTGGTGCTTGTTGCGCGGTGTTGGTGCTTGCTGCTTGCTTCTTGCTGTTTGCTTCTGCTTGTGGGTAAGTTCTGGTCCTTCATCTTTCTGCTTGCTGGTTCTAGATTTGTTTCTCAGTGCTCACTCATTCTTTACTTTTTGTACTGTTGTAACAAGATAAGAGCCACATGCTTTTCTTTCTGCTTGTAATCCAACAATATAATAATAAAATATATTTTTCTTTATGCTTGCTTTTCTTTCTCACTCATGCTTTCTGCTTGCTTTTACGGGAATGGCTTACTTTTCTTTTTGTGGGT
The DNA here is from genome assembly GCA_018257905.1 of Gillenia trifoliata. NCBI lineage: Eukaryota > Viridiplantae > Streptophyta > Magnoliopsida > Rosales > Rosaceae > Gillenia > Gillenia trifoliata. The sequence goes on from CM031080.1 coordinate 20,946,652, forward strand.
AAGTTATGGTCCTTCATCTTTTTGCTTGCTTTTACTTTTCTTTTCATCCACATATATAATAATAAAATATTTGTACTGTTTATAATTTTTCTGTACTTATTTCCACTTTTTCTTTAAGCTTTGTGAATTATACATGTTCAGGAAAATGAGCCATCCAAACAATATTGCAAATCCTAATGTTGATCCCATTGAGGCTACTGAAAATGAGATGGATGATAATTCTCCACTATGGAAGTATGTCAAAAAGGTTGAAAAAATGGGAAAGGGTGGAGGAAATGCTAGTTTTGTATGTAATTATTGTAATGAAACATTCAAAGGATCCTACTCTAGAGTGAGGTGTCATTTGTTGAAAATTTCTGGAATGGGGGTTAGACCTTGCAAAAAGGTTACTAATGAAAATCTTGCAGAAATGAAAAAATTAATCAGAGAATGTGAACGCAGAAAGAAGAGTGTTGCTCCTAGACAAGTTTCTTTACCCAACACTCTTTCTAATGGTTATTCTGTGCCTATGCCAATGGTTGATCAACCTGAAATGCATGTTGAGCAAAAGAAGAGAAAGGGAGTGAATGGGCCTCTTGGTAAAGCTTTTAATAAGGAAGCTAGAGATCAATGTGATGCTGAAGTTGTGAGGATGTTTTATACAAGTGGCTTGTCCTTTCACCTTGCAAGGAATCCTCATTTTCAAAACTCCTATCTTCGTGCTTCTACACTTCCAGGATATGTTCCACCAGGTTACAATGCACTAAGAACTACTCTTTTGCAACAAGAGAAAAGCCACATTGAGAAGTGCTTACAACCAATCAAGAATACATGGAGCACTAAAGGTGTAAGTGTGTGCAGTGATGGGCGGACAGATTCACAAAGAAGGCCACTTATTAATATTATGGCAACTTGTGAAAGTGGGCCTATGTTCTTGAAGGCAATTAATTGTGAAGGAGAGTTCAAGGACAAACATTGTATTGCCAACTTACTTATCGAATCCATCAAAGAAATTGGTTATGAAAACGTGGTTCAAGTAATCACTGACAATGCGCCTGTCTGTAAAGCTGCTGGATTACTTGTTGAGACCAAATATCCCAACATCTTTTGGACACCATGCGTAGTTCACACCCTCAATCTTTCTTTGAAGAGCATATGTTCACCAAGACAAACAGATATATGGTATGATGAATGTAGTTGGATTTCAAACATTACTAGTGAAGTTTGGTCTATAAAAAATTTCATCATGAACCATAGCATGAGATTGGCTATGTATAACGATCACTGCAAATTGAAGTTGCTTTCCATTGCTGAAACAAAGTTTGTTTCTATATTTTATTTTCTTTATTTTCTTTATTTGTCTATGTCAACTTTGAGCTATGCTCATTATTTATTATTTTTTGTTAGGTTTGCTTCTACACTTATGATGCTTAGAAGATTTAAAGAAGTAAGGGAAGGTTTACAACAAATAGTGATTAGTCCAAATTGGTCTTTATATAAAGAGGATGATTTGGTGAAAGCAAGAACAATGAAGTTAAAGATATTGGATGAATACTTTTGGAATGAGATTGATTATATACTTTCCTTCACAGCTCCTATATATGAGATGATTAGGATGACTGATACAGATAAACCTTGTCTTCACTTTGTTTATGAGTGGTGGGACACAATGATAGAGAAGGTGAAGGCAGCTATATATAGGAATGAGCACAAGCAACCACATGAAAAAAGTGACTTTTATGATGTGGTGCATAGAATTTTAGTGGAGCGATGGACTAAGAGTAGCACACCACTCCATTGTTTGGCGCATTCTTTAAATCCTAAGTACGTATTATGTGCTACTTTACTTTTAATTTTGTGATTATAATTTTTATAAAATGATATTTTTCTTTGCTTTTAGGTATTATAGTCCAGAATGGCACCAAGAGGATACTCGTCGCGTTGCTCCACACCAAGATGCCGAGATTACAAGGGAAAGAAAAAAATGTCTTGAGAAGTACTTTTCTAATGAGCAGGCTAGAAGAGATGTCAATGTGGAGTATGTCTTTTTTTCAATGTGCTTGAATGACTATGGAGTGATTGATGCTATGCATGATAGGTTTCATATGGAACCAGTGGTGTGGTGGATTGTCCATGGTGCTTCTACACCAGCTCTCCAATCCATAGCTTTGAAGGTACTTGGACAACCTTGTTCCTCCTCATGTTGTGAAAGAAATTGGAGTACATATAGTTTCATTCACTCTCTGAGAAGGAACAAGATAACACCACAAAGAGCTGAAGATTTGGTATTTGTGCATAACAATCTTCGTCTTTTATCAAGGAATAGCTCAAGCTACAAAGAAGGTGTTACTCAATTGTGGGATGTCGGAGGAGATGGATTTGATAACTTGGGTGAAGAAAGTGTCGGCATGCTTAAAATTGCAAATCTTTCTCTCGATGAACCATCATTGGAGGCTGTTTTATTTACCGGTGAAGACATTGCTAATGTTGAAGTTTGATTGAGATTTATGTTTCTTAATTTTCCAGTTCTCATACTTTTAAATTTGGATGTTATTTTTAAATTTTTGGAGTTTGAGTGGTATGAATTTGAATGATGAATTTGAATGCTTATGTTATTTAATATTTCTTTTTACTTATATATATTGTTAATATTAATTAACGTATTCATGTCGTATTGTATCTTAATTTTTAGAAATTTGTCGTATCGCCGTATCGTATCACCGTATCCGTGCTACATAGCTCCTCCCTCTGATCCGACTTAAATCAACAACATCAGGCTCCAGTGTGAACAATTGATATGAAAAATGAAAACTAACATACGAGAACTTTTGGTTTCGAGTTCAGACCGATATAACATGAGTGCTCTTTGTTTCTTTCTTGTCCATGGCCGAAATCAAATTTAAAACCCTAAATCTAAAGTTGGAGATCTTTTTCTTGGAATATATTCATGAAAAAAAATAAGAGAAGGTGTTTTTTGTTTCGATTCACAGTTATTAATTTGGTATAAAGTACTCGAAGAATTAAACCTTTTTTTTTTCTCTAAGGATAGTGGCTGAAAGGTTCCTACGATGAGAGGGTTTTTTGGACAGGGGACGGCAGTGGGAAGAGGTGAGAATTATTTTTGCTTTATTTGGTAAACATAATTTATTTCTCTCAAAGGTTGATAACAGAACATTAATGCAACATTTACCAAAATAAATAAATTAAAAACAGCTGGTTTTATATTATTACATGGCAGTACACGTCAGTTTGCCATGTAAGATGGTATCGAAATGTTGTATAGAATGATGATAAGTCTAACATTACCCTTATGTGAATATGAGATGAATTAAAAAAACATATATGAAAATATGAATAAAAATTATGAAAATATGGTAAGTCTAGCATTACCCTTTATGTTGATATCAAATTTGTTATTTGGAGAAAATTTTTAAAAGACATGTTTGATGAAAATTAATTGAAGCATATTTTCTCACCATATTGTTGGATAAACCTTTTGATATTTGGGATTAGCCTGGCTTATACAGCTTACTTAATTTAATAGATGTTGAGTAAAAAGATATAGATGTGAACTTACATATTTTGTTCAAGTCATGAGGGTAGAAAACAGTAAAATTGAGAAGGAAAAGTTTTCTTCGTGACTTCTCCATTTTCTACTTTCACTTGGACAAAATATGCAAAGTTGATATCCATATTTCTATTCAACATACATTGAATCTAGTGGATTGTCCAAGATAAGTCATTCCTAGACATCAAACGAGCATGTAATATCGTTTGATTAAATAAAAACAAATAAAAATAAAAATAGGATTTTTATCACAAATGGTCATTTATGTTTTGTCAACTCATCAGTTTGGTCATTTATGTTCCAAACTCATCAATTTCGTTTGATGAGCTTGGACTGGTGAAATCCACGACAGAGTTGTTTGCGATGTCTGTGGCGACCCAAATGTAATAACCCGTATTTTAAAAGGCTATATACAAATTTTTTTTTCTTTCGAATGCACAGTTATTTTATTTGTTTTCGTTTATGAACTATCTATAAATATACGTATTCAAACCTAGCTAGTTATCCTCGAATATTTCCCAACTAGAGATGTCTCTTGTACTAACTGACATCTCATTATAACTTACAATATTATATATATTAAGTTTGGAGCTATACGTACGTACGTATATTAGACTGATTGGCAACAAATACTCACCATTGCTAGCCTTTTTAATCTTTAGTTAGTTTGAAGTGTAGAAAGAGCTGGAGAGTTGAGCTCCAGGTGGGAATTTATTTGAGTAGAGTTAGCTTGGTTTTTCTCCCAAAGATGAGGTGGCAAGTTGCAATCATTAGGAATTAAGTGTGGTTATTATCCACCACTCTCGAACGAAGAGGTGGGAGTCTATAACTTGCATGCGTTGGTCTATTAGCATGCAGGTGGCAACATCTTGGGGCATGAGAAGTGCTTACTCATCATTCTAAAGGGATCTCATCATTTGGCTATATTCTCTCTTCAGTGCTGCAATCGATCATTCCAAATGCTCCAATAAGATGGTAACAAACGGGCTGGAGACGTCAATGCAGACGTAAGTGAAGATTTTCAGCCTCAGCAACCTTTCATGCTCTATAAAGGAAGGAGCAAGAACCAGAGGAACGACACCCAACGTCGTGGCTAAGACTTCTACAATCAAGCAAGCTGTTAGAGCTAGAGAATCGCTCTATGGGCACCATGTTGGAAACCATTGAAACATAACTGGGTTGTGCATCAATATCACCTAGAGAGAGAGAGAGAGCAGACTTGGTTCCATTTCGAGCACAACACCTCCGTCAAAGTCCATAACGGCAGCAGCAACCAAACCTCGTACCATGTTCCCACCTTATGTCTCGAGCATGGTGAAGCTTTGCATCCTTATCCTTCATGACGGAACCGTCTCCGTTGGTGAAAGAGAGAGTGTACTTGTGTTTCAAAGGGAATGGAAGTGTAAGAAGAAAAGAAAAGATAGGGAGTAACAAGTGAGAGAAAATGAAACTGAAAATAGAGGGAGAAAGAGAGAAGGTGGACAGAAAAATATAAGAGAGTGAAGGGGAGGGCCGGTTTACAGAAAAGAAGAAGAATGAATAAAATTCAAAAGAAAGGGATAAAGTTTGATGTTGAGAGAATTGGGTTAAAAGCTTTAGTTTTTGAGTAGGGGTTTTGGGTTTATTAAGTAAGATGAGGTGTTAAAACAGTGGCTCGTGTTTAGTAGAGTGAAAAAGAGAGGAAGCTGGGAGAGCCTAAGTGCCCGTTTGGGTTGCTTTTTTGGAGCTGTTTCTGCTTATTCAGGAGGTATTATTCAGAAAGTTTTGAGGTGTTAGTGTTTGGTTAAAGTGTGCTTGGAAACATCTGTAGTGGGAAAAAGCTAAATTAAGGCATGGGTTGAAAAGCAGGGAAAAGGTACTTTCGGAGCTGCGTTTGCGCTTCTGCGCAAACCTAATTTCCAAGGCGCTGAGGGCCTTTAATGACACTTTCAATGTCCAAAATAACCTTCATCAATTAGTTAATTTACAAATCATACCAAGATGTTTTTATTATCTTCCAGACTTCCATTACTTCTCGGCGTGCTGCTCCGAAATCACGAGGCTGTTTGTAACTTACTGCAATCGTTAGGGTTAGGGGATTCTCGACCATGGGCTATTTCTCGTCGTCGGAGTCGAGGCGGTGATGCGCCGGGGAAGATTGCAATTGGTCTGCTGGGTGGTGGTCTTGGGGTCGATAGCATCGTTGTGCTTGAGGTTGAAATTGAGGGTGCTGTGGGTGTGGAAATGAGTGGGAAATTGTGGTGGTGGGTGTCTTGATAAAATTGGGGGATGAAATGGGTTTTGCTGTGGGTGTGTGGGTGTGTTCGTGAGAAAGGGGCTGTGATTGTGGCAGGTTAGGAGATGATAATTCTAGGTTATTTTTATTTATTTGCATGAACTTACTGCAATTGGTTTTTTAAATGTTCAAAGGAACTTTATTTCTTTCTATCAAATGGAGTTTTCTAAACTTTTAACAATTTTCTTTTTTATGATAAGATTTTTTTTTCGTTTTAGATCCAATAAAAAAAAAGTTACAATGTTTATATGCATGAACTTGGTTTGCTTTGTTAATACCAAATAATAGGGGTCAAACTTCAATGGTACATACTATTGAATGGTACATACCGTTGAATGGTTTAAGATTCATTTGGGATCCAACGCAAATTAATCTAAGATCATTCAATGACCAGACCATTGAATGGTACATACCAACTAAGATTTTTCCAAATAGTTGATTTGAAGTATTATTTCAAAATAATATCATTTTTAGTCATTATACACATTTCATAACACTTTTATACGAAATTTATCAAAGCAAACCCAAGTTCATGGAGATTTGAAGCATTATCTTAAAAAAAAAAAAATACTAATTCTACTCACAGCAAATTTAAAATTTAGTTTACCAAAAGGCAAATTTTTTTTTTTTACAGCTGATTTCTCACACAGCACTTCAAGAAGTGATTTTTCTCACAACACAGCAATGCCAACCTAAGTCTAAATATAAGGTATGTGGAGGTGTTTGGGTGGAAGAAAGGTAATAGAGGGTGAGTGTGTTACGGTGAAGGGTTTTTGACTGAATAAAATAAGGGAAAGACTAGAATTGAAATAATGATTTTGTTATTGAAGGAGAACGATGGAGTAAAATGGTAAGGTGGTATTTCATCTTTTGTATTGTTGATGATTATCAATACCTTATTAATGTTGATAGTATGATTATTAATTTGATTACTAACTAGTTTGGGATATCTTGCAGTTTGTACGATAAACATAAGATTATTGATATCTATGTTGCATTACATATGCATAGACATTCCTGCAAAGCAAGAAAAAGAGTTGAGTTGTGTTGACTTGGGTCTAAAGTGTGGAGTTGTGTATATGTTCAGACTTGGGTCTAAAGTGTGGAGTTGTGTATATGTTCAAGGGATGGAGAATGCCTTGGATATGAAATTTTGAAACTGTGTATAAGTCAAGCGTCAGGGGAAGGGCCTATATAATAAAGTGAATGTTGAGAACCTAATTCCAAAATTGAGATTAAGGGATGGACAGGTGCTATCTCATATTTTAATGTATTTGGGGCCAAGTGGTATAAGCATGGTATGAGATGTGCAAGCTTGGGTGTTTATTATGTATTGAACTCAAGTGTTTATTATGTAAAAGTAATTAGTCAATGTTGTACGAGGTATTGTGTAATCGTTACAAATAATTTAATTTTTAATTTTTCCTCATCATGTTTTGGTTATATAATTTTATTTCTATAGCCAAGATATGACTCACACCCTACCTTGTGAATAATCCTTATTCGAGGGTCGGGGCATGACACCAAAGATCATGTTCTCGAAGGTGCTGAGGTAGTTGTACTATGCATTACGAAATCATGGGAAGTTCAAAATTACCAGGCATTCACAAGAGTGACAGGTGGAGACGATGCCCGAGAGTGACATGTGTTTGGCACGTCCTATCAACAGCTTCCATGAGTAGTGCACTCATCTTAGGGCAGGTATAGCTTAGCGCCGGGCCTGGGGAAGTGCAAATGATGCCACCGCACTGGGCCCTCAAATTTTTTTTTATATGCTATGTATATATAGTATATATATCAAATTGTGCACACTATTTATTAAATACATGACTAGCACAAGTGGTCTGGTGTAAATGTAAACTTTCTTGTGGAATCGGTTCGATCCTCCTTGCATGCGATGTTTCTTTTTGTTAAAAATTCCTTTACTTTTTTTACTAAACCCTAGAATTTAAACCGATGTCAATGCATCATGCCAATCTCTCTAAAAAAAGTGATGATGCTGCCAATCTCTCTACAAAAAAAAAAATGAAGTTGCTGCCAATCTCTCCAAAAAAAAAAAAAATCTCACATCTTCTCTTCTCTGCTTCATCTTGAAGAACTCCGGTAAGTAGCAATCCAATCATCTAATCTTAATCTTCATCTAGTTGTTAGATACCCGTGGAACTATTATTCAATTGGTCATTCACAATTTTTTTTTTTACATCATGCAGATGGGTAATTGATATAGTAGCGATGGAGTTTATGGAGCACACAAGGAGTTTATTTTTCTTCTAGACATACCGATATTTAATTTTTCCAAAAATGTTTAAACTTTGTGATTCTAATTTATGATTTCTTTTGCATTTCAATTTATTTTATTTGTAACATTTGCCGTGAATTTGGCAAAAACAATTTAATCTATGACATAATAGACTTTTTCTTTTAAAATTGTCATATTTGATCTTGATGGCCTCAATTTTAATTTTGTACATGGCCCTCAAAATTTCAGAGCCGGCTCTAGTATAGCTCAGGAGTAATGTTCATTTATAGTCACCCATCCAGCTATTCTCACACCGTCAGATATTTCGTCTGTTGACCAGCAAGTGTACCAGCATATTGCATTTGAGAACTCTAGGATCGATGTACATCTTTATTCCATAGTTGCAGTATGAACTTTGCTTCAACTGAAAGTAGTTTAGAATTTTAAATTTTGAAAATACAAAATAAAAAACTAAATAGGATGGTTATGTTTGTGGCTAAGGCCGTATGGATTACATTAGGGGTGGGCGCGGTGCGGTTCGGTGTGGTTTTGAGTGAAACTGCAATTGAAATTGAAACTTTTTGCGGTGCGGTTCAGTGCGGTTTTGAAGCCAAAATTGAAATGAAACCAAACCGTTTGGTTCGGTTCGGTGCGGTTTCAAACGGTTTCGGTTTGGTTTTTGAGATAAAATTTATAATATACACCTATTTATGCATAAGACGGTCTTAATTTTCTCATAACTTAGTTAATAAAAATGCAGCAAAACCAGCAATAATCTAGCAAAAAACAGCAGCAAAATAGCATAAAAAAGCAGCAAAACAACAGAAAAACAGCAGCAAAACAATAGCAAAAAAGTGCAGCACAAGTGCAACAAAAACTGCACCAAAATTGCAGCAAAATATTGCACCAAAAATCTGCACCAAAACTGCTAAAAAAACTGCACAAAAAACTGCACCAAAACTGCAGCAAAAAAAGCAGCTAACATGTACCAAAACTGTAGCAAATGACAACTACTAAAATTGAGACAACATCCAATGCATCAATGGGTTTAAACTTTAAATCCTTACGCATCACATCTACTAAAATTCAACTTGATCACCAATCACAATACTTTACTACAACCCAATTGAAAACTTAAGTTGCCATAATACAACTAAAGTTCAAACTTCAAAGTTTCAAACAAAGTTCAATGTCAAAATGCCTTATGGCATTAGTACAACCAAAAAAATAAATGGTACGTGGAATTCAACAAAGTCTTGGTTTTCAACTTACTTTGCACCGTTCAAGTTTCAAACCTTTGCCTTTCCTTTTCCTTTTGGACACTTATTCTTTGAAGGTTTTGGAGGCCTTTGAGCTTGTGAAGACCTTGCACCTTGTAAACGCAAAAGGGGAGGTTCTTGTGAATTAGAACCTTGAGATTGCTTTGGAGCTTCTTGTGGTTGTGGATCAAGAGTAAGAGAGGCAATGCTTGAAGCCGGTTTGGCCAACTCTAGACAATACAAAACATAACAAATATAATTGATGTTTAGTGAAAAAAGAAAACGAAGAAAGTTCTTTTACTTCAAATGATATACTTACCCGATTCAATACTTTCATAGAACTCAATGTGGTCAATTGAAGGTGCATCATCCTCCAAAGTAATAATATTATCGCCCCTCAACCAATTTTGCATGCATATCAAGGCCTCCACTGATTTAGGAGTTAAAGAACTCCTAAAATCCAATATCACTCGACCACCGGTGCTAAAAACACTCTCCAATGCCACGGTCGAAACTTGAATTGCAAGAATATCTTTTGCAATTGCGGCCAAGATAGGATACTTGTTACCATTCACCTTCCACCATAGGAGAATGTTAAAATACTTTGAGGACTCCTCTTTTGTAATTTGTACCAAGGGATCAAACAAATAAGAATCCACCTCATCTCCCACCACTTTCTCATCACTATCTTCAACAAAATGCATCCATTCATCAATTAGATCATCTTCCATCATAGCCACATTAGATGAGGTAGAAGAAGGTTGTGATTGTAAATTTTCCGATTTCTTCATATATTTTCCACCTTCAACATTGGGAGCATATTCAACATAAAGGGCAAGCAATATATTTTTTATTTCTTCAGTTTTCAATTGTGCCTCAATGTCCAAAAGTTTCTTTCTAAAGAGTTGTGTGACATGCCTCAACTTGAACCTCGGATCTAAAACAAGTCCAATCACAATAACAGGGTTCAATTCATGGTATATATGAGTCAAAATATTTTTCATATCCTGTTCTCATATCGGATGCCATTGCCTTCAATAATTTCTCCAACGGTAAACCCACTTGCATGTTGGCTCGGGATTCCAAGTTATTGATGGCGGTCTCCACTTTTATGACATCATGGAGGCCGGTATGAACCGTGGGATGTGTAGAAGCACTCACCCTCAAAGTCACATCATAGAACACCCGTAAAAACTTGACAAAAACCTCCGCCTTGGACCAATCTTCTTCCGTTGGTGGTCCAACCCTTTTCCTCCCCTTGGTTTGGCAAACAATAATCACACCATCTTCATCTTTTTCATCTTCAACTTCCTTAAAGTAAGCCAATAAGGGACTTGCTTCATCCTCCGCCATTGTAGCAAAGGCCTTCTTAAATTTCAAGGCTACATCCAACATAACAAATGTTGAATTCCACCGAGTAGGGCAATCAAGGCAAACCGTTGCTTTGCATGTCAATTTCACCCTATACACGGCTTGCCTAAAAAGCTCCAATCTTTGTGGAGAGCTCCTCACGAACCTCACACAATTTCTTATAGCTAATAGACCATTATTTAGCCTCTTCATCCCATGACTCACAATTATGTTGGTTATGTCAGCGATGCATCTCACATGTAAATACTTGCCACCTAGAATAGCTTGTGAATTTTTCCACCTATTCATTTTCGTCATAAGTTGATCCAAAGCAACTTTATTTGCAGAAGCATTGTCCACTGTGATTGTCATAACTTTGTCTATCCCCCATTCCAACAAACAACTTTCAATTAACTTTGCAATTGTGGTTCCATAGTGGTCAGGAATAACACAAAAGTTTATGATCCTCTTGTGCATATTCCATTCATGATCAATAAAATGTGCAGTAAGAACCATATAATTGGTGTTTTGTGAGCTTGTCCAAGTGTCGGTAGTGAGACAAATTCTATGGGCACTTAAGGTTTTCTTCAAATAAGCCTTCGATTCATCACACATGTTGAGAAAAGTTTTCACAAGAGTTCTTCTAGAAGGCACTTTAAACAATGGAATACCAACAACACAAAAAAGCCGAAACCCCATCTTATCAACGGTACTAAATGGCATCTCATCTATGACTACCATCTTAACACATGCTTCTAACACACTCTCTTGTGAAAATCCAACAGCAACCAGATTGTTACCTTTACTTTTATCCCCAACCAAAACTTTTTGCTTTTTACTTCTATTCCCTTGGTAAAATTTTCAATATCTTTCAATGTGGTGTCTCATGCTTGTGGTGCCATTAACTCTCGGTTCAGCTGCATAGTCACACACACTACTCTGTTTTGTGCAATAATTACATTTAGCTCTCCGAAGTTTTACTTCGGCCAAATATTTCTCCCCCTTTTCATTGATTTTCGACTGTTTTTTCGTCACATAATATGTTGTAAAATGATCCCAAACCCAGCTACGTTTTCTTGAATCAGAGTTACTTACTTTTTCATCTTCGCCCTCAGATTCTTCACCGTTGTTTTCAGGGTCACCTTGAACGTCTATTTCATTTTTAGAGTCAATTTCTATTGCCTCGTCCTCCGGCTTCTCAGGGGAGTCCCCCGTAGAAGAGTGACCAATCCCACTATGCTTGCTGGATTCTTCATATCTTGACTGAAATAAAATACGAAATGATCATTATCTTAAATGAATGGAATGCACATATTCTCAGATATTGCTGAAGAAAATCAATTAAAATGAATCAAAATCAAATGCTCAGATGTTGCAGAGGAAAACAAATTAAAAATGAGCCTCTCTGTAGCTCTGTATCAAACGAACCCTAACTGTAAAATTAATTTAGTTACAAATTATTAACTAAACTAACTAATACAAGTTCTAAGTTCTTACCATATTAGCTGCAAAGAAGAGCAGGTGAATGAAGGGGATATGGGGATGCAAGCAGTGAGGTCACATAGATGTAAGCAGCCAGGTTGCACGCATAGATGCAAGCAGTCGCAGAGATGCAAGCAGCCAGGTCGCACGCAGAGATGCAAGCAGCGAGTTCAGGGCACTAATGTCAACTGTGGAAGAGATGAAGATGAGTTTTAAGGAAAAGATGAAGATAAGTTTCAGGCTAAATACCCAAAAGCAATACATATCAATTAAACAAACCCCATTTAAGATAATCACTTAATTATCAAAGTATCTTATCTAATAAGATTACAGATCAACTATATATTGATCTTGAAGATTCAATTGATTTCAAATTTGATTCAAATTGGCGGTTCAACCCTGATAATCTGTAATAGCAGAAAGTTAACAAAAAAGGGCAGAACCCAGATAAACACAAGTAAAAAGCAAATGAATGGATCTGAAGCATACAAAAATGATCGAAATCGGAGAAGCAAATCTGAAGAACAAGTTGAAGCAAATGCAATAACGAATGCAAAAAAAATTGAAAATTGCAGCAGTAAATGAAGAGAGCGGACCTGGAGGGAGGGTTGGGGTATGAGATTGGAGATTGGGATTTGGGGTTTGAAGTTTCAGACATCTACGATCAAGAGTTGACGTGCTGATCCCAAAGATTGGGGAATTGGTGTTGCGTTGCAGTGGCAGAGGCAGCTTTGCGAAGAAGAAGATGAATCAATCTTACACTTTCAGCCTTTCAAGACTCGAAGTGCAAAATTGGATGATAGGCTACTGTCTAGTTGAACTATTGAAGTATTGAACTAATTAATTAAAAGTTTAAAACATAATATATAATATATGGTGCGGTTTCGGTGCGGTTTTGAAAACCCAAAACCGAAACCAAACTGTTTTCTTTGCTGCGGTTCGGTTTCGAAACCGAAACCGTTTCAAAACCGTAAAACCAAACCGTTCGGTGCGGTCCTATTCGATTCGTGTTTCGGTTTCGGTTTTCGATTCCAAGTGCCCACCCCTAGATTACAGGGTCCGACATCAGACTATAAAATTTCTCTGCGGGGGTGGGGTAGGTGGGTGGGTAGGGGTGAGGGAGGGGATGACATAGGGGAAGACGAGAGAGGTTTTTTTTTATGCTTTTTATATGATTGTCCTTTATTATTTCTTTTTGTTTTAACTATTTTTAAAATTTTTTTGTTTTCTTAATTAATTCACATGACATTACCTAATTGGATGTATGGGTCCACATCAAGGTTCTAAAAGACGCTAGGCGCTAGTCAGGCGGCGAACAGGGGCCTAGCGCCTAGGCGGACTAGGCGGATCTGAGTAAATTTATTAATATTATATAAATAAGTGCCTATTTACACTTTAAAAAAAAAACTATACTTATATTAAGAATTTGGAGAGATAAAATGCGAAATAGAAGAATATATAAATTTATAAAGCACTACAATTTATTGAAAATAAAACATGGGGAAAAAGTTAAGCATATAATGAGTGTTCTTGGATGAAACATTTATCCAACAAGTCTACAATTTATTAAACACATAAAATGCAAAACGGAATGATATAATAAGGGAAATTAGGAAATTAGGGATTTCTAATTTCTTCCCAGAAAATCATTACGGATTTAAAAAAAAAAAAAAAGGGCAGCACCACCCAGCACCGCCTAGGCGCCCACCTAACAGACAACCAATTTTTAGAACGATTTGTATAAAATTCTCTCGGACACCATCCGCCTAGCGCCTAGGCAGCCGCCTAGGCCGATTTTTCGAACACTGGTCCACATGGGTTCCATATCAACACTCTAACAGATTTTTTTAATGAAGTTTAAAGGCAATGACAAAATTGATGACTAGAGCAAGATATGAGAGATGAAATTGATAAGTTTGAAACATAAATGACCAACTTGATGAGTTGATAAAACATAAATGATCATTTGTGATAAAAACCTATAAAAATATGAACCATACAAGAATTGCATATCAAAATGATTTCTTATTGCAGCACTGCCATTCAGAGAGATGGAGAGAGAGAGAGATCTAGAAAGAAATTTATGATTTATGTGGTTGTGGAGTGTTTGGGTCTTGAGTTACAAGGGAAGGTTTAAATAGGACCCAGAAGGCAAAAGCTCACATCACCTTCATAGCAGAAATGATATTTGATTTACTTTGGTGACAAAAACACGCGAAACATATTTTTGGGTCACAATTCAAGTTGCTTGTACTTCAAACAATTATGATACTCGTTTGGGGTACGCAAGAGCGGAGCCAATTAAGGCGTAGCGCAGGGTCGGCCGACTGACCCTTGCCTCCATCATTTTAGGTTGGTTTACATTTAGCTTGACCTCACTTACGAAAGGTAATTACGAAAAGGAGGGCATGGCCATGGAAAATTCCAAATAACATGATTAGAAATAATTTGGTTTCTATTCATTTTATTGTTGTTTTTGGGAAGACATTGATGTTATTTTGAACAAATTTTGAACAAGGTATAGAAACTCCCCAAGAAAGAAAGAAAACAAGGTACGGATGAACACTAGAAAAGAAAAGCAATGAACCATTGTAAGTATTGGAATGAATTAGGATTCAACACTTTTTTTTTTAATATATTGTAGATTTCCCATCTTAACTTTGTACTCTTGGTGGATAGGGCCTATAAGGTCTTCCTCTTAGTGTAGTTTTGATTAGTATCATCGCTTGTATAATAAACAAAAAAAAAAAATTGTATTCCGCTATTAATTTCTCCCCTAAATTTTTATTTTTGTCAATTTCTCTTAGAATTATTATGAAAGGTCAATTTCCTACTATCGTCATGTTTACCCGCATACATCCAATTTTTCGTCCAAAAAAGTCACATGTGGTCATTAAATTTTAGTTTTCATTTATTATTTTCTTTGCTTAATGTTTATTTATTAATTTTATTTTGAAATGTGACAATTTTAATAAAAAAAAAATTAGACAAAATATGAGGAAATATGACTGCCAGAGATATTGACATTTATAACTTACAACTCTTATAGGGAGGAAATATTACTTTATTCGCAATAGCTGGGCTATGGCGAGAAAAACAGGTCTCGCTGGATGTCTCTTTTGACAATTTCCTCGCTAAATTTTCTGATTTTTTTCTTTTATTTTGGTTTTAACCTATTGCGAGGAAACAACTTTTGGCGAGGAAATAGTGAACTTTAGGCGATAAAATTTTTGACCCAAAAAGGGCCCATCAGTGAGGAAATTATTCCTCGCAATACACTTTTGACCTATTAAGCGGACCTAGCTAAGAACTTTTTTCCTCGCTGAAATTTTCAGCGACGATGTAAGGACTTTGAGCGAGGAAATTTTTTTCTTGCTAAACAACTATTTTGTTGTAGTGTGGTGGATTTGATAGCAGTGGATTGAGACAATGAGTGAGATTAGGGATTCGGGAGAAAGAGATGGGACATATGAGAAAAAACATGACGAAAAAAAGAGATGGGAAAATAACAAGGTGGGTGCGTACCTCAATAGAAAAAGGAAAAAGTTAGAGCATCTTCAATCATGCTCTCCATTTTTATAACAAACTTTTGGCTAAAACTATCAAAAAGTTGGGACTGGCTACAGTACTCGCAAGCATTGGATGCTCACACCGATCTCACCCTCCTTCCCCCCTCTCTCCTCCCTCCTCCCTCCTTTTAATGATGAGATCGGTGTGAGCATTCAATGCTTGCGAGCACTGTAGCCTACTCCCAAAAAGTTATTTTAGAAACTCTCTAAAAAAGTTTTACTCCAACCATACTCCCTACTTTAGAGACACTAGTACAAATAAGGCTTTAGTTGACGGTGGAAAACCGTCATCTCGGCATACACAAAACCGTCGCGCAAGCGAGTGTCGCCTAAGGCAAGACACGACTTAGAAAACCGTCGTCCGTGACCAAATGACGGTTTCAACCAAAACCGTCGCCTTGTCTCTCAAAAAAAGGAAAAAAAAAAAGAGTTTCCGTCATTCATGAGCATGTCGTAGACGACGGCTTCAAATAGCTACCGACGATGGTTTTTCTAAACCGTGGTTTCAATAATCTCAAGACAATAGTTAATAATGAAAACCATCCGTATAGCTATTAGACGACAAATGAACTATATACCGTCAACCATTTAAATAACAAAAGTGTTGCTGCTATTTAGCTCATGTATGGTACGGCGCTCTAAAACAAACTATCATTTTGATTGCCAAGGGTTTTGGATAACTTGCATTTGGATCCACAAAGATTTCAGCTTGAAGAATTTAGTTATGCCAATTGGGCATTTTGATGCACAGATTATAACATTCATTCTAATACTTCACACTGTTTTCAAAATACACACATTGCAACTTCGTATATTAAGAAATATGAGAGTACAAAAAGATAAGACATAGGATCAACTTAATCCACATATTCCAAAATAACCAAGAGCCTTAAATCCCAACTCCCCGCCGTACAAGATAACCAGAGCCTTAAATCCTACACAAAAAGATGGCTCTAGACTAGTTTATATCCATGTACCCTTGTAGATAACAAAAATGCTACCATGAACTCCATACATGAATAGACCTTGTCCCATATTTGATGTACTATTACTCAAAAAAGTTAGCCAATGTTTATGCATACCCTACGTGATCCAAAATTATGAGCTCAATCATCTTAGAGGTGTTTTGCAAGAAATCGCCCATTCACCACGCACTTCATCAATCTCTTCCTCAAGGCAAGTTCTATCCATTCTTTTTCCCACCGCCACATGATAAAATGAAATATTAAAGAACAATGTAACAACTATGAAACACATATAATTAATACAAAAATGCTTCCTCATTATAACTACATATTTCCATAAATATATGAAAAGGGCCCATATGACTAGTTTTCAAGTTAAACCTTGTCATAATCATGGAGCATCCATCTTCAATTATTTCCTTCATATAACGACAACAAAATAGCCACACTCCTTGTTAGTTGGTTGTTGAGGAACACCCTAAGCAAGATAAACATTAATACAACTACAACCACATGTAAATTACAATAAGTTTGCAATCTTATAACATATAGGCAGTGAACACACCGCCAAATTTTTCCACTCGAACTAATTTACGATGCTTATTCCTTTGAGTGTTAAATATTTTAATCTAATTTGATCAAAACAAAGAAATCATTCATCAATATTCTATCAACCACATATTGATAACCAAAGTACTAATTTATTCATGGAACAAATACTTACTATCAACCACCGATTTCCAATCATCTCTACTGCTGCCAACATTTCAAGGTCCATGAAATAAACAATTCCTTTGCATGGATTGATAATCACAATGTCCAATGTTTGTCAAGCCATGAGAATATCCTTATCATTTAGGGATGAGTATACATTGAGAATTAACGAACTAGTTTTAAATCACAAACTTATCTAGAATTACAAGGAATAAAAAGATCCGATCATCACAAGCGTTTGAGATACCGCAGAGTACCCCACGGACGGCCTTCCACATCACCACACCCATTTGCACTAATTAGAGCAGTCAACAAAACAAACTATTAAGTTGTTCATTCATGATTCTCGTATTCGGCATATCCACTAGCAATGCCGGGCCACAAACCGAAGAGTAATGTCCGATGAATGTTGACAAAGCTTATGTGTCCAAGCAACAATGTGCAAACAAATACTAGGTCATAAGGTAGCCGAACAAAGATAAAACAATAAACAAAGAAGACAAAGCGTTTAAAGATTCTTCTTTTTTAAAGAGACATTGCAAAAGAAGTATATGCAATAGAATAAAATTAGAACTTCAAAAGAACAATTCAAGGAATCAAGTCAATAAATAAAAATCAAGTCATAGCTTGATGCAAGAAGTCTCAACTCAATAGACGCTTGTAGAAAGAGACCAACAGAGTAACCCACCCGTGAGAACTTAACATTCCCCGATGTTTTATGAAAGGAAGAAGATATTGTCAATGTAAATAATCCGAGATAGTCTACTTACCAAACCAAGAGAAATGTTAAAAGATAGTAAGCAAAAAATATTCAAAAGTCTATATGACAAAAACTTAAATTCGTGATCTCCTCAATTTCTTTCAAAATCCTACAAGTTGAACAAACAAGAACAAAAGTATCAACACAAGGAAGGTAGAAAGGTAGAAATTTGAACTTATTCACCATCACAAATTTGATTTAAATAAAATATAAAGGAATACAATACTAAAACAAATACATATAATAACCAAATTGGCTTGGAGATTCAAAGTATCTATGAATCAATTAGCAGATAGTTTGTCAAGAAAGACACATACATAAAATCTTACATTTCATGGGTCACAAATAGTTATTTAAACGATTTAGTTCTCGAAAGAATGTTAATAACTTAATATCAACTTGAACTCTCTTAGAAAATCTCACATGTGCCATGAGAAAGTCTACTTAAAACCGTATCAACCCCTCTCCCTACACGAGACAGACCGCACCATATTGCTTGAAATATCATGCTTGTATATCTATTGTGATTGCTCATTAAAGATTGTATGACCCTAGACGCGTAGCTTCCAATTCTTGACCATTTAGTGGAAAGTTGCCTATATAGTGCACTAAATTATGTTAATTCTTCCTAGACTTGGGACAAAAAATGTTTGACATTGGTAACAATGACTTGAATGACAGAGAAGCAAAGATTTTCATTCCCCGTGCCTAAGAAATTTTGATGACAAGCCACAAACCTTGATTCTTGTTAAAAGAATAAAACACAAGGTACTTAGAAGATATTCTTTTCTTTTAGTGCCATTGAATGTGCATACATTACACAATGCGGGGTACCGTTCGCCATCCTTAAATCCTACCCTCACTATTTTCCAAGCTCAAATTTCAACCTTGAAAGCCTTGTCTAAGGAATAAAATCATGCAAAGAGGCATAATATACTAAGTTACTAACATGTCATTGACTATCTATAGAAAAAAAGTTACCTCCAAGGATCTAGATTGTATCCCTTATTTGCTATGAGATTACCTAGCTACAGCGTAATAAAAAAAAACTACGATCTTATATTATTTCACAAGTGACAACAAAGGTAACCCTCGTTCATTGTCTCGTTGTCTAACACACATAATAACTAGCCCTCATTTGTTATGACTACCTTTGAAACTAGTTTCTCCTCATCCGTGACTAATCCGCTAACAAAAATAATTATACATCTAAACAAGAGAGTAAGATAAGTATGGAGTTCAAATACCGACTCACCCTCACCACATCATCATTAACAAAAATCAAGAGCCTTTAGTATTGACCAAAACAATGCAAGGCAAGTAGAAACTAGAAAGTACCTGGATGAGGAAGAAATCTTGTCCACTCATCACTCCACCTGAACCTAAGAAAGATTAAAATTAAAGAATCATAAGTTCCTACTACCGATACAAGGACAAAATAAATATAGCATCACAATATAATATACATTTAATATATCTTATTTATACTCATCCATACAATTAAGAATATTGTATACCTTCGCCAAAGAGAGAAGCTCTCAAAGATCCTAATAAACCATAATCCTCGCCACACACCAAAGAGAAAACAGACATCTTTGTATCGAATAGTTAAATTAAAAACCGAATTTAAACAAGAAAAGACTCGTGCTCCCTATATACCTTCAGCATGTATTTTGCATAGACCAACTAATACTTAACTTTGAAGCATATAGCTTATAGTTATTTAGATTCATATATCACAAGTGAAGCTCATATACATTTAATGAACAAAGAAACCTAAGGGAAACGAGATATAAAAAAAAAGTGGCATTTTCCGGGGTTTCGGTGAGTAGTGCCATACTGGGTATACTTCGCTCGCTTATATTACAACATGATGTTTGCCTCTCGAGTGCAAGAGATAAACAAGCAAAGAAGTGACACGCACCTAGTAATGGCAGTTTCATCATCACTTTATTCAAACTAAACAAATAAAGAACCATAATAAAGTAAAATAATCACATCCGATGTACCTCTCATCCGATCATTTAGCTTGTAATGTCATGAGAAATTAATTTTATACAGCTAGCCGATGATTTACACTCGTAACAACTAACAATGTGAATCAAAGAACCGTTTAATTTTACAACTTCACATTAAGTGGCTTTGACATCACCCGCCGCCGATGATTCTCCATAACGTTTATGGGGGTAGTGTAAGTCATATTGCATTCTTTTTAAAATGTATGTTTTCGCTCCGAAATACAATAACTTTGAATGACATTCAAAATCATTTCCTACCCAAGTGCCATCCTACCATACTTAACATATGCAAATGCACAGACATACACTAATTAATACCGGTAACTGGGTCAATCCCAAATTTGGTATTTTTCATCAAAAGGAAATATGAGCAGTGGTCCGATTCGACTCGAAATTAAAAAAGGTACAACCGACTTGACACTAGACATTGTTGTTGAACAAGAGAGGAAAGAAAAAACCCAAAAATACCGACATTGTTGGTCGAGAAGAAAGGTCCGAAACTGGTTTCTTCCGATTCGTAGAAATTTGGGTGGGCTTTGGCGATGAAATTGAAACCTGTGAATTGCTCAAGTATCGAACTCATTATGTACCTCTAAACACAAACAATACATAAAAGAGTAAGAAATGAAAATGAATAATTAAGTAATTACTTAATTAATTACCGTAGATTTGTTACCAAGTTATGCAATTGCAAAAGGGGAATGGAGAGAGTTGTGGAGCGCCAGAACGCTGCATGATTTTGTGGAGATCGAGGAGACGCTGACACCTGGGAGCGCCAACTCCAAAACCGCTTTCATATCCTTATGATTAGAACTCAAACCCTAAAGACCCATCTTACCTTCAAAGAAGAAATTAGCGACTGGCTATTAAGTAGATTATATTCTTGCCAAGAGGCACCAACAAGGGGGGTTCATCTGGAGGCCGCTTGTCGGGATCCACCTACGTGTACTTTAGATTTTTTTTATGGAGAATTATGGGATGCACCAAAGCCTTCCTACTCCAAGTGACTAATGGAAGCAATCGGGATGTTGGAGTTTAGATCCCTATGAAATTGGGTAGCACAAAAGGGGATTTCATCACCCAAAGGGTAGCACTCTGGGGACCGGGAGAGTGCTTTTTTACAATGTCAGTTTCTTTCTAAGAATGGATCGTCCACTCTTTCATACAACTTCTGGCCTCAAAACGAAAGCTAGGGTGTTTTAAGTCACTACTTTTTGCGTTAAAAAAATTTCATTTCGCCGCCTTTTTTCATTTGGCCTTTGTTGTATTTCACACTAACGACACTTTTACATATTCCGTCGACTAAGTAGTGGATAAAGTTTCAAAATCTCATTTTATCTCACAAGATCTCTTTGCAAGACTCGCTTTTAACAAACTCCACGTTTGGAAAATTTGAACGGCCAAAGAATAGTATAAAACGTCAGTCCCGGTTAGTGTCGTCTAAGGACTTTTTGTACTAGGGAGAAGTCTTAATGACTCACACACAATAATTAGTCAATAGAAATTAATTAATTATTTTAAAATAATACTAAAGAGTTAGCATTAATTACATAGAGTCACTAGAAGCCCTTTTCTCCTCCCTATATTTAGGAGCTCCTAGATGAACTTCTACTAGAAATGTGGATTGGGATATGATTGGAGTTGATTTTTTTGAAATTCTCCTAAATTCTAGTTAGGAGCTCATATAAAATATTTTAACGTAGTGTTGGAAGAGGTGACTAGTTAAATTAACATTTGAGTCATTTGGCTAGCTACATATTTAGCTATTACTATTGGAGATGCTCTTACAAGTAAAAATAAATACACATTAGACCGTAGTACTCAAGTGGCTACATTATTCATTTTTATATATATTTTTATTACAATGATATTATTTAAGCTACACTAAAAAGATGAGAAATGTTTGACCTCGAAACACACTCGGGTTGAAAAAAATGTCTCATCTACTCAGAGCTGTCCACCACTTGTTTTTTTAGGTATCTTAATATACAATATTATTGTAGGGTGATAAAACAATGGTTTTGCGGGATACTTGTTATACAAGAAGCAATAATTACGGAATAGTTATTCTACAAGTTTATAATAACACCCATATAAACTTCAGAAGGAAAAACACAAACTAAGGGCCCACAGCCCATATGCTTGATGAGATGAGATTCAGGCTTCACTTTTTTCTTCCTCACAAAACAATTTTTAGTATCGCAAAATACACCCAGGCCATATGGATGCTTCAAAAACAATTTTTAGTTATTAAAATACAAAAACAAGTGTAAATGCATTGGTTGTATGTTTTAAAGTGTGAATTCTGAGAATGAAAAAGGACTCATTGGATCGCCCATACGTGTTTGTGCTGTTTGGATCTTTTCGCATACCTGAGAGTCCATATTGATGTTGTTTTGGATGTGAAACTGTCTGAGAGTGCTTTTGGATTGCTGACACTTTTGTGCTGCAATGGTATTGTTAGATTCAACATCTGGCTGTTGCTGGTATGGACTATAATTTATGTCATAGCCACACTGTCACACATGGCCTGGGCGCGAAAGTCTTTGAGCTGCGGACTGTGCATGGCTGCCTCCGTCTGACACGCTTTTTCTTCCCGTCATTGTCATTCTGTGTTTAAGCCTGTGTACTCTAGGATTGCAGATCCTCCTTCGGCTAGCTATTTTCACCTCCTCTGCACTTGGCCTGCTATGCCCATACTTCTTGTCGACCTTATGTAATGATCTTCGTATATAGTTATGTAATTAATGCTACACTTTTGCTAATGAATACTTATTTTTAGTTTTCTCTATTGCACATTAAAATTGCACACTAGAGAATAAGAGCCTGCAGATCTAGTTAAAACAAACAATCTAACGGCTCATGTTCTCATATGTAACTAACGTATACTTTGATGTTCATTAGAAAAGCTTCTTACTAGTTGTATTTCCCACTCAGTCACATTGGCTAGAATACTAGTTTTTTGTTTATACACAAAAGAAAAATATTTGACACTCATCCCCGTCCTGAATATTATTATTTTATTTCCCAGGTGCAAAATGACCATTTTGCCTTTGCTGACCTTTTCTGTTGACTTTTTTTGCGTCTAACTTGTACGACGATTCACTTGTATTTTCTTGACGTGCTCGCCGCTACGAACGCGTAGATCGCGAGGGCCGTACGTCGCCTGACCTCCCGAACGAATATTTTACTGACATGATTTTCTGCCGTATTTTTACAACTTTGGGCTGTTTTGGAGCAGTGGGTCAGCCTATTTGGCAAACAGTAAATTCACCTATCCCACGATTTGTATGTTGTCCTGGCTTTGTCCCATTCAATGTTTATAGTCACCTTTTTTCTCTTTCGATTGCCGCAAAGAAACAAACAAAGGCTCAATTCTTTCTCCCTCTCCCCGAGCACTCACTCACCCCTCTCTTTTCTTTCGCAAACCGAGCCACACCTGCAGAGAATTGTCTTCTCCTCTTTCTCCGCTGCACCAAAAATAACAAAACAAAAGCTCCACCATCTTTTGGTGCACTTCACACCGAGGCCTCGTCAATCCTCACCAAACTAAATGGCCGTCATTTCCTTCTCCCCCGAGGCTTCTCCTCTTCACTAGTCACCCAGGCTCGATTTTGAATACACTGCCATATTCCTTACCCTTTCTTCTTCTGGTGCCCTCATGACCGCACAAACTAAACACGAAGCAAAGCTTGGAATTGCTATGACACCCAAGGCGCTTCACAACCTCTTTCGAGCCATTCTTCCTTTGGCCAAGCAACCACAAGTTTCTTCATCATCCGTAAACCTGGAAGAACCCGTGAAACCAAAGAAAATCGCTGGCAACCCGAGGCCATTTTGCCGTCTTCTTCGAGCTCACCTTGAGCCACCTCCCCGTGGCCATCTTCATTTCTCCGTACCGTCAACCTGTGACCTATCGGGAGTGTGTTGTTAACGTCGATCATTTCCAAATTTCAAACTTCTCAAGCCACTCGAGACAGACAAGGATCTAGATGTGGTCAAGCCGCAACCAGCACAACTCCTCCTTACAACCCCGTGAGCCCCTGCACTATTGCTGGGCCGTGTGACCCCACTTGGCAATTTGCTGTGTGTCCCAAATTGATCTCTTTGACCTGCAAAATCCCGTGATGTCAAGCTCAATGATGATGGGGCTGCCGTTCGAGCCTTAACTCGAAGCTTTGCCAACCAAGGAGACTTCGGTGTATTGATCAAATGGACAGTTGTGATGGTGGTGTACCGATGAAAGTGATGATGCCGACCGTGTGTGCCGAATGAATTGGGCTATGCTTAGCATTTTGGCCTGGTTGTGATGATCAAAGGTACGTAATTTATCGCTTCTGGGCCGTTTTGGCTTCGTGTATTAACTAAACATCAAGTGGTGATGATTTGTGGCTGGTCAGACAGGGAATTGGGCCAATTGCTCGTGGGCCCAAATTGGATTTTTGGGGTCCTCTTTACTGAGCTTTTCTGTGGTTGATTTATTCCTGAAACTTCGGCTTTGGACGACCAGCGGGAGGACGTGCTTTGGGCTTCCCGCAAATCCTTGTGAGTGGGCCCTTTCCCCATTATTTTAAATGTGTTTTTTATATTTGGGAAATTATATATTTGACTATGCCTACATTTTATTGTGGTTTTAAATGAATAATCTTACGTATTTTGCACTTAAGTATATTAATTATTAACATTTTACTAACCGAGCTCTATGAATTGTTGGGCTTTAAAATGAGTGGACTTTCAAATTTAATTTCATTTGGGAATTTCACCATATTTTGGTGAAATTCCGTATTGATTCTATACGCTGTATCGTTAGTATCGAACTTATCATTTTTTAGGGAATTTAGGGAATTACAGCTTTAATTCTCTACTAGTACCTATTTACGATTATGGGTTTTATACTGCTGGATGCCTAAATATTTAGTTTTTAACTTAGATACAAAACCCTACCGTATTTTGGGTTCACCTAGTTTGCATTAAGTTAGTATTACTATACCTTGGTACCCATGTGGCGTATTCTTGGTATTTCACGTATTTTAGCTATATGTTTGGTATTTCTGCACGCTGAATACCAAATATATATTGATTAGTTTGAGGGCATCCCTTACCTGAAAATTACCCCACCTGCCATAGAGACCCGTAGTATGTTTTCAGCACGCTCAACTAGGCTGCTTACACCTGCTGCTTGGGGCTGGGTACCGTCCGGCCAGGACCACTCACGTGATTGTTCACACGAGCGTATCACATTTATACACTCCAAAACTACTCATGACAAATATATCTGGCATGGAACTGTGTGTTTGCAATACCTAAACGAGCATCTATCTTGTAGTCTTGGATTGTGGGACTGTGACCACTTTCACTGGATTGCTCACACGCACCAATACGCTCACTATGAACTAGTAGGTGCCACCTGCCTTTGAGGTCAGACGCCGACTCGAACTCGTCGCGATGCGTATATGGCCAGCCTTCACGTGATTGTGTATATGAGCGTTTACCTTATAGTTTTATATTGTGGTGTTACCACCATTTTCTACCGATGCCACAAGTGGCATTTATTTGGTTTACTGCTTCCGTAGATCCTTATTTTACTAACCTTCTGCAGTATTTTCCACAACCAAGATCAGTCTGCCGGACCCGTAAGTATATTTCCGTACTTACCTCTTTTCGTTTTTTCACCTACCATTATAATACGTTTCCGAAACTGCCAAACCAACTACTTGATTTTGATCATTAGGGGTTACTATTTTCGTAAAACAAAGGTTTTACAAAAATGACTATTATTGGCCCACTCACCCTTTTGTTTTCGCGCCCCTCCAGTTTAGTGGTCAAGCCGGGGCTCACGTTCGAGGCTAAGTGGGGAAAAGGACGAAGGTTCAAATTTCTTGGTATTGTAATACTTCGTATTCTGCACTCATGTACAACTCGTGTTTATTTAAATTCTTCCGCCGTACATTTGTGTACACATTAATCTTAAATTATTCAAATATTCTCATTTCTTTCAATTGGCTGCCACCCCACGGTGCTCTGCCAAGACATCCGACTTTTGGGTGTCCACACATTCGGCCTGGGATGTGTCGACACTCTATCCATCGAAACTATGAAGAGGAGAATCCGAAATTACACAAAGAAGGGAGATGGGAGCACACTTTCCTGCATAAATTGGCTAAATTCAGGTTTACGCTAGAATACTACTTGTATATAAAATTAATAATTTCAAACAAAAGAAAGAAACTCCACAACTCACAGAATGCGACCAGGAAACTATGACTATTTAAGTGTACGAGAATACCGCCACGTAGTTTATTTTTTTGTTAATATACCAATAAAGTTGGACATATCAATTAGGTGGGCATAAAACCATGTAACCGAGAAACCAAACCAACTCGAAACAAAAACCGTGAAAAACCGAAATAGTTGACCAAAACAATCAACTTTGACCTAAGAACCGAATCGAACCAATCTAAACTAGTTCCGGCCTCCGATCCTTACCTTGAGAAAACTGCAAGGACCGAACCAAACAGCTCTAATAGTTATTTATTATTTATTTTTAAAAATATCCAATTAATATAAGCCTCATCTTATACTATCTTTTAGGCCCAACTTATATAAAACCAAGTTTAAGACCCAAAGACCTATATAATATAAACTAAACCCTAATAATATATGAAATTTTCCTAGTAAACAAAAAGTGCACATTTAAGTTACACATATAAACAAAAATCATTAGATAATTTTAACCTAAATGATTCTAACAAATGCCTCTTGTTTAGATAAATAACTTAAATAAACTATGCCTATTCCTTTTCTAATTTTCTCTCCCCGGGCGCCAAACAATTCTTCCATTCTTTCTCTCTCGTTTCTCGGCCTCTCCCCCGTACTCTCTTCTCACCCGATGACACACCCCACCCTCGATACCCACGTGGATACCGAGTGCGAAAGGCAATGGGCCGACACTGTAAGTGACGGCCATTAAATGCATGACAACACTTAGTGTAACCAAAATTAAATTGTACTAAAGTTGCAAAATCCGATTTCAATATGCATATGGTTCAGAGCGTACTAAATTTTGGAAACAATAAAACAACACAACCTGGAAGTTCCAGGGACCCTATCCATAACAGACATATTATTATAGAAACTGAAGATATAGATCCCTACATACTGATGGATAATCGTAGCCGCCACGCAAAATCCTCGATCGCGCCGGATGCACTATCACTATGTCCTAAAGGGGGCGCAAACAAAAGTGTGAGGGACAAAAATCAAAGTTTTCGCAAAAACCTTTCTCTTTCCAATATAATAACCCCTGCTTTGAAAACCAAACATAATCGCCGAAAACATACTATCATAAGATAGTTCAAAAGATACTTTATGAGTATAATCAAAACGCATAAAAGTATAATATTCGTAAATCACAATTAATAATTCCAATAATATATATAAGGGAAAACCAACACAGTGGTATATGCGCGATCACCCACGTGACGGCTGAGGAACAAACAATCATCGCATGCCTCAATACGTTATCCAATAATTTGTACTCCTAGTACCACACACATGTAAGTCCTGGCCGCAGCGCGTCACCCGAGTCCTTACGAGGGGCCTTTTCCCCATAAACAACAATAAACGTGAAGACAAGCTTCGCACAGACGACGTATTTAACACAATACCGGGAGTACAGCAGCAGACCCAAACATGTGAGAACTGCTCAAGTGGCCATGAGAACGGTACGCAACGTAGTGAAAGCATACCAAGTGTGTTTGAAAACATACATACATACTCACAGATGTATATAAGTGAGCCCAAAATCCCAATCATAATTCCCAATATCAAGTATTGCATAAATAATATTTCCCTCAAAAACCATATAATAAAAATATCATTTAATATTTAAGGCAAAGTGATATCGAAGCATAAACCATTTCATATCATATAATCATACTTGATAAATAAATAATCCCAATCACCAATTAAATCCATTTTCCAATATATATACCATAAATAGAACAAATATGGTTGCATAAATAATTGTCAACAAGTATATATATTTACTAATAAATATATATAAATAAAACACGCTTCGAAAAACCATTTAAAACCATATAGAAATCAAATTCATATTTATTTTCAATCATAAAACCATTTAATAAAGCAAAGGTCCACTCACACGTGACGGAGTGAAATCTCCCTGTCAGTCTCTCCCTAAAAGTGAGTCGAAGAATTACCTATTTAATATTAGGGAACAAATTAGAACTTCCCTAAATAAATTAAAAATAGGGCTTAAAGAAAAATACCCCAAAATAATACTATTTTAGCGAAAACGGCTCAAAACGATTTCTGAGTTCGAAACCCTACAACACAGGTCGCGCACGCGCCGGAAACTTGACGCGCTCGCCACGCGCGCCACGCGCCACGCGCATCACCACGCACCGGCACGCGTGTCACACCCACGCGCGCACGTGTCCCCCCACGCGCCACACGCCAGCCCCACGCGCGGCCGACGTCACCCACGCGCCCGTCGACGCGCCGTTAAAGAACTAACATACCTTTGATCTTAATATGCCGACGCTGCTAGGGAATATTCCGTTACCGTTAACTAATATTCCCTATCTTCTTCCTTGCGCCGGCCGCCGGAGCCGCCGCCCGGGTTCGCCTAACTGGGAAATAATATCGATTATGTCCCAACTTCAAAAATTCATCTTCTTCTGGCCCTTGGCCAAATTTAATGTGCCATATCAAAATGAAGGTATTGACGAGAATATTTTCATACCATTTGGGGGCCGGAAAAGTGGCTGGAGATGGCCTGAATACGTGGAAAGCTTTGGGAAACCCTAATTCCGCTCTCCTTCAAAACCGCACTAAAATCGACGTTCTTATATCGATTTGAACCTACTCAATCCAATAAACCAATGGTGGTCTCGAGGCTTACCTTGTCCCATTATACGTAAAAATCGATGAACAAAGCTTGCTCATTTCCTGCCCTCGACGCTCTGGGCTTGAACGACGTGCCCGAGTTTGAAGATTCTGAATCGCGCCTCGTCCAATGACGAGACGATTGTGATGGTATGGATTTTGGCAATCTGGATGACTGGGCTTTGTGATTCGTCCAAAGGTTGGGGTTTCTGAACTTTTGGTTTAGAGAGAAAATGGGAGAGAAAGAGAGGGAGAGAAAAGTGAGACGTGCGTAATGACGTGGGTCGGGTTGGCTGCCGTGCGGCCCACTAAAAACCCTAATTCCCACAATTTGAGCTCAAAATTACCAAAATGTCCCTACACTTTAAAGTTCCGTAAACCGTTCGTTTGAACTCTCGAATTGAGTCTCCCGCTGCGCCACGCGCGTTTCCGTGTTGGACGAGTACATCAAGAATATGTAAAGAAATAAATTTTCACAAGTCGTCACGAAAAGTCAACAAAAGTCAACATTGACCACTAGGTATTTTGCAATTTCACATAAATTTTGACTAGTTGTACAATCTACCCCTAAATAAAATTTCGTCCGCGAAATTACAAAACAAAACTACTAGAATAAATGCGGATACCGCGTCCGCATATGCCCTCGCCTCCCAAGTAGCCTCCTCTACCTCATGGTTACTCCACCGAACCTTCACTGTGAGGTATCACTCTTGTTCTAACCTTGTCTTTTCGTCCAAAATCTCTACCTAGCTCCTCCGTAACTCAAACTCTCATTCACCAGAAGGCTGGTCAAGCACATGTGACTCGCAAGGCATATACCCTCAACATAGAATCATGGCAGACATCATGTACCGAGATAACTCCGCAAAGAAAGCTAATCGATACACAAATCGCGCGAACACGCCACAATCTCATAAGGGACCAATGTACCTGGGACCGCCACCCCCGTTTACCGAATCTCACAACACCCTTCCGTGGCGACAATCTCAAGAACATAAAGTCACCAACCGGCCACTCGCAGCCCCAGAAAGGCTCCGTCGCCTATACTTTTCCTCGCCTATCCCGCCGCCTTCGGTTACGCTAATCACTTGAATCTTCTCGTAGTGTCATCTACCAATTATGGGGCCCTCAAGTGCTCGCTCACCTACCTTGTGTCCAACACAGGTCTCGACACGCCTTCCCATACAACGCCTCATACTTGCCATACCGATGCTAGAGTGAAAACCGTTGCCAGGCGAACTCAATCAACGCCAAGTGATCATCCCAACTTCCCCGACCTGAAGGACCGAAACTCTCAACATGTCCTCCAAGGTCCGAATCGTCCTCTCGCATCGACCATCTGCCCGTGCGGGAAAGTCGGTGGCCGGCAGTTTTGCTCCCATAGCCTTCAAATACAACTTAATTTGGAAGAACCTCGATCTCTATCCGATATGATGGAAATCTGTACCCCATGAGTTTAAACAATCATCAATGAACATCTTCGCCAATTTATTCAACTTGTAAACCCGACTTAACCGGCAAGAAGTATTTGTCACCGGTTTGGCCGATTAATTACCCAAATACCATCACACTTTGCTTCCTGCAGGCGTAACTCAAACACAAAGTCCATGGTAACATTCTCCCATTTCCAAACCGGAATAGGAGCCTCTCGCGATAACCCCGAAGGTTTCGCTCTCCGCTCACTTGCCGACAAGTAAAGCAAATCGACTCACGAAACGGGCGATATCTTTCTTCATCCTAATTGAACAGAGTAAGGTCCGAGGTGGTACATCTTCGCATCGCCCGATGCATAGCATATGCAAATGTGCGCCTCATCCGTGATTTCTCTCCTCAAACCACCATCTCCCTCAAGTACCAATAAACGACTACCCAACATCGCAATCCATCCTCCCCGACTACATAATCCTCGTCTCAAACCGCTTCAAGAACTTCCTCCCTACCGTACAATACGTAATCAACTCGGGCCTCTTCGAACTTTATCCACCAATGTAGTCTAACCTGAAACGAGCTAAAGGTAGCCCATGATTATCCACATTAAAGATAGCACCCGTATTCTCAACTCACCCAACATCTAATGTAGGTCGCCTCTAATATATGCCAACCGCCCATGGGATTTCGACTGTGAGCGTTTCGCCACGACATTCGCTTAATTGTGGATGGTAATCGATGGTACAATTATAGTCACCGATCGCTCCATCCATCTCCCGTCTCAAGTTCAACTCATTCTCATGTAAAAATATATTTGAGGCTCTTGTGGTCGGTGAAGATACGACAAGTCTCCCATAAAGATAATGTCGCCAAATCTTCAAAGCAAAGACCACAGTACCTAACTCCAGGTCAAGAGTAAGATAATTCATTTCGTATCATTTGAGTTGTCCGGGAAGCATAGGCATGACTTTTTCCATGTTGCACAACACACAACCCAAACCATGCAACGAAGCACGTTGTAGATATCAAACTCACCACTCTCATCAGAAGCACTAACACCGGTGCATGAGTAAGATGATGCTTAAGTTTCTAGAAACTCCGTTCACAACCGTCATCCCAAACGGAACTTAACATCCTTCCCCGGTGAGTTTAGTAAGAGGTCCGCTTATAGACGAGAAATTCGCACAAAACGACGATAATAGCCTCCAAAACCCAAGAAACTTCTCACCTGCCACATTAGCTCACGTCCCACCACCACCACCCCCACCTTCCGTGGATCAACAATTGTTCCTTCAGCAAAATCACATGGCCTAAGAAACCGATACTATCGAGCCAAAATCGATACTTGCCGAACTTTGCATACAACTCAGCCGTCTCAAACTCTCCAAAACCATCCTCAAGTGTTCCTCATACGATGAACACAATCACACCGAATGTCGTCGATGAACACAATCACAAACCGGTCCAAATACTACTTAAGCACTGTCTATCAAATCCATAAATGCGGCGTGAGCATTAGTCAATCCGAACTATATCACCAAACTCATAATGTCCATATATCTCGTTCGCAAGGCAAGCCTAAGCACATCATCCTTTAAGTGATACGTGAATCGATGATATCCAGATCAAGATCAATCTTGAGAAAACTTCGTGCACCCTTCAACTGACAACAGTCATCAATACGAGGCAATCTGAGCAATCTGCTTCTTCACCGTCACCCGCTGGAGTTGCTCGTAATCTATGTGGCCAGACGCATACTCCCATCCTCTTCTCTTGACAAACAACACCGGGAAAGCACCTCAAGGTGAAGTGCCGGGCTGAATAAACCCTTGTCAACTAACCTCGTAGTTGAGTCTTTAACTCCCTCTACCCGCACTGGAGCCATACGATACGGCCGCCGGAAATATAGTGATCGCACTGCACGTATCAATCAAACTCCACCTCCCGTCGAGCTAAACCAGTAAGTCCTCAGAAAACGTCTGACATTCATTAACCACGCGAACATCCTCGACACCTGACCGGAGAATCTTCCTTCATCACCACATGGGCCAAGTACCCCTAACAACCCTTTGCAACAACTTCTTCGCTCCTAAGTGATGAAATCAAACCGTTTTGTAACACCTTTCTCTCGCCTTGGAAGACAACCTCCTGTCTACTCCTGTTTGGAATGCGGACCACTTTGGTACGATTAACCACAATGGCATGATACTTGATAACCAATCCATACCCAAAATAATAAGATCAAAATCAATGATGTCTAGGGGATAAGATTCGCCCGCATGAGTCTGGCCGCCAACGAAACCTGGACAATCCCTAAATTCCCATTTAACTACACTAGTCCGCCCCATAGGCCGAAAGTAATACAACTCACACCAAGAGGTGAGGGTTGGGGGATTTACTTTCATGAAATGTAAGGTTATAACCAAATGAGCAGCATCCCATCAATTAAAACTCTACCAATAACACCAAAACTTCGAACGTACTCCATAATGATTCTTAAACCACGCAAACTCGAGAAAGTACCACCGCACTCCCCCTAACCATTGACAATGACTTGCCCTGCATGGGCAAAGCTCTGGATAAGTTTGACCGACGTCGAGAGGTGGCATAGCTCGAACAAGGAATACCGAGATACTCGCATAAGAATGACGTACACCAAGTGCTTGTTGCAAGGTTCCTATGAACCCATGCTCGGGATACCAAACCGACACACCCCACACTCGATACCCACGCGATACCGAATAAGGAAATAAACAATAATGACACTGTAAGCCGACGGCCCATTAAATGCATGACAACACTTAGTGTAACCAAAATTAAATTGTACTAAAGTTGCAAAATCCGATTTCAATATGCATATGGTTCAGAGCGTACTAAATTTTGAAACAGCGGAAAACAACACAACCCAGCTTCCTAGAATCTCTATCCATAACAAGTGGATGGATATTATTATAGAAACCGAAAGAAAGATAGATCCCCTACATGGTCTGGATGGATAATCGAGCTGCCACAAAAATCCTCGACCGCGCCATGCACTATCACTATGTCCCCGGCTGCATGCGAAACAAAAGGAGCGGACAAAAATCAAAGTTTTCGCAAAACCTTTCTCTTTCCAATATAATAACCCCGTTTTGAAAACCGCATAATCGCCAAAACATACTATCATAGTATAGTTCAAAGATACTTTATGAGTATAATTGAAACGCATAAAAGTATAATATTCAGAATCACAATTAATAATTCCAATAATATATATAAGGGAAAACCAACACAGTATATAAAGGATCACCCATGTACTAAAGCTGAGGAACAGCCTCTCAATCACCGTACAAGCTCAATACGCTATCCAATAATTTGTACTCCTAGTACCACACACATGTGGGGGGTTCCGAAGGGCCATAACAAGGCCACACCCGAGTCTCACGAAGGGGGCCTTTTCCCCATAAACAACAATAAACGTAAGACAAGCTTTTTGCACTAAGGTATTTACCTGACAATACCCCGGAGTACAAAGCAAGGCCTGACCCAAACATGTGAGAACCGTCCTATGGCCATGAGAACGTACTACAACGTAGTGAAAGTATACCAAGTGTGTTTGAAAACATACATACATACTCATGTGTATAGATATAGGAGCCAAAATCCCAATCATAATTCCCAATAACAAGTATTGCATAAATAATATTTCCCTCAAAAACCATATAATAAAATATCATTTAATATTTATGCAAAAGTGATATCGAAGTATAACCCATTTCATATCATATAATCATACTTTGATAAATAATCCCAATCACCAATTAAATCCATTTCCCAATATATATACCATAAATAGAACAAAATATGGTTGCATAAATAATTTGTTAACAAGTATATATATTTACTAATAAATATATATAAATAAACACGCTTCGAAACCATTTAAAACCATATAGAAATCAAATTCATATTTATTTTCAATCATAAAACCATTTAATAAAGCAAAGGTCCACTCACACGTGACGGAGTGAAATCTCCTGTTGCCCTCCCTAAAAGTGAGTCGAAGAATTACCTATTTAATATTAGGAACAAATTAGAACTTCCCTAAAATAAAATTAAAAATAGAGTTTAAAGAAAATACCCTAAAAAATACTATTTTAGGCTGAAACGGCTCGAAAACGATTTGAGTCCGAAACTCCTATTACCTGTAGCGTCGCCGCACGCGCCGGGAGGCAGGCTTCACGGCTACGCCACGCTACCGGCACGCGCTGGGCATCGCGTCATGCGTGTCGCTATCACGGCATCGTGCCACTCACGCGCGCACGTGTCCCCACGCCACACGGCCGCACCCGTCCCACGCGCGGCCGACGTCGCCCACGCGCCCGTCGACGTTAGCGCTCGTAAAGTTAACGAATATACCTTTTGACTAATATGCCGGACGTTGTTAGGAATATTCCGTTACCATTAACTAATATTCGCTGTCTTCTTCCTTGCGCCTGCCGCCGGGAGCCGCCGCCCGGGTTCGCCTAATCTAGAAAATAATATCGATTATGTCCCAAAACTTCAAAATTCATATCTTCTTCGGGCCCTTTCACAAATTTAACTTGCCATATATCAAAATGAAGGTATTGACAAGTAGAATATTTTCATACCAATTTGTTTGGGCTCAAAAGTGGCTTCTGACATGGCCTGAAATTGGCCTCGAAAGCTTCGGGAAACCCTAATTCCGCTCTCCTTCAAAACCGCACCCAAAATCGACGTTTATATCGATTCAACCTACTCAATCCAATAAAAAAACCAATGGTAATGGTCTCGAGGCTTACCTTGGTCTGTATTGTACAAAAAATCGATGAACAGTTTGCCTATTCCGTTCCGACGTCGGTTTGAACGATCGGGTTCGAGTTTGAATATTCTGAAATCACAGCCTCGTCCAGAATGACGAGACGATTGTGATGGTATGGATTTTGGGCAACGGATTGACGGTTTTGTGATTCGTCCAAAGGTTAGGGTTTCGGTGAACTTTTGGTTTAGAGAGAAAATGGGAGAGAAAGAGAGGGAGAGAAAAAGTGAGACGTGCAGAATGATGGGCTGGGTTGGCTGCTGTGCAGCCAGCCAAAAACCGTAATTCCCACACACGGAGTGGAAAATTACCAAAATGCCCCTACACTTTAAAGTTCCGTAAATCGTTCGTTTGAACTCCGAATTGAGTTCCGCTTTCGCCCAAGCGTTCGTGTCGACGAGTACATCAAGAATATGTAAAGAAATAAATTTTCACAAGTCGTCACGAAAAGTCAACAAAAGTCAACATTGACCACTAGGGGTATTTTGGTAATTTCACATAAATTTTGGGACGGGTTGTAACACCCTATCTCTCTCTTTCTCTTGCTCTGCCATTTCTTCTTCCTCCTCTTTTATTTGTGAGTGAAAGGCATGGCAAGGGAGTGAGTTCAACTCCCGAACAATTGGCAAAGGATCAGCAACTGAGCGAACGATGGGCGAGCTCTCTCTTCTTTCTCCTATCTTTGTCTCTCTTTTTTTTCCGCCCTCTCTTTTAATTCTC
This sequence comes from Gillenia trifoliata, assembly GCA_018257905.1. Classification (NCBI taxonomy): domain Eukaryota; kingdom Viridiplantae; phylum Streptophyta; class Magnoliopsida; order Rosales; family Rosaceae; genus Gillenia; species Gillenia trifoliata. The sequence goes on from CM031080.1 coordinate 20,982,707, forward strand.
TCTTCTTGCACATCACAAATCATGCGTAAGCTTAGATTTGTGTGAATTTCTTGAGGAAAAATTATTTGTTTGAATTTCTTGGTGAAAATTGGAAATATGCAGGTTAATTGTTGAACTAGCCGGACTATATATATATATATATATATATATATATATATATATATATATATGTATATATATATATCAAAGCCTAACCGTTATAGGTGGGCTTCTTACTGGCAATCTGTATAAACTTGTTCATTTTGATTGAGTTTTAGTTCAGAGGAACTAGTGTTTGTTATCTGTGGCGATTCACAGTGTAAGTCCCGTGTAAGCCGTGTGGAGGCGTTGAGGGCCGTAAAGTGGAGGGCAGATAAACTCGTGATAAAACTCAATCATAATGGAGAGTTTGTTCAGATCGTTTAGCAAGAGATCTACCAGTAATGGAGAATGCTCCACTAGCGAATGTAGCCCAAGTGTTATGAAAGTTAATAACACAGAAGAAACAACTATCTTCAACATTGAGAAAGATTTGGAGAACTAGAATATACCTAAGGTACCCGTCTATGACGTTTATAAAAAGGGTACTTTTGAATTTCGTTCATATTATGCTATTAAAATGGTTGAAAGAACTGTCTCTGTTACTGATGCATTTGCTGATTTCTCTATGATAGCACAAAGACATATTAATGAAGCCTTGGGTAGAGGGCATAATTATTTGCATATTGGTTTGGTACAGGTGGCGATGAAACTGCTAACTCACACAGGTTTGGACACCTCCATACTTGTTAGTTTAAGAGACAAACGACATAGAAAATATATAGATTTTATGCTAGGATTGGTTGAGTCCTTTTTTAGTGAAGGACCTGTATATTTTAACTGTTATCCTAACTTTTCTGTCTCTTTAACTGACCCTGGTGTCTTAAAAGCCCTTTCTTTAAGTATACATACGCAAGGTTATGATATGGACCAAGGGTCGCAGAATCTTGTTGTGGTCTATCGTATTTGCTGTAAAGCAATGAATACGGTAGCTCCCAGAGCTAAGATTATGGACCGAAAAGGTCAAACAACTTTATTTCAAGCTAACCTTGGTAGGGCAAACACTGTGGTACCAAAACTCATAAGGTGGAATGATATTTCCTTACCTGAAAGGTGGATGTTGCTAGAAGCAGCAACGTCGAGACCTCTCCAGAGTAGAGAGCCATCGCAAATCAATCCGTTCGAGGATGGAGACGTAGAGGTACGTTTCTCAAATACTAGGTCTGCAAGAGTAAGTATAGATTCTTTCAGACGAAGTGTAGATTCTTTTAGAACGGCAAATCCGTCTCTTTTAAGATATGTTTCATCTAGAACTACTAATCATTTGGATGCAGATCCAGATTTGAATCTTTTAGCAGGATTGAGAAGGATAGAAGAACAAATTCAAATTCCTTTCTATAAGGATTAACCTCTCAAACAAATGGCTCGGAGAAACCCGATTCAGCCAGAACCGATTTGGAATGATGCAGATTCTACCATCAACGTGATTTCTAAGTTTGAAATTAATTACGCTTTTCATACTAGAAATTATATGCATGTTGATAACGTAGAAATGAGAGTCTGGATAGAAGAGATTTATGATTTAAGTATGATTAGATACTTGCATAGGAAACATCATCAATTTATGAAAGAAAAGCAATTTAATTGTTGTTTTTTCTTTTGGTATCTTTATTACGCTAAGAAGAAGCATTTACCTGAATACATGAAATGCATTTGTGTTATTGACAATCCTTTCAGGACCTACAACACTAAATTAGGTATAGAACAGAAGGCTATTCATCCGCCAAAAATGGCGATCAATCAAGGAATTTTAGCTGCTCCTTATAAGGACACTAGTGAAGAAGGAAAGCTTGGTGAGTTGTCTGCTGTGATACAACAGAACAATTATACTAACATTTTTCTGCAATCACTAGGAAGACAGACGTCAAGGATAGAAACATCTTTACAAAAGGATGAGTTTAGCAGCAATAGTTCGGCAAAGGTAAGGAAGAAGGTTGAAAGACCTATGGTAAGTCCAGCTGTTATCAATATTGAAGGATTTAATACTGGTCGACGAGATGATAACTTCATCAATGAGTTGGCTGAGAGATTAAGTTCTATTAGTAAGGGTAAGGCAAAAGGTGCCAGTATTTCAGTTATTAATAAAGAAAGAATAGCTGAAATGGAGGAACAATTTAGTAATCCTGATATGGCAATTAACATAATGGGTTATGGTAGGAAAGTAAGACCAACTGTAATACAAAAAATTACTATCCTAGACCTACTTCTGTTGATATACAGTTTGAAGAAAATGATATGTTAAGTCAGGTACACTATGATGGACGGTCTATTGTTGAATGGAACATAAACGGACAAAGTGAGTATCAGGTCCTCAACACTATGCGGCACATAATGATGTTTCCAGCAACAGCTAGAATGAATACAGCATCTGACAGAGCTATTACAAACGCTATTGTAGCAGGGTTCATTGGACAACTTCAAGGTTGGTGGGATTTTAACTTAAGTCCCATTGCTAGAAGTTAGGTAATGGATTCGGTTACTGAAGATGGAACTGAGGATTCGGTACATACCCTAGTGTATACTATTATTCTTTATTTCCTAGGAACTACTGATAGTCATGATGATAAAACTCGAGAATTATTGATTAACTTGAAATGTCCGATTTTATCTCATTTCAAATGGTATAAAGATGTTTTTTACTCTCGTATTTTTACTCGATCGGACTGTAATGAAAGTTTCTGTCAGGTCTACCCTCTCTATTCGCTGACAAGGTTCGAATGAGACTAAAAAACAAAGGGGGAGGACATCTCAGGTATGATAACTATACTTATGGTGAACTAACCGTTAAAATTTGTGCTGAAGGTTTAGCAGTATGCAATGATTTGAAACTTCGAAGTCAGTTGAAAAAACATAGAATTGAAAGGACTCGAGAACTTGGAGATTTTTGCGCGCAGTTTGGTTTTCAACCTGTCCAAAAACCTCCAGGGGAGAAACTTCATAAAAAGAAAATGAAGTTTCGTAAGTTTCAAAAGATAGATAAGGATGATAGGCCCAGCCCAAAACCTAGAGTGTTCCAGAAAGGTAAGATGGGTAAGTTTAGAAAGAGTGGTGATTCTTCTAAATCTAAATTTGTTTGTTTTAAATGTGGAAAATATGGTCATAAAGCTAATGAATGCCGAATGAAGGATAAAATTAACAATCTTTCTGTAGATGATGATCTTAAGGAACAACTACGAAATCTATTATTAGAATCCTCATCCTCTAAAGATTCTGATAATGAGATTGGAGCTCTAGAAGACGAAGAATTGTTTGAGTCAGCAACTGATAATAGTAGCACAGAGGATGAATGTAAGTGTAACAATTTACATCTTTGTGTTTTGACTAATGAAGAATCTTTAGTTCTTGATTTGATAGATGAAATTGATGATCCTGATAAGAGGAGAGAAAAACTATCAAGATACCTTGAAGTGGCAAAAGGCAAACAGGCGGCTAAACCAGAAGAAAAGAAGGAAGTTCCCACTTATAGTTTAAAGACTGTGTTCGATATAATACAGGAAAAGGCAAAAAATGAACCCTCTATAACAGAACTTCAAGAAGAAATCAAGAACATTAAAGAAGAGATGAACAGCTTAACAGTAAGGGTTCGAAAGCTAGAAGAACATGTATCTAGCAACGAACCAAGTGAGGTTGATTCTGAATCTCATCTTGATAAAATGTTTACCGATTTTAATATAAAAAATAATATTGAAAAAGTTGAAATTGAACCTGAAAATGAGATTTCTGTGCTAAAATATGTTAATAATATTGACACTTTAGCTGATCAGAAATGGTTAGCCATTGTCACTTTTGTTATTAATAAATCTTTTAAGTTTTCTATGGAGACCTTAATTGATACAGGTGGAAATCTCAATTGCATTAGAGAAGAGGTAATACCTATGAAATACTTCTCAAAGACTAAACAGGGTTTGAAAAATGCTAATAGCCAGCAGGTAAAAATTGAATATGAAGCTTCTGATGTTTCAGTCCTTCAAGATGGAGTTTGTTTTGCAACACCCTTTGTAATGGTGAAAGGTTTAAGTCATCCTATTATTTTGGGAGCTCCATTCATTAAAATGTTGTACCCTTTCTTAGTTTCTGAATCATGAATTAAAACAGAAATTGAAGGGATTAATGTATTGTTTGAATTTTCTAAAAAACAATATATTAATTCGATTCAAAAAATTAATGATTCTGTAACTGATAAATTTGTCTTATGCCTTGAAGACATTAAAGATCCGGGCAATTTTAGTCTGTTTGATAAACGTTTGTTTTGGTTTAGCATTGCTTTAGGTCGTTCGAGTATACCTGCAGGCGTTCGAGCTGAAATAATTTCTTACGCTGCCAGGATTAGGAAATTAGAGCTTCAAGCTAAACAAGCAGATACGTTGTGTGGTAAAAGTATAATGGCGAAAAGGAGAAAAGCCAAAAGGCTTGCTGTTTGTCATGTTTGTGCACGAACTAATTGCATTGGTGGTTTTCGTTGTAATTCGAGCAGAATTGCCCACTCAAACCGTGTGAAAAAAATTGACTAGATAAAATATGGGAAGAGTAGACTTAAGGTTGAGACTCCATTTTTATTCGCCGGTCAAGGTTTGAGAGAGCACGTCCTGCAAGAGTTTGACAGAACTGGCATTCCCCATAATGGTTCATGCATCACGAGTTCGCCTTGACATTTTGTATTTTGTTTTTTATTTTGTATTTTGTTCTAATATTTTGGAAGGAGTTACTTTCGTCAATATTTGCAGTTACTATTCTCGAAATTGACCTTCCATCTGTGTGATTTTAAGTTTTAGTTTCTTTTGCTTCAAATTTTTGTTTAATTACTTTTTCACCAAAATTTTTGCAGGGGGAGAAATAGCCAGCTTGTCCCTTTTTCTGGAGGAATTAAAATGAATGAACCATCATCATCCTCTGGTGTCAATCATAAAGGTTCTCCTAATCCTTTGTCTAAAGCTCAACCGTATGATATAGGTAAGCAAATGACAGCTGATAAAAATCCTTTTCATTGGACACAAGAAATTCCTTTTCAAATCATTGAAACTAATGATCGGCTGATTGAGCCTAGAAGGATCGCTGATAAATATCTTAAAGATCATTTGAGACATGGCCTGAAAACAAGGTTCTGGTATGAATGTCTTTTAATCGAAACAAATTCTATTGACATTCTTCATCGTTATCGAAGTGATAATAAACACATGATAGCTTTTTCAAAAATTACAATTTTGAATATCATTTCTCTGGAAGAGTGGGGAGATAGCCCCAATAAAATGTTTTTTCTTGGAAGTCCTGATTTTAGGCCCCGAGGTTATACCTTTTGGGATTACATTGACGCTTGGAAAAATGTGCTCTGTTTTCAGAATATAAAATATACTCACACCTGGTTTTTGCAGTTCAAGTTGACAGTTCTGAAAGAACTCCCTAACTGGTTTAAAAACTGGTTTTTGGTGTGGGGACCTATTGTTGAATATCTTCCAAAAAAAGGTGATGTTTACCTATGATAACATTTTTCTAAAAAAGAACAAAGGGTTTCCTAATCAAGGATTCGTGTTTATGTGGTTCATTATTCTGTATGGACTTCTTTGGATTTTGAAGTGGTCTTATGCTATTGATGATAATGATGAAAGATATTCTATTTATGTGAAGGGAAATTATGAGATTTATGTGGGATTTCAAATGACTAGCATGCATATACAATTCTAAATTTATATACATGAGCAACGGAAGCATAATATCAAAGCTATAGTCATGCAAATCTCCTTCAAGAAGCATAGGTTCATATATGATGCATCAAACAAAAAATGAAGAACAAAGTGAAGGTAAAGTTTTATACCTCTTGATCTAGACTTTAGACCAAGGATGGACCACCTCCAAGCTCTTTCCTCTTGGAACTCCTTGAGTCTAGCCTCCCTTCTTGCTTCCTCCACCTTGATAGATTTGAACACTTTGATTCTCCTCTAGTCTCCAAAGTAGAAGACCTCTAAAGATCCACACTCACAAATGTAGTGGAATGGATGATGGAATGACCAAAAGGAAGAGAGATGATTAGCTAAATCCTCCCTTTGGTGGCCGGCTATTTTGTGTATAGAGAGGGAGAGATTTCCTTTTACTTTTGTTGAAAAACACACAAAAGTCCTTGTGAAACTTTTCATTAAACTTTCCTTTTATAAATGTGAAAGAAGTGAGTCAACTTTTTGACTCTTCTCTCTCTCTCTCTCCCCTTTGGCCGGCCCTCTTGGTGTGGTTTGGGCTTTTGGGCTTTTATTATTTCAAGTCATCTTATGCTTGAATAAAAGCCAAATAGGTTTGGGCCCAATGGGCCCAAATGAACCCGAACTTTTCAGTAAGCCTAAAAACGATCTTTCATCGCTTCTATGATTTCTTTAGACTTTCTAATTAATCATAACACTTAATTAATCCAATTAATTAATTCCATCATTCATTAGTTGTTCCACCACAAGAGTGTATCGGTGTACAATCATTTTAGGTTCTAATTAGCAAGGTAGTGAGGATTGGTATCAATCCAATTGATTAGTTTTAATCCAATCATTTAGTGAATTAAAACTTACTTTTAATTCTCTTTCTTCTCTGATGACTACTTATTTAATCATCCAGAAGAACCCACAAGCCATGAGTGACATCTAATCATATATCATGGCTAGCCAAGCTAATGTAGAATTTGTTCGGAGAACCTATTCAGTTGGAATTACAATGTAATTCGATCCTTCTCTAATGCAATACTCACAATCATATTACTAGGGTATGGATACTTAATGTCAAACCCCTAATGTGATTATATCAAGTTATATGATTCAATTGAGTCATATAGGAACACTTTCCATTATTACGCTCGCTACTTCGGCCGAAGATTCCTGAATCACATCTTAGAGTATTCTTCCTCTCGTAACGAGGATTAGAGATCCCTTGTTGATCATTCACATGCCTCTGAGAATAAATCACTGACCCCAACAATGCATAGAACACACCCAAGATGAGATGTGGTCATGTCTCATTATCAAATGATCAGCAACGTATCCCCAAGACAACTATGATGTCTCAGGTCAAAGGATTACTTACATTATTCCAACCAGTAGAGTTACGTGCTTGACATGTGAGTAGACCTCCATGCAAGTACTCTCTTTCGATTGTGTTCAGTGAACTCATTCCCTTAATGAGCACCTACATACTTGTCTTAGTGTCCCTACACGAATGGTTGAGACTTTCCATCCTTCCCATTTGAAGCTAACATAGTACGTACTGGTCTATGGATTGTCAGTATCCCTCTGACAATCCTATGACCAGGAACATTTTGAACATCATGGTTATATGAGAAGAAGGTCTCTGCAGTGTAACATCATTAGATTACTTCTTCCATCAATCCATTGTCCATGGATTCACTATTTTGGACATATATCGATTATTGAGATAGTCCAAATAAGTGACTTTACCTTTTGCTGTATTTAGGGTTATCCATACATACAGACACTGTCCTGAAATGTTTCTTCCAAAGATTGACTTTCAGGGCATATCTCCAACATTATGTACCTCACTTAGTGAGAAATATCAGTGTAAGATGGTGGGATAAATTTATAATATCTCATCTGGAACCAAATAACTTTTATTGTAAAGATATTTTGATAGTCTATAATCCAGCCCAATCCTCAATTCCTTCATCCTCTCAAACTCCAACAACTAAAGAAGATCTGATTCTATCCCTGGTGAAATCTAAAGGCTCGACTTCAAAAGAAGAGTTAAAAAAGAAAGTTCTGGAACTCTTTGACGTCGACAAGGACACCGAAATGGCTATTGAGTCTTCCTCATCCCAAGCACTTGAAGATGACTACGATGACAATGAAGACGATTGCTATGGTATCCTCCCTACGATTAAGAAATAATTTCCCTTGTAATTATTAAAGTCTGTAATCATTTAGGCTACTTTGTGCTGTAGCCATTTTCTTTTGTTTTGTCTGTTGTAAGCTACTTTTTTTGTAGCACTTTACCTTTTCTTTATCGTTTTGTGTCGGCCGTTTTTGGATCGTCGATTTCCTCTAGCTGTCCTTAAAGGTGAAGATGCCGCCCACTTGTGTAGGTTGCCTTTGTTGACCCCGAGCCTCGACCTTCCTTCTGCCTATATAAGGAGACTCCTTCTCCAGAGTAAAGGGTCGAACACTTTAGAGATTTAGTATTTTCCTTAAAACTTTGAGTGATTTCAATTTTGTAAGTGTGAGAGTGATTTCAATTTTGCAAGTGTGAGAGTGATTTCAATTTCTGCAAGTGTGAACCTTTGAAACTTGTGTTTGTAACTCCTCTTCTACGAAGATTTATAAATGTGAGTTGATGTTTTTCAGTATTTTGGCTTTGATTGTTATTATTTTCCTTGGTTTTATGTTTGTTGTTTCCAGTTTATATTCTTGTGTCACTTTATCTTAAACTTCATCTCGAATACGCCTGTACGTAAGTACAAGCAAAATTAGTGTATATATATATATGTATATATATATATATAAAATTTTGGTTATATATATATATATATATAATTTTGGTTAGAACCGAGAACTAGCCAAACTGAACCGTGCGATTTCGCTAATAATTTTAGGTGGAATCGAATCAAATCGAACCTATAATATTTTTAGGTTCCTGTTTCGGTTTAAGGACCAAACCGAGGCGGATCGTGCCCACCCTAATGTTATATTTTGTAGGTTTATAACATGTGAAATTGTAACTGTTCAGAATGAATCTCACGTTGACGGGATGAGGAACCTTGCAAGGGCTTATAAGAGATTGGGCTACTCCCCATATTGCCAATTGGTTTTATGGTGGAGTCTTAACTTTTTTCATGGTATCAAAGCTAAGTTGGCCCATGTGTGAAGCCTAATGACCACACGTGCTCCACGTCACCCAATTTGTGTTGTCCACATGTTTGACTTGAAAAATTCACCACACATGAGGGGGCGTGTAAGAATGTGAGGGTAAAAGATTCCTACATCGGTGAAAGGAGAAACTTTGCAAGCTTATAAGAGATTGGGCTACTTCCCATATTGCCAATTGATTTTATGGTGAAACCCTAACTTTGTTCATGGTATCAGAACAGGTTGGCGCATGTGTAAAGCCCAACGGCCACATATGCTCCACATCACTCAATTTGTATTGTCCACGTGTTTGGCTTGAAAATTGAGCCAAACACGTGGACAATACAAATTGAGTGACGTGGAGCACGTGTGACCATTGGGCTTCACACGTGGGCCAACCTACTCTGATACCATGAAGAAAGTTGAGTTCCATCATAAAACCAATTGGCAATATAGAGAGTAGCCCAACCTCATATAAGCCCTTGCAATGTTTCACCTTTGACTGATGTGAGACTCTTTTATCTTCACATTCTCACAGTAACATCACGTGTCAGTGTTTTCGAGACAAACAAAAAACTTCTCTAAGGCTAGCACAGTGACAACGCAAATCTTAAATGGAGGGTTGTAATCATTTTCATAAGGGCCTCAACTTAACTTCACCCTTAAGGGCCTCAACAATTGGCAATGATAATTAACGTCGTCATTTTTTTCTGGTTTGGAATTAATGATTAATATTGGTCCCCCAGAAGCGTGATCACTGGACCTCAACTTTGGATGATATCAGATTAGTAGACACGGTTCAGTTATACAGAAAATCTTGTCCTATGTTTTAGACAACGATCATGTGACGCGTGGGGAGATTGTGATCGTTAGAATTTGGACTAATTTGTTGAGTGACATTGTCCATCTTATAGCCATCCTTATGAACCGAAGATGCAATACGAGTTTATATAAAGTTTCTCATTTTTGAGTTACTATAATAAAAAGGGTAGCTTCCTCTTCTTAATTCCGAATATCCCATCCATAATATTTGAATTTAAAACTTTCTCCAGTAAAGTGAAAACTAATTTTAGTACCGAATCAAATTTTTATCGTTGGCGAGGTTTATGAATTACAGCATACCTTTTGCTCTGATAGCATTGTGATTCAAGGGTTTACTAAAAGTTTTAATTAAACATTGATGTCATTTGAGCATCAATTTGCTTCCCTATCTATCAATCTTAAGATTGTAGGAAGTTTGATTTGTGCTTATCTTAAGCTCACCTATTTCCACAGAATATGATACTTTAAGCCACTTGTCACATTATTTGATGATCAAAATTTGCTAACTTAATTTATTACTGTTCTGAAACTAGACGTATACCTTAAATTGTTTGATTAGTTAGTCATTTCAAAGAATAAAATTAGTTGCATATACAACAAAAGAAACTTATCATTTTTCGCAATCACCAATATTTAGTGTTGGCGCATGCGATTTGCATAAAATATTTCTTGTTAAACAAAAGACAATCATGTTTTATATCAAATCGAAAAGACATAGTCTATAGAAGCCATGATGAGATTCAAGAGTTTAAATCAGCAAACATAAAAATAAAATTACAACTAAAATACCTAGTTTAATTAGGATAAATACAAAGAAAAAAAATGAACAAATATAAAGAAATATATTAAGAAATGTGAGGTCTATTCAGCTTGGCAAGAAGCAACCAAATTATAGCAATGTCTGCAATCAGAAATAAGATATACGGACCACCTATTTTATGAGGTAGAAATAAAATCCTTTTTTTTTGCCGATGTCTTCCCTACACAATTATTGGAGTTTTGTCTTTTCAAGAATATTGTTTTCATATATATGTACGCAAAAGTTATACAGTTTGTGCTCGTGATCTTGTGTTGTTGTTTCTTAACTCTTTTGATTTAAATGTGATATCTACCTTTTCAACTATTGAATCATGAATATGTTATTTACATTCACTATGAACATTGTTTCATCAAACTCATACACAATCACATGCATATAAAAAATACAAAAATATAAATAATAATTTTTAATAAGAATGTGTTTTAGTCTCAATTAAGATGTTATGGTCTTTCTTTGGGTCTCAATGTCACAACTGAAAATCAAAATTACGTTAATATATATAACAATTACTCATTTAAAGGGCTTGTACCCTAATTAGTTAAAAGTATTTTCTTTTCGCCTGAAGTCTCGAGTTCAAATTCCATCTCGCAATAATCGTTGTTATGGGTTGATTGTAAGATCATAACTTAATTATGGTATGAAGCTACGCTAGGAGCCATCTTGGCCTCCCAAAATGTAACTAGGGACTGGAATCCAAAATTTATTATTTATTTTATTATGTTATTTATACATTGGTTGTTACAGCCCGTACCGGAGAATAATACTATTTTATTCCCGGAGGTGCAAAATGACGATTTTGCCCTTGGTTGACCTTTCGGTTGACTTTTGCGTCGTAACTCGTACGACGCATTCACTTTTATTTTCTTGTCGTGCTCGTCGCTACGAACGTGTAGACGCGAGCGGGACGTCATTCGGAGTTCGAATGAACGTTTTATGGACGTTAATCTTTTAACGTCCCGTTAATTGGTTTTGTGTTTTAATTTGGGCCTTGGGCCCATTGAACCCAATCACCTTTTCTGTCTTCTCCCTCAGTCTCTCTCACTCGGTCTCACTGTGTCTCACTCTCCCTCTTATCCCCGAGAACCAAACTTGGTGATTTTCACCGTGAATCACCACCCTCCAGTGAGCTAAGCCCCAAGCCATCCCTAACTCACCAAATCTCAACCCTGCAAACCCAATCCTATTCTCAGACCAAGAAACCAGCAAGCCCCACTCGATCTCAGACTCGAGTTTGAACTCCGGCGAGCTCGAGAAAATTTCTCGACGAGTTTCTCGTCGAAATCCACCCTAATCTCCCTCGATTTGACTACCATCCACCTCCTGGTGACTCCTAGTATCAGTTTCAAGCCATGCATGCTCGATTCTGGACTGGAATCGAGGGTCTGGGGTTCGGCCAAATTCCACCCGTGAGCTTTCCTTCGAATTCTGGGAATTCAGGCCAGTCTTGGGCCTCCATTGTGGTAAATCCTGAACCCCCTCAACTCAAGCTTCATTTTGATACCTATTTTGTAAAAATTGGATGTGAATTGGCTGAGATTTTAACATTTGAAGAATTCCGGCAAAAATCCCAGTTTTCGGCGAAACTCCGGCCGGCAGACGGCGGCCGGCGGCGGCGCCGGCGACTGGAAAATTGTAGGGGGTGACCGGCGCTGACGTCAGCAAACCGGTCAGACCGGTCCTGCTGATGTTAGCAAACCGGTTCAACCCGGTCGGACCAGAATATTCTGAGGAATATTTCGTCCGTTAGTTTTAACGCCTTTAACGGAATATTCTAACGCCGTTAGAATATTCCGTTAACTTTAACGGAACAGTAACGGCGTCAGTCACCGGCGCATGGCCGGCGCGTGAGGCGCGTGACCGGCGCGTGGTGGACTACCACCGGCACGTGGCGGCGCGTGAGGGCGCGTGTGACCTCACAGCCGTGCGTGAGGGCACGTGGGACCTCACAGCCGCGCGTGGCGGCGCGTGAGGGCGCGTGTGACCTCACAGCGGCGCGTGGCGGCGCGTGAGGCCAAATGGCAGCGTTCGGCGGCGCGTGCGGCGGTGCACGGCGGCCCACGGCGGCGGTTTTGGGGTTTCCGACCCCGAAACTCCGTTTTCGGGTATCCGAACGCCGTTTTCTTCGTAATTTCAAGTACGTTACTAATTTGTGGGTTTTAAAAATAGGTTTTGGCGACCCGTGGCGTTCGGAGGACGTGCATTCGGACTTCCCGGCTTCGGTATTTGTGAGTGGGCCCCTTCCTTACTTAAATTAATTGTTTTATATGTTTTAAATGTCAATTTGGGTTTTACCTATTCCTTTAATTGACTATTGCTATACTTTGTTAGCAAACTTAATTTATGCCTACATTATTATTGTGACTTAATTTAGTATTTGCCTCGTAATTCCGGTAGACCTCGTATTTCGTGGTAGTTACTTAGTTTACTTAGTAGACTCGGTATTTGTTAGGCCATGGAAATTAGTGGGCTTTGGCCTATATTTCCATTTGGGAATTACACCATTAATTGGTGATTTCCGTATTATTTTGCACGCGTTTTACTAGTATCGAACCAGCCCTATTGTTAGGGGGTTTTAAGGAATTAATTATTTTAATTCCCTACTTATGCGCTTGGGTTTTTATACCTATTCGACGGCCTTGAGCCGTATTTGGGTGAACCTTGGAAATAGTAATTTTCTACCGTATTTTTGGGTTCACCTAGCTTACCATTAAGTTGGTATTTCTATACCTTGGTACCCAAGTGGTGTATTCTTGGTATTTCACGTAGTATTGGTTTATACTTGATATTCCGGGTACGACACCCGAGAATACTTTATTATATTGATTGTTTTAAGGTTATCCCAAAAAGGGAAATTACCTCATTTTGTTTTATTTAAAAATACTCCGTGGCATGTTTTTGCACGCTCAACCTGGGAGGCTTACACGGTGTTAGTTGTACTCGTCCGAGGCCAGGACCAGCCTTCACGTGATTGTTCACACGCACCGATACGCTCACTATGGATCCATAGTAGGTGCCATCCTGTTCTAGGTCGCATGGGCGACTCGAACTCGTTGTGATGCGCTTAGGCGCCAGCTTCACGTGATCGTAGTACATGAGCGTACCATGATTTATACACCCAGCCTGTTCATGACAGAATATATCTGTATGAACTCGTGTGTCTGCCCTGCCTAAACGAGCGTCTATCTTATAGTTTGGATTGTGTTATTATCTCGGATTTTCACTGATGCCACGGTTACTTTTATTTGATTTAAGGGTTTTCCGTATGACTTTATTTTACGAACTTTTTGATAAAGTATTTTATGCCGAACGGTGACTTTCTGCCCGTTTCGGACGGTAAGTACATTTCCGTACTTACCTTGATTTTCTACCTATTACTATATTATATTTTCAAGAAAGGCTTTACGAAACTTAATACCTGTTTTACGGCGAGGGGTTAGTATTTTTCTAAAGGAAAGATTTTCACAAAACTAACTTTGGCCCACTCACCCTTTTTGTTTTGCGCCCCTCCAGGATTAGCGGCTTGGAGTCGTTGACGTCGAGACCCGGTGGTATGAAGATGTTCAGAATTTCCTTGTAATTGTAAATTTCCAGTATTCTGTACCTTGTACAACTGCTATTGTATTCAATTATTCAATTTATTCCTTATTTTACTCAATTTGGCTTTCGTCACCCTACGTGGTGTCGGCCAGCACATCCGACTTTTGGGTGTCCACGTGTACAACCGGGTCGGGATGTGTCATTGGTACTATTTTTTGGAACTTTTTTTAAGCAAATTGGAAAAGATATGAATAAGTAGGAAATCTTGTAACAATACAAATATTTTAGGTGTGGGAAGTAATGAACAAAAGAATGTATACTTATAGAGCGGTGAACAAAAAAAATGTAGGAGTCATATATATGTTTTTTTAGAGAATAAGTACTTTCATTCATATCGGGTACACTATTTGTTCATATAGCCTGCGCTCCATCTTGCCTAGGCTTAAGATTGCCTCCATTTTAGAAACTCAAATACCTATTTTTGGGCTAGGATTTTAATTATCTAACATGCATTCTCATTGAAAACAAACTCTTTTGCATGCTCATGAAAAGCAAATTTGTACAAAACACATCGAAAACACTCCTTTTCCCTTGCTAATGGAAAACAAACTTGTACAATACATATTGAAAGCAAACCCTTCTCTTCTGTCTCTGAAGTTCGAAACTCGTTTATCCTATGTAGCTGATTAAGAAGAGGGTATGTTCTAGTTACATATAAATGACACATAAATTTAATACACACCCTTTCTTTTCTCCGTCTCTAAGGTTCAAAAGCCCTTTCATCCTATATAGCCGATTAAGAAGAGGTACGTGCACGTTACATATAACCGACGCCTACACCAATTTTTGACAGAGCTATATCCACTACCATCACCAAGTACATATCACACTACCATCATCTAATGAGCAGGACCTTTTGTTCCTAATTGGATCATACCACTCCTATTGTTGCCATCACCACCATGATCAACTTGGGTTTTGGTTTCGAGCAGTGCATTGGCTTCTTTCCATTTATGGAACTTGCCAAACAAGACCTCCATATCTTCTAGGGTTCTACCTTGTGTTTCCGGGAGCATCGTATAGAAGAACACCCATGCAACAGTAGCAATTCCGGTGTAAAGAAAGAAGGCCCCACCCATCGTGATCGCGTTATACAATGAAATAAACGTCATTGAGAGGACCCCACTCACCACCCTATTCATCGCCACTCCGATACTGCACCCTTGAGCGCGTAGCTTCAACGGGAAGATCTCAGAGCTATAAACCCACGTGATTGGCCCCAACCCGATCGAGAAGAACGCAGCATACGCTAAAACCGTGGTCAAGCACAATGCGGTAGTCCACGTCATCTTAGCCCCGTGGTGCTGATCGATGATCGTAAGGCCCACAGCGAGAGATCCGAGAGACAATACCATCCCGGCCACACTTGTTAGAAGCAACGGACGCCGTCCGATCCGATCAAGCAAAAACGTGGCAACCAGGATAAAAATGGTCTTTGCTAATCCAACGGCTACAGTGCAGAGTAGCTTGTGGTCGGCGTTGGTTATCCCAGCCTTCTCAAAGATTCTTGGGCTGTACAGAACGACGGCGTCGATGCCCGAGGCCTGCTGAAAGAAGTGGATGCCGACGGCGCAGATTAAAATGTGACGAACGGCTGGCGTTGGACGGAGGAGCAACTCTTTCCAGACGTCTTGCCCTTGGCTGCGTTTGGCTACCTGAACGACGTCGTCGGTGCAGTGCTCGGGGATTCCAGCAGCTTCTTTGATGTCGGCTAAGCGAAGCAGGGACTCCTCTTTGGAGTCTGAGGTTTTGTTGAGAACACGTGTCGCGTCCCCGAGCCGTCCCTGCATGACGAGCCAGCGCGGCGACTCCGGCATGGCTAGGACGCCGATGGCCAGAAAAACGGAGGGGACTGCGCCGACGCCGAGCATGAGCCGCCACCCTAAGTGAGTTGGGAGCTTAGAGAACGCATAGTTGGACACGTAGCCCAACAGTATCCCTACATTGACAAAGACCTGTATACAATTACATTCACACAAATCAAATTAGTGAAAACATAATCAATTCATACTAAAAACAAAATCAATTCATATTTGCATTCCACAAATTTTTTATTTTAACTAATAAATCATGGATTTGGCTACAAAAATTACATGTATTTAATACAATCAACATCTCGAAGGTTAGATAATAATTGTATTAAGTACATATATTCACATAAATTATATTTAACTGTCAGATAGTAATTATATTAAATACATACAAATACTGTAGCCAATTCCATAATTCATTTGAAACTTTTCAAAAATAATTTTGGCATCCTCATTTTCTTCTTCTAAAATATTTTATTCATCTGTCACGTAATATTCTTTAAATTTATACAATTCACATGTTAAAAAAAAACTGATAAGAGTGCATGAGAGAAAAAAAAAGTCCACAAAACTCATTATTATTTTTTTAGACAAACACAAAACTCATTATCCAACATTATATTTTTATACTTATCCAACATTTCTGGTACAAACTGTTTTTTTTTTTCTTTTTGTGGAGGGAAAATAAAAGAAGTTCATTAAAAATCGCATAAAAGAATAACTGCCGACATATCGAAATTCTTGTATTTGTATGATTGTGTTCAAGGTGCATGCTTGTGTTAGGTCTCACCAACATGCTGCCTGTGCTTTGGGTTGTGAACTTGTGATAAGCTCTAGTTATGGCTGCTTCGCTTCATGCAAAATGATAGAGCTGTTATGGATGCATATAAACCAACCTCTGGGAAAGATGTGAGGAATCCACGAGATGACGCCGGCGAGACCTCGGCGGTATAGACAGGAGCGATCATGAGGGCGTACCCAACGCCGATCCCAGCGACAAACCGCCCGACCATTAGCAAGACATAGTTTGTGGCGAATC
The DNA here is from genome assembly GCA_018257905.1 of Gillenia trifoliata. NCBI lineage: Eukaryota > Viridiplantae > Streptophyta > Magnoliopsida > Rosales > Rosaceae > Gillenia > Gillenia trifoliata. Next base: position 20,999,699 of record CM031080.1, read on the forward strand.
CCATAAGAAGAGCTCCGACGAAGAAAATGGCCCCGGCGAGGACTATGGTGTACCGGCGACCAATCCAGTCGGATGTTCTTCCGGCAGCGGCGGAGCCAAAAAGGGAGTAGACGTTTATAATACCGAGTAGGATCTCAATTTCCACATCGGAAATTTTGAGGTCCTCTTTTATGTAGATTGCAGCTCCACTCATCACACCAATGTCTGTAGATAAAATAAAACCAACATCAACACATGCAAAATTATATTATTGGAAACAATATTAATGACAACTAAAATTGTTTTAACGAATTAATAATTTTATATGCTCTGTACCGAATTTTGTTTGTTAAAGTAAATACAAAAACAAAAAGAAACTATTATTTGCACTTCACAATATTTATCAAGCACTTTTGTTTAATGAAAAACATTAAAAAAAAGCAAAGCCGCAGAAGTACATGACACTTATTTTGAAGCGCTAATAACAATTTCAGAACAAAAGTAATGGAGCAAAATCTGGAAGCATATTTACTTACCATAACCAAGCAAGATTGAAGTCATGGAAGCCAAAATGGCACAAGCAAAGGCATACTTGTTTCTCTTGGGTTTCTTTGGGGGATCAAAGTCTGAGAGGCCTCTGCTCCCAGGTTGTTGGCTGTAGACGGCATTATCTTCAGCTCTCTGCCCGGCCATCTTCTCAGAGAAAAGAGATGTGTCTAATATTTGCAGAAGTGTAATTTGGGAAAAGAGAGAAACTTATGTTGATATCAGATGTTTTATGAGAACTTGAGGTGATGAGGGCTTAAATAGACACTAAAAAAGCTCACATCACTTTCATAGCATAAATAGAAACGTGAGTCACAACTCCTCTACAAGCCAATCTGTATCTGTCTCTCTCTCCCCACCAGTTCTTCGATCCCTGTAAAACATATATATATATATATATTCGTACAACCTAATGACAAAAAAGAGAATATATAGTAACAGTGTTTCTCTCGTTTTTTTTTTCTACGTGGCGATGACCAACCGACTCTTTCTTCAAAGATAACGTACTCATTTTGAATAAGAGAATGTATATATTTTACCGCAGCCTCAATTTTCAATAAATTCTTAATAGTCTCAATAGGAGTCCCCAATACACCCAAGAAACTCGCTCACTCTCATAGTTTCTCTAGAAAAACTTTAGTAATACGTAATTTTAGATACTACGACAATTCAATGGCTTGGATTAGTACCTTTTTTTTTTACCTTCAATTTTAATAGTTAAAAGGCAGTAGTATCTAGTACTACGTATTACTAAAATCATACCCTAGTTTCTCTCTCACTTGGTATACCACAAGATATCTCCTAATCACTTAGTCACACTGGATATTAAACAATTACAGAACATGGATCCCTAAAGCATGAAGACATTGAAAGGGAATGTTTTGATATTATTTTGAAGGAAGATGAGGTTTGGTAAATTTCTATTTGGGACATTTCTTCGCATCTTCAACATACATACCCAAATAGGACTCAAAACCCGCACTCTGAAAATTAGCACACTACTTGAGGGAACCCGGTAACCACCTTTTGGCTGGCCGGTGACCCGAGACAGAGAGAACCAATTTTGCGGGCTAATTTTGTAGACTAATCGCCCAATGCCACTGATCGGTCACCAGTTAATTTCTACACGGAGAAACTACTAAATCAAGCCGATATACCAAAAATTGTGATACCTTTAACTGTAATCAAGTGATCTAGTGGTAAAATTGTGTGATTGACCTTAAGAAGCGTGTCTCTTTGCGTGTCAATAGACATTTTGTTTTCTTATCTATACATCATAAGTATTCGGATTATCATTCACATGTCAATTTATTTGAATGATGTTCAATGTATAATGGCATATGCCAAAGGAAGAGAAATTACGAATTCATTAAAAGCAAGTCTAGTTCAAAATAATAAGTATTAACTATACCAGTGCGAGTAAAAATATTAAGGGCTATTTTAAAATGACTGAAAACGCTTTTGGTGAAATTGTTTTTGGGTTTCAAAAGCAATTGAAGTGCTTCCTGGCAGAAGCAGTAGTTATGTGCTTCTTGTAGGAAGCACTTTAAGTGCTTTTCCAATATTCACTTGCATTTTTACTAAAAATTGGTTCCAAAAACAATTTCATCAAAAACACTTTCAAACGAGCTATAATACTTCAGTTAAACAAAAAAAAGGGTATTGAACATATGCAAAGAATTCATGAAAAGGGTAGCACACAGATGGAAAGAAAAATCCATGATAAATGACACCACACGAACCTCCACCTCTCTCCTTAGTCCCCACAAATTGGAACTCCAAATCTTGATCATGAACATGACCAAACCAAACTAGCACAATGCCTACCCAAACTTTCTTCTTAAAAGGAGGGTTGCACTCGTTTTTATGAGGGTGATATATCCCAACCTCTAATGCTACTTTTGCCGCAGTGATTTATTCTCGAGGTGAAAAGATGGCAAATCTAACCTAACTTCACCCACAACCATTGATAATTTAATAATCCAAAGTTGGATTCACTAGATCACAAATGTGAGAAATTCTTCTATCAGACAGTCTGCATGTGGCAACACTCATTCAAAAGGCGAGTTCGTATGGGACCTGCATGCAAGGTGCCTACCTTTTCTGTGAATAATGCCGCATACACATTGTCGGAATTTCTCCACAACTTAAGTAGCTGCCAGCTTCCTAGACACAGTTCAGTTATGAGAAAAGCTTCTCCTACTTAACACAACATGTGTTCACTCACTTCCTATCTAAGCATCTGCTTTACTAGGAAAATGTGACGATGGATATATTTGCATATTCTTGTAGAATTATTACTCCTTGAATTGATTATATTGTAAATATTACAATATATATAGGGTTATACAACACCTTTATATGGAAGGAATTCAAACATATATAATTACAATTGAAAATATAATTATAATAATTAAGCTAATCCTTGTCATCCAAGGATTCTAATCTAACACCCCCTCCCCGCAAACTGAACGATCCTGATCAGACAAGGTTGGAGCAAAGAACACCATGTCAAGGATTATGGAGAGCTTTAGTGAGAATATTGGGCAGTTGATCAGCAGTAGAGATGTAGGAGACACGGTGACTGCGAAGAGCAACTTTTTCACGAACAAAGTGATAATCAAGCTCAATATGACGTGTCCGTGCATGATGGACAGGATTAGAGGCAAGATAAATCGCACTGTGGTTATCACAATAGAGAATCACGGGGGATGAAAGCCGAACACCAAGCTCACCTAAAAGGGAACAAATCTAGACAGTGTAGCACATGAGTGAGAGAGAGCATGATACTCGGCTTCAGTGCTGGAACGAGCAACAATGGGCTGTTTCTTGGAACACTAAGAGAGAATATTAGAGCCCAAATAAATAAGATAACAAGTGGTGGAACGCTGAGTACCAGGACAACTCGCCCAATCAGAGTCAGAATAGGCACGCAATGACGCAGTGTGAGGCTGAGGACGCAACTGGAGCACAAAATCAACGGTACATTTCCCATAGCAAAGAGCATGCTTAGCAGCTATCATGTGAGAGATGCGGGGTGCATTCATATACTGGGCAACAGTGTTAACGACAAAGGAGATATCCAATCGAGTGAGAGTAAGATATTGCAGAGAACCAACAAGCTCACGATATGCAGTCCAAGATGCAAGGAGGGAACCATCACTAGTCATGAGAACAACTTTCGTAGCAAGAGGTGTGGTTGCCGGTTTGCAAGGAACCATGTCAAACTTGGTGAGAAGATTGTGAGCATATTTCAACTGATTAATATGAAGACCTTTAAAGGCACGAGTAACTTGCAAACCCAAAAAATAACTCAGTGGACCGAGATCTTTAATATCAAATTGCGCCCAAGAGAATCAACAAATTGATCGAAGAGAGCAGGGGAACTTCTTGTAACCACAATATCATCTACATACAAGAGCAAATACATGGTGTGACGCTGACGATTGAAGATAAAGAGAGAGGAATCATCAATACTTTGGATGAACCCCAAGGAAAACAAGAAGGAGGTGATGCGATGAACCAGACACAAGAAGCTTGTTTGAGACCATAAAGAGATTTGTGCAGGAGACAAACATAATCTAAGTGAGTGGGGTCAAAAAAGACAAGGGGTTGGATAATATACACGGTTTTTTTTTAAGGTAACCATGAAAAAATGCATTTTTCACATCAAGTTGAGAAAGAGACCAATCACAAGAAATGGCAAGAGTGAGAACAATGCGGATGGTGATAGGCTTGACAACGGGACTGAAAGTCTTAATGTAGTCAATGTCAGGGCGCTAATGAAAGCCTTTGGCGACGAGACAAGCTTTATGACGTTAAATAGAGCCATCAGATTTGCGTTTGATGCGAAAGACCCATTTGCAACTAACAGGATTTTGTGTGGGATCAGGAGGAACAAGTGACCATGTTTGATTGCGAAGAAGCCCATTAATCTCCTCATTCATGGCCAACCCTGAGAAAAACAAATGGGTTCATCAGTTTCAAGAGAAGCAAGAAGAACATATGGAAGAGGATACCGCACAGTGCCGTCAATGCGAGTCTTGAGTTTAGTAATGCCATCATGAAGACGAGTAACCATAGAATGTGTAGATGTGGTGACAGAAGGAACAATTGAAGGGGGACTTGTTGCACTGGCAAGTGAGATGTCCACAGTAGCAGGCAGTGTGCTTGAGTCATTGAGAGGTTGGAACAGACTGATGGGAAGTGGGCTTGAAGTAGCTGGGCCTAATATAGTAGGTGGGTTGACACGTGGGTCATCAGATGGGTTGTCGGGTGCGGGAAGGACAGGAGGTGGGTGGGAGATGGAGCTGGGTTGGGCCTGGATCGGAGAAAGGACAGTGGCTGGGTGCGTGCTGATGGTGGAGTCAAAGGCAATAGGCTGGGCCTGAATGGTGAAGCAGTAGAGAGAGGTTGGGCATGAACTAGAGATTCATAAACTCGTGGGACCACAACAGGAGCAAGTGGTTGACTAGGCGGGGTGTTGACCAAATGACGGGGCTGACGAAATGGGCTTAAACAATAATTTGGTTGAACAACCTGTTGAATAGGCAACTCAATATACTCCTTAGCACAATGTACCTGTAACTCATGATATAGGAAAGAGGACTCGTTAAAAATAACATGACACGACACATAAACTCGACCAGTGGAGAGATTGAGACACATATAACCCTTATGTTGAGGATTATAACCTATGAAAATGAAAGGTTTAGACCGACTCTCTAACTTATGAGACACATAAGATTCTAAATGAGAAAAATATAAACAACCAAAGAAACGGAGATGGTAATACACGGGAGGATGACCAAATAGAGTTTGGTATGGTGTGAGCCAAGAAAGAACGAGAGTAGGAAGAAGATCGATAAGATGTATCGCAGTAAGAGCAGCCTTAACCCATAAATTATGTGGGAGGCTGGTGGTGTAAAGGAGTGAGCAAATGAGTTGGGCAATATGATGGTGTTTGTGTTTTGCAAGCCCATTTTGTTGTGGCGTGTGAGGGCATGAGTAACATTGTTCAATCCCGTTTTCATGACAGAATGTGGAGAAAGATTGATTCACATAATAAGTCCTATTATCAATTTGTAAAACATGTATACTGCCATGAAAAACAATACGAATCATGGCGACAAAAGTAGTGAAGTGCACAAACACCTCAGATTTGCATTTCATGGGATAAATCAAGGAGTAACGAGAAAATCATCCGTAAACAGAACATACTAACAAAAACCACTCATAGAATTGATACCATGTTGAATTATTACTCCTTGAATTGATTATGTGTAAATGTAAAAATATATATAGGGGTTATACAACACCCTTATATGGAAGGAATCCAAACATAATTACAATTGAAAATATAATTACAATAATTAAGCTATTCCTTGTCATCCAAGGTTCTAATCTAACAATTCCATCAACTTGATTATAACTCATATACAACAATGTGTGCATTCACGGGCTGCGAGCTTTGTCATTAGACTTAAAAAAAGACTATTTGTTGTAGTATAAATTTAGAGAGAGCTGAGAGAGAAATAGGTAGCGAGAGAAAGAGAGGCTTGAGGAATTATGTGGTGTTATTCCTCATGCCTTGTGCCTTTATTTATACTAATAAGGGAGAGAGAAACTTGCTCTCCAAGTACTACAAGTTGTACAAGGAAAGATCTACAAGATCTCATAGGATTCCTTTACATAATCTACTAGGATTTACACAATCACACATGTGCTAGAATATTAACTATAACACTCCCCCTTGAGTGTGTAAATACTCAAGTGGTCGGCGCATCAGATCGTCAGGCAAATATAGAAGCAGTTGATGAAGTCGTCTCGTATAGTCGGCACAAGTAGCAAATGCGAGTCTCATATAGGGATTGCATGTAGTAAAGTAAGTCTTACAAAAACTTGGCTATGGTAAAATCCAAGGTGGGACAAAACCCATAGTCTAAGGAGAAAAGTGAGTTAATGCAACATGTCGATACTTAACATCTTCAGAAAGTAAGTAGTAGAAAACACACACAAGGGTATAACCAACTCGGGATGGGTGCTTCGTCAAAACCTCGTCAGGCAACAAAAACCCAATGAGACTAAATGATCTTGATCGCAGGAAAAAAAAGTACATCAAGGTCAAGTGAATATACTTCAAGATACTTCTCCTGAGTTCAACAAAACTTCCTTGAGAACTACAAGCATTGAAAATGAGATAGTTATGCATACCAATTTCTTGGACAAGCTTCTAGAAGGTTGACTTCAACAGTGACTTGGCGAAGAGGTCAACAAGGTTGTCTTGGATCAGATTTGCATGACTTCAATCTTCTGATGCTTTGCTGATGTGAGGTAGACGCAATGAGCTTGGTGTTGACTTTGTTGACGTATCCTTGCTTGGTCTGGCCGATACATGCGGCGTTGTCTTCATGAATCGTAGTTGGGATTCGATGAAGGATGAAGAACCACATGTGCTTCGAATGTGCTCCCACATACACGTGTGGCTTCATGTATGACGATGAGCTCGAAGACGTCGCAACTAAGGTCTGTTTGGTTGACCTCCAAGATATTGAGGTGTTCTTAACGGTAAAGACATTAACTATTTGGGAACGTGCCTTGTGCGGGTTAGACAAGTAACCGGCGTCAGCAAACTAACAAGGCAAGCATCATTTCGAAGACCTAAGGGGCGTGGTCTATTCTGAGATGCGTCGGGATAGAATAAGCCTAAATCTGTAGTAACGAAAAATGTCTTTATCACCAATACAGTAGTGGCACGTAGGCGCAGTGTTGTATCTTTCCAAAAAATATAATAATGAAGAAGATGTCTGATCGAGTGTACTAAGCTAAGTACAATAAACGCCAATTGCGCTTAGATATGGAACTTCAGGCTCCATAACCTTTTCAGGGGTCTCATTTGCATCTAGCGTACGGACGATCATGAGTGTACTCAAAGGCAACACCTTCTGGGTATAGTTCAAATGGTGGACCAGAATATCGTCAGAACTATGCTCGAACTTCAGGCTGAGGTGGAAACAAGTTTTTCCAAGATCTTTCCTTTTAAATTCTGACTTTATGCCCTAGACAGTTTTCTCAAGCTCTTCAAGAGTCTTAGTGAGATTCATGTCATTATCATAGACTGCAATTCAAGCAAATTCGAAATATGTCTTACACACGCAAGGGCATAAGTTATTCATATATCCCTGAATGATCAAATAATCACATAGACGGGTATACCAAATCTGCCCGGATTGTTTTAATCTGTATAGTGAACTTCTCAATGAATCGAGAGGGCGCTCTATGGTCTAGAACTATTTGGACCAATCCATGTAATTCTTCAAGAACTTACATGTAGATTTCGTACCATAATCCTTGTAGAGATATGTGGTAACCACTTTTATAAGTTGCTTAGTCAAGTTTTTGAAAACTACCAAACTGAGAAGGTAGTTGAACATTATGACTTCCATTACGGGGGAATACATCACCTCGTAATCAATCACAGGGCGTTTGAGAGAAGTCTTGAGCTATAAGACGTGCTTTGCACTATTTCATTCATCTCATTACACTTCCTTTCCCACTTGTAACGCAATAGGGTTACATCGGGCGGTGCAGGAACAATAGGTTCAAACACTCTTTGCTAAGGAATCTAGTTCAACCTAGATTGTTCTTTCCAGTTGACCAATCAGTTCTATGTTGACTATATCAACAGAACGCAGTTCGATTACGTCGCTTTTCACTATTTCGGGTAGCTACCATTTACTTGAATATCATCGATGACAATCTCATTCCAATTCTATAACTCATCCATGTATGCATAATGGACCAAGAACTTCAAGTCTTGGGATAATCCAGATTAATTTCATAAGGTGGAATGGTTGAGATAACGAACAAGGAAGGGATTTGTTTGTGTCAAGTTTCTCCACTTCTAGGAAGATGAATCCTTCGAACTGAGTGATCTGTATCATTTCAGGCCAAAGACAGAGTGATTGGCTAGCCGCTAGCGTATCGGGCCGTCCAATAAGGGCGTCTAACCTTTCTTAGATGTGGCACATCCTTCGGGGATGTTAACTCGGCGTCCTTTACGTATGTCTATCCTTGCAGGTATGTTTGTAGTTCGTATGTGTGGTCTCGTCACTTTTGCTAGGTCAGAGAAAGCGTCTGAAGTAACACTCTGGAATCTAGAATATAAGATCCATATGAGACATAGTGGAGACATCCACGATAATTTGTGTCGTTATTTAGGAAAGTCGACATTCTTATCTCCTTCTAATTGCGGAAAGATTGTCTCATCGAAGTGACAATCAGTGATTTAAGCGGTAGAGAGACCGCTTGCAAGGGTTCAAAAAAGCTTTGAAGGGGAATCATAATCAACAAAGATTTAAATCCTTTTGTGAAGCCCCATATTGGTACATTGCGGCGATGCAATTTGGCATGCAAGGTGCACACCCAAAACGAGTAAGTACGAAACTTCAGGTTTGTACCTAGTAACCAATTATAACGCTGAAAAAGGGGTGGGTGGCAATGGACCTCAAGCGGACCAACGTAGCTGCATGCAAGATTGCATAACCTTACGCAGAAAACCGGAAGCTTGGTGTGAAACACCAAGGTCTGTGCGTTCATTTAAAGGCGTTGAATGAACGTTTTCTGCGAGACCATTTGAGTGTGAACATGGAAAATAGAATGTTCAATTTTAATACCCAAGAGATATGCAATAATCATCGAAAGCCTTCGATGTAAACTCTCTGCTGTTATCCAGTCATCTGGACTCTATGGATAATTGGGTGGTGAGCTCTAAAAATGTGTGCCAAGAGTCTAGCGAAACAACGTTGGATGTAGACAAACATGTGACCGATGTGTCAATATGCCAACCAAAATCATAAATTATTTAAATGATTTGCATTTTGGTTAGATTAGTCTACAAATATTTCATTGAATCCACTATAGAAAAGAAGGACGGCTGTGTATCTTTGTAAGGGATGGTCAATTTCCCCAACGAGTGGGCTTGGCAAAGTGTGCTTGTACGCACTAAAGGAAAAACATTGAAACTTTTAGTTCATTTGAGCAACACATATGCATGCTATTAACAAATTAAAAGCTCTTAGCTAGCATGTTAATACTCAAATCAAAAACTTTGCCCATGACCTTTAAAACTTAGTTGTGGTGCACCAAGACTCAACTTAACTTCACAACGAGAGTTGAGGTTTCCTTACCCTTGTAGAATCCTCTTTGCATAAGTAAAGGCTAAACACCCAAGAGAAGGTCTTCAATCCTCATCCATAGATGAACACCTTGCTTGGAAGAATTGAGGTTGTACTTTGAATCAAATCAAGGTTGCCTACGTACTTCATCTCCTACAAAGATCAAACCTTTCATAGTTCTAGCAGAATTGAAGGATTTGAGTGATTTGGATGAAGAACATGAATAGTGTTTTTCACCCTATAGGGTTCAATTAGGAGAAAAGAAGATGGAGCAAAAACACTTGTTTTTCAACTTTTCAACATATGGAAATAGTAACCCCATTCCAAACTTTTAAAGCCAATTGCTTTGCAAAGTTTGAGTGGGATTTCACTATTAAAATCCTCACACTCCTTCTCCCTCCTCTTTAATTTGGCCAAGCCTTCATTCTTATGGGATTTTGGGCTTTGTTGTTTTACACATTAAGTTGTCATACAACTCATGTCAATAGGCTTCAACTATTCATAGGCCCATTAGGCCTTCTCGGCCCAAAACAAACCCGAGATCCAAAAACAAAACCTTTTTCGTATCAATAATTAACATTTAATTAGTCATATCCTATAATCAATTAAATCATTTAATTTTTCTCACTCAACTTCATAGAAGTCTTCAATCATTCTCTATTGAAGGTGTACGATCATTTAGGTTCTTGCTAGCGAGGTAGTGGGCGATTAGAACTCTTTCTTATCGATTGTGAATTGAAACCACATTTCAATTCTTCCTTTAGTGAAGATTAGTGATTACTAATCACTAATCTTCAAGGCTTCCACTAGCCATGAATGACACTAATAATGTTCCATGGCTATCTAAGCTAAGCTCGAAGAGAATAGAACGTATTCAGTTTGAGATAACAATTGAATACGGTCATTCTCGAAGCAATACTTTTGATCACTTTTTTTTTATGATAGTTTGTTCATGTCTACTATCCAATTTGATCCTTGGCTATATGATTTGTGTGAAATGATTGGAACATATTTCGTAAATAATATTCACATGTTCTAGTCAGAAATTCTTAATCATATCATAGAGTATTCACCCTCAACTTATTTGAAGGTTAGAGATCCCTTATTGTACAAACACCTGTCACCGTGATTAGGCATCATAACCCCACCTATTCCATGGACACCCTCTCTTACTGGAGTGTCATTGACATAATCTAAGATTAAGGACCTAATCACAAGACAATTGTGATGCCTCAGGTTAAATGACTAATTTGCATTATCCCAACTAGTGAGTTCTCATAAGACATGAGTATGAGATCTCACGGCGATCGTGTTCAATGTACTCACTCTCTAGTAAGCACCTATAATTTTGTCTTGATGTTATACACGTTAATGACTCGAGACTAGTCACCTTCAAGAGAGAAGACGTAGTATATACTGATCTTTACAGATTGTCAACGCCCAATTGACAATCTTATGATTAGGAACATTTAGGATATGTGCATGAAAGAGAAAGGTCTCAAGAATCTCTTATTTGGATTATATTCTCTTAACTACATATATATTATTTGGACTTATTGTTGGGGCGTATATCATATAATAAGATGGCTTTAAACAATAATCTTTGCTCTAATATTAAACTACATTAGTTTAAAATGTGAAATATCCGTAAAGTATCATCCCATGATTGGATGTAGGACACATTTCCAACAATCTCCCACTTGCACTAGAGCCAATCAACTGTATGTTTAGTGATGATACATTTTCAGAAGTCATACCAAAGCTAGCTAAATTTTAGGCCTAGACAGTGGTTATCTATATATTATGACACACCCCACCCTCGATACCCACGTGGATACCGAGTGCGAGCGTGCTGGTCGACACTCATAAGTGACGAAGCCATTAAATGCATGACAACACTTAGTGTAACCAAAGTTAAATTGTATTAAAGTTGCAAAATCCAATGTCAATATGCATATGGTTCAAAGCGTACTAATGATGAAACAACGGAAAACAAATAATAAACTGAGTTCCTAGAATCTCTATCCATAACAGGGATGGATATTATTATAGAAACTGAAAGAAAGATAGATCCCTACATGGTCGGGATGGATAATCAGAGCTGCCACGCAAAATCCTCGACTGCGCCGGATGCACTATCACTATGTCCTGAAGGGGGCGCAAAAACAAAAGTGTTAGTGGACAAAAATAAAAGTTTTAGCAAACCTCTCTCTTTTCAACATACTAACCCCCTGTTTGAAAACCAGTATATCGTCGAAACATACTATCATAGTATAGTTCAAAAGATACTTTAAAAGTATACCGAAAATAATTCCAAAAGGTGTAACATTCATAAATCACCATTTCATAGTTCCAAGAATATATAGACAATGGAAAACCAACACAGGGTATATACGCGATCACCCATGTACGGGTTGAGGAACAACCTCTCAATCACCGTACAAGCTCAATACGTTATCCAATAATTTGTACTCCTAGTACCACACACATGTAAGTCCTGGCGCCGCAGCGCGTCACACCCGAGTCCTTACGTAGTGGGGCCTTTTCCCCATAAACAACAATAAACGTAAGACAAGCTTGCACTAAGGTATTTGCCGGACAATACCCCTGGAGTACAGTGCGTGTGACTCAAACATGTGAGAACTGTCCTATGGCCATGAGAACGGTACTACAACGTAGTGAAAGTACCAAGTGTGTTTGAAAACATACATACATACTCATGTGTATAGATATGATAAGCAATATCCCTTTCATAATTCCCAAATATTTAACATTGCATAAATAAATCTTCCCTCAAAACCATATATCAAAATACCATTTAATACTTATGCAAAAATAAGATCATAGGATAAAACCATTTCATAATGTATAATCATACTTTGGTATAAAACCACAATCCCCAATTAAATTCATTTCCCAATATACATAATCATAAATAAAACAATTATGGTTGCATCAACAATTATCAACATATATATATTTAATAATAAATATATATAATTAAACATGCTCAGAAAACCATTGTAAACCATAAAGAAATCAATTTCATAAACATTTTCAATCATAAAAACCATTTAATAAAGCAAATGTCCACTCACAGGTGATCGGGAGTGAAATCTCCCTCGGTGTTGCCCTCCTCGGTGTGCGGAGTCGAAGAATTACCTATTTAATATTAGGGAACAAATTAGAACTTCCCTAAAATAAATTAAAAATAGGCCTTAAAGAGAAATACCCCAAAAATAATACTATTTTAGCGAAAACGGGCTCGAAAAACGATTTCCGGAGCCCGAAAACCCTACAGTCGCCGTCCACCGCCGCCGGCGCCGCCGTGCGCCGCCGCACGCGCCGCCACGCGCCGGGAGGTGGCTTCACGCGCCGGCCACGCGCTGGCACGCGCCGGCACGCGCTGGCACGTGTCGCCACGCGCTGGCACGTGTCGCCACGCGCTGGCGCGTGTCTCCACGCGCGGCTGACGTCAGCCACGCGCCGTTAAAGTTAACGGAATATACCTTTTTTGACGAAATATTCTGACGCCGTCAGGAATATTCCGTTACCGTTGACCGAATATTCCTTCTTCTTCCTCCCCTCGCCGGTCGCCAGAGTCGCCGCCGGCGCCGCCTGGTTCGCCGGAATTTCTGGAAAATTTCTGAATTAATTCCAAAACTTCAAAAATTCATATCTTCTTCGTTCTTTGGCCAAATTTAACGTGCCATATATCAAAATGAAAGGTATTGACGAGTAGAATATTTTCATACCAATTTGAGGCCGGAAAAATAGCCGGAGATGGCCTGAAATTGGCCGGGAAGCTTCGGGAAACCCTAATTCCGTTCTCCTTCAAAACTGCACCAAATGCGACGTTCTTTATATCGATTTGAACCTACTCAATCCAATAAAACCAATGGTAATGGTCTCGAGGCTTACCTTGGTCTGTATTGTACAGAAAATCGATGAACAGTTTGCCTATTCCGTTCCGACGTCGGTTTGAACGATCGGGTTCGAGTTTGAAGATTTTGAAATCACAGCCTCGTTCAGAATGACGAGACGATTGTGATGGTATGGATTTTGGGCAACGATTCGACAGTTTTGTGATTCGTCCAAGGGTTAGGGTTTCGGTGAACTTTTGGTTTTAGAGAGAAAATGGGAGAGAAAGAGAGAGAGAGGGAAAGTGACGTGCAGAAATGATGGGGTGGGTTGGCTGCTGTGCAGCCAGCCAAAAACCCTAATTCCCACACACGGAGTGGAAAATTACCAAAATGCCCCTACACTTTAAAGCTTCGTAAAACGTTCGTTTCAACTCCGAATTGAGTTCCGCTTGCGTCCACGCGTTCGTATCGACGAGTACATCAAGAATATGTAAAGAAATAAATTTTCACAAATCGTCACGAAAATTCAACAAAAGTCAACATTGATCACTAGGGGTATTTTGGTAATTTCACAAAAATTTTGGGACGGGTTGTAACATATTATCTGTAATGGCATCTTTGAGATTAGTGTCGTCACCATTATACATGATTCCAAATCATGTGGTGTAGTCTCTCAATCATGTTTGGAAATAGATGAGACCTTGATTCCTTGGCTTGAGCTATCACCCCATTAATGTCACAGTGAAGGTACACTAGCGACACTTTCTGGTTGGAACCAGTTAGAGAGTTCATTTAGTAACTGAACTTTCCCGTCCAAACAACATGTTTTATGCTTCTAAAGCGATTTATTTATATTGCAATGTTTATGGAATACACTTGAGTTAATACTTTTAGTGTTTCCATTCAACCATCTCTTTATTCATAACAATGAGAGATCCAATGTTGGATATGATATAGATTCAAAATCTAAATAATGTTTTCGCTTCCAGTCGTTACTCTGACTTTCCTCATTCTTGAGGAATCCATCCTTAAATACTTAAAGACTAATTTGACAGTTGTCATGCTTCTGATCCTGGGCGAGAACTGACATTCTTTTGTACTACAATTAGAACAAGTGATATCACGTTTTTTCATACAATATGACATATATGAATCACCTTTTTGCGAATGCATAAAGTATACTATTCATGCAATTTTGTTTCTTTGGGAGTCTTAGGGCATTTGCCCCAAAGAAGAGCAATTTCCAAGTCTTACTGGAATTGACCTTCCATTATGAAGTTTATCATTTGAGAAAATTCATAGGAACAATGTTTATTAATAGGGATTGAGATAATCCAATTAACTACGGAAATCTATCATTATAGATTTCCTTCCCTAGTACATAGAACATATCTTCAAAATACATCATATCATTATAGAATGTTTAAAGTCATAACTTTATTGAAGAAGAAATCTATTATCATTTCCATATTTAATATATCAAATATATTTATTTAGGAATATGACCAACTCCCACTAACCTTTTGTAAACTATGTAAACAAAATATTCATTTACATTTATATGAGAAATCAAACGGTTTGATTATTCTTAGGAAATGCTTAAAGCTCCCACTAGCTTGTTAGGATTCATGGTTGATGGATCTTAATAACTTATACATTTAGTGATTCAATGTCTTAGACATGCATAAATCATTAGGACTATCCTGATGATGGTTTCAGAAACTCATATTATGTCCAAACGGTTAATCAATGTTCTAGTTATATCAAGCTTTCTCCAAATGAATTAACACCATGACTACATCAAAGATGGTTTCTTCAAAGTCAACCCTTCTCTTTGATTGTAGTCACCTTAGCTAACAATTAACTTCGAAGGTTTCCATATTTTAGGTAAATGGCAATGTGCCATATTCTTGAGTCAATGTCATACATAAGCTCAACATAGTCATAAGGATCTTCTCTTTAATTTGTTTGAATTAACAAGGTGTAACTCAATGACATAGTCATAAAGTTCAAACCATTCAACTGAGACAGTTTATACATCCTTTTGATCTATGTGGAGCTTTTAGGAACTAGGTTGTTAAGTTTGTTAAGTTTCAACTTGTGACTCAAAAGACTTACTTCTTGAGTTCTATCTCTTGTTCAATTTCACTACCTTAGGCAAATCCTATTATAGGATCATAATGAACAATCCAACAAACAACATTTGTTAGTTGGTTTATAGAAGTGATATACAAAGGTTTATTTAAGGCACTAGTACAAAATGGTACATGGGCGACAAAAAATCTTTCGTCGCCTAAGGTAATTTTTCGTCGCCTAAACATTTGGGCGACCAATAATTCGTCGCCCACTATTCGTCGCTAGAAGTCCGTCGACCATCCATTTGGGCGACGAAGGAAATACATTCGTCGCCCAATTCACATTCGGGCGACGATTTCTGGCGACGAAAATATTTCGTTGCCCTAACATTTTAGGCGACGAAAACATTTCGTCGCCCTAAGTTTTAGGGCGACGAAAAACTTTCGTCGCCCTAAGTTATTGTCATACTTTAAGTGACGAAAAAAAAGCGTCTCCCTAGGGTTTAGGCGACGGTTGTTGTTTCGTCGCCCAAAGTATTTATTTTTTAATTTTTGAATTTTTATTTTTGAATTTTTTTTAAATTTAAATTTATTTTTATTTTTATTTTCTTTTCTTTTTTTTTTTAATTAATTGGTATTTAGAAGACAATATAATAAACAATGTAAAAAAACAAATTAGATTATATAAAGAAATGTACGTACAAAATATTTAATAATAAAAAGAAATGAAAATCCTAAAACGAAGTAACTATTGAGGGGGCTGGGAATCGGATGATAGCATATTCAAAGGAATGCCGGACACTTGGAGGGCGCGTAAGATTTGGCTCATCCGAGCATCATGAGACGCGAGCTGGCTTTCCTGAGACGCGAGTTGGCTTTCCTGAGATGCAAGCTTCTGCTCCAGGTCTTGAACTTGTGCCTTCAACGAGGTGACCTCTTCCGAATTGTTGTTAGAAGATGAGGCACCCTTCTCTCGGAGTCGCGCTTTCCCCATCCCCCGGTAAAATTTACCAGGCCGTCGACCAAGGGTCTGGTCTAGCGTCTCCGTGAGTATACGAAGACCAGCATCCTCAGTTGGAGTGACGTCCTCGATAAGAGTGTCTGGGGGAAGCTGTGATGCCACTTCTTCGAGAAGAGCATTGCTCTTCTCCACCATAGTGGCCTGTTATAAGAAAAAATATATTATTGGTTATAATAATATAAAAGGAAGAAAAGTAACAGGTAATTAAATAAACTTTCATGAAGCTGATGAGCCGTCTCATCACCGGGGTGGACATAAACTTCCTCGAACATGTCAATCTCAGGAAACTTTGCACCTTTCTAAAAACAAAAAAAGGGTTAAAATTTAAAATTCATAAATATTAAAATATATTAAATTTAAAAAATGTAAAGTTTTACCTCTTGTTGTTCAGCCAGTCTATAGGCAAAGGGCTTCGAGCCGGAGTGGTGGACAAGTATCTTTTTCGACCTATTTATCGAATTGGCATCAGAACGTCTCTGTTGAACCCAAAATTTGTTAGTGCGTATATTAATTGTTAAGTAAAATGATAAAATAAATGTGTAAACTTACCTTAAAAGTAGGAGATTGAAAGTGGTTACATAACCACTCCCAATCATCAGGCCGGTCCACCAACTCCGTAGGGCATCCTCGGGCTAAAGCAGTCTGCGCGTTTGGATACAACTTGAAAATTTGGTGGAGGTCGGCCTTCCACTCTTTGTACCGTTCTTTGAAGAGCCCCTCTATGTAGTCTGTCCGTTTGGCATCAAGGTCCGTAGTGTTAAAGTTGACCTGCAAAACTAAAACAATATTATTAAAACATACAAAATATTGGACTTAATTAAAAAAATTAGTAGAAAGTATGGAATACACTCACCGACAGCTCGTCCCACATCGCCGCCTTCGTTTCAGCTGAGACGAATCTCCATGACTCCCATCGCATAGGGCAATGGGCATGCAGTATCGCCCCTATCTCCGAGACCAGGGTGCTGTGCTGGTCAGATGTGACAGAACCCCGGTGCTCTTCAGAAAAGGTGATGACGATCTTTTCATTTGTCGTCCGTGTGATCCCCGCAGACTTTAACCCTCTGCAAGGGCCCCGGGTTTTTTTATTCCCTGCCAAACCAAAGAAGAAATCCAACAGGGTTAAAACGTCATCTTAAAACTCTACAGAAAATTCGGCAGAACCTCCCCTAAAAGTATAACATTTCCCATAACCTGCAAATAATAAATCTAACATATCCACATCCACACAATTCCAACATATCCAACATATTTGACAATTCCAACATATTCCAACATATCCTTAAATTTCAACATATTCCAACATATATGACAATTCCAACTATCCTTAAATTTGACAACTCCAACATATTCCAACATATCCACATCCACACAACATTTCCAACATATTTAACAATTCCAACATATCCACATCCACACAAAATTTCCAACATATTTGACAATCGTAGCAAATGTTTGAACATGCAATCAAGAAATGAACTAGACAGTATTAAACAATCGAACAAAAATGAAAAAGATTAGGGGTAAGGGTATATTACCTGTCCGCGAGCCCTCGCCGTCGACTGTGGAACTCCCAGGTGCCTGAGGGAATTGGTCCTCGAGACGTTGTCGCCGGTGAGCCCGACGAGCACTCAGTACAGGAAACGTCACCGAGGCAGTGGACGAGATAGGCGACTCGGAGACATTCTGAGCGGCCGCCTGTGATGGAGTTGCACTAGGACTAGAGCGGCGGCGTGAAGAAATCAAACCCGACATCTGTAAATTCAGCCAGTTACAAATTGTTAAATAAAATAACATATGCATATTAAATATATTGTAAATAAACATTGAATGTACTTACAATACAACTTCTATTTTGAGTATCTTATTATAAATAGTAATAAAGAAACGAAATGCATATTTAAGATTGGAAGTCCCAATAATAAATTAAAAAACTTCATTTCATCTAAGCAGAACAAATTCTAATAAAATGGCGATGATTGGACTATCACCATTCCAATAACGAAAAAGATCTATATCTAAAACAGCAAGAATGAGTGAAGTTACTAAAATTGTTTACAGTCTCAGAACTAATCTATTTCAAAGACAGATCTACCAAGTAATCAATCCATCAACAGAATTGCTGTAAGCTGTGACAAAACAATTTCTCTGTCAGACCATTACTAATTCAGAAGGGATATTTCATTAGGGCTGGGTTCGGTTCGATAACGGAACAGAAACCGTCCCCCCGAATACCGAAACCGAAAAATCGGGGAGCCAACTTCGAATACCGAAACCGAACCGAAAATTTCGGTATACCGAATTTTCCGGATACCGAAATTTTCGGTTTGATTTCGGTATTGGGGCTCCCCGAAATTCATTCAATCCAAATATCCCAATCCAATGAATCCATACATTACATTCAATCCAATACATTCAATCCATTCAATCGAATCAATCCCTCCATTCAAATTCATTCAGATTCAATTCAATCCATTCAATAATCAAATCAATCCATTCAAATTTCAATCCATTCAATTCAATGATTTCAATAAACACAAAGGGACCAAAGTTCCGCTGCAAGTTATGCAGCAACCAGCAAGTAGAAAGTAACAGCAAGTTATCCATTCAAATTTCAAGCCAAGTTCTGCTGCAAGTTATGCAGCAACCAGCAAGTAACACTAACACCAACAGAAACAGCAACACACACTCTTACAAATCGTTGGAAGTTTGGAAAAGACCCCACTATTAACAGTGTAACACTCTTACAAATTTCAAGCCAAGTTCTGCTGCAAGTTATGCAGCAACCAGCAAGTTTAAGCAAACAATGAACAGCAGGAACCCAAAGAAATCTGGTAATACACAATCATTCCTCTCCTATCAACGTCTTAAAAAAGAACCAACAAAACAATATGATTTCCACCGAGTAACGCAATTAGACAGATTATATACCACACTATTTACGGTGAGTCTAATTAACCATAGGAAACCCGAGGACTACAATTGCCTACGACCAAGACATTATATAAATATTAGCCCATACACATACACAAAATCCTAAAGATAAAGCCTTTCAACGAAACCAAATGCCGCTCGATATATTTCCAAAACACGGTAATTAATCGAAACATTACTGTGCATATCCAGAAATCTGTGCATATCAAAAATTTTGAACTAACCCTAATTTCAGATGGAGCACGGTACAACACATTACTGTGCATATCCATAAATCTAAATATTGAAGAAATTGAAGAAAATGCAGCTTCATCAACACATTACGGACAACACAGCTTCATCAAATTGCAGAAATTGAAGAAAATGCAGAAGAAAATCTATAAAAAATACAAAAACGCTCGTAACAAATAAAATGCAGAAGAAAATCTATAAAAAATATAAAAAATACAGAAATTGAAGAAAATGCAGAAGAAAATCTATAGAAAATGCAGAAGAAAATCTAGAAAATGCAGAAGAAAATGCAACAAAATGCAAGCACTCTCACTAGTCCCATTGAAAACCGAAGAGTTCGAAAAGAGTGCTCAATTTGAGTGCTCATGTTCTTCTATTAATTTCTTTTTTTATACATTAGAATGGAAGAAGAATATTTGCCATAATTGTACAATCTCCAAGTACAAACAAAAAAAAGCCAGAGTTTAGGTGAATGAAAAAATTATTTGAACCAAATTTTAGAGGTTGATGGTAATTATAAAGGTTAGGGTCTTTTGCGGGAAAAGATAAGGGCAGAGCACTGAGTTTTTTGGTGTGGTTCTTTGAAGAGAGAGAGACACACAACTTTTGGTATTCTGGGCAGTTGGATAGGAGAGAAAGTCTGGGTCAGGAGTGAATAAAATAGTTAAATAAAACTCTTTTTATCTCTTTTCAGACTACATACCAACCATTTAGATGGTATAGACTTTTTAATTGTACAACCATTGGATCAAATCAAAAGCTAAGATTTGAGTTGTCAAAAAAATTATTTTGCCACACGTCTGGCAAAAAAACAGTTGTGATCAAATATATATGACTTATCCATAAGTGGCAAGAGTCATGGGTTCTGTACTTTTTAAGTATACTAAACCTGGTAATCACTTGGTAATTAGCAAAACATATACACATCTCAACAAATATTCATGTATTTTAGTCTTCTTGCTTGAGAAGTTTTATTGGTTCAATATCCATTTTATAATCCGTCCTTTCTATTCAATATGTTTCTTCTCGACTTTTAACTTTCAGCTGCATCTAACAATGTCTTGGTGTATACATTGTTGCTCGACTTATTTGGGGAAGATCTATAGATGGTTAAATGGCTATTGCAAGGCTCTGCTGTGCTTAAGTTTGGGCTGTGAGTATAGCAATGTAGATATGATGTTACAGAGACTAGAAAATTGGAATTTTCTGAGATTACTATTAGGGCAGTGGATAGCTATCTTAGATTTATCTTGAGATTTCCTCGATTGCAAAAGCTATGTAAAATAATGAAATTAAATACTTAGCCTGCTGATTTATTGTGTAGAGAAGGAGAAGATATTGATGCTGGGACAGAGACCAACGCAAATCTTTATCATGAGTTATACTATCATTTTGTGGGTACAGATCAATCAGAAGATGTATTATGCTGGAAGGATTCCGAAAATCCTAAATACTTGTTTGGAGCTGATGTTACAGATGATGGGAAAGTAAGTAGATTTATTATCTTCCTGGCTTTTATGGGAACTGCTCAACATGTATCGAACTTGCATTATCAGTCACAAATACTGGCTTTTGTCTGTCTAAGGCATTGCCTATGTTTTGTCTAATTGTTTAGATCAGATTTTTGTCTAGCCATTTAACCAGCACGGCACACTTTATAATCACCAGCACGGCACACAAATAATCACCCAAATGATATACCAAGCGGCAAGCATACATATAAACTAAAGCACAAGGGATATACAATTATACAGTACACGGCTCCTACAAACATGAACAACAAACAATAAAAATCTATTTCTGTACAGAGAGAGGGCGAGGGAGGGAGAGATGAGAGATGGGGATGATCAAGCAAATATGAAGGAGCAAATATCACTTTATCAGTGCAATTAAATATTCAATTTCAAATCCAAATCCTAAATCCACTTTTCCAATTCCTAAAAATCCCAAATCCACATCTATCACTTTAGCATTTCACTTAAAGCTTCAATTTCAATTCCAAATCCCAAATCAAATTCCTAACAAACCGTACAAAATCAAGAAGAATAATTCAAAGTTTGAAACCTACCTTGGGCGAGGGTAAGGGAAGCAGGAAGACGAGCTCGTGACTGGGTCTGAGGTTCGACAGAGTGAGACCGAGCTTGTTGCTGGGTCTGAGGTTCGACAAATGGAGGACGAAGGAAGAAGAGCTCGTGGCTGGGTGGCGGCTGAGGTTCGCACGTCTGTGTCTGAGCTGTGGGTTTGGGTGAATTCAATTAAACCAGAAGCCTTTAGGCGACGAACCAGTCTCGTCGCCCCAACCCTAAAAATATTCAAAATCAGCCAAAATTTTGGCGGTGGAGCCAATTTCAAGGTTTAGGCGACGAATAATTCGTCGCTCAAAACCAATTGAGGCGACGAATCTGTTTTTGGTCGCCTAAAGATAAGAAATTTATCATCCACTGTTGTTCTTCTGATCTCCTAAATAATGACTTATTCATTTCGTATTGAAGTAATGTTTGTACAGAATGATCTTGAAGAAAATTTCTACATATTTAACGGTTCAGATTTAAAAAAATAAAGATGTAAGTGTGTTTACAAATTAACAGTAGTACGAAAAATTAACTTATAGTGGGAAAAATCATAATAAGTAATTGAGAGGTGGGAAAAATCTATAAAAAATACAAAAACGCTCGTAACGAAAAGGTGTACAACTTCCGTTAAGGTGTCATCTCCAAAAGACGAACATATGAAACCATGAAGCCTATATTCTTTTTTAACCGTCGATCAACGTTTATGTTTACACTCCGTTTTTATGTCCATAGTTTTTTTTTTCATCCCGATTCTTTTTTGAAAACATGATCTTTTACTGAATGTAGCAAGATGAACGGTTCCGATCGTTCATAGAATGGCCCCATATTAACATTTTATTGAAAAGTGTGATGATGTTATATAGTTTCTATAAACTATATAACGTCTTATACAAATTTGACTACAATATAAAGATGGGGACATAATATAAACGATCTGAACCGTTCATCTTATTAGATTTAGTAAAAGATCATGTTTTCGAAAAAGAACCGGCATGAAAAAAACAAATTACAGATATAATAACCGAGCGTAAACGTAAACGTTAATCGACGGTTAAAAAATAATATAGGCTTCATGGTTTCTAGTGTTCGATTTTGAAGACGACACGTAAACGAAAGTTGTAGGCCTTCTCGTTACGAGCGTTTGTATATTTTTTACAAAATTTTCCCCCTTTTCAATTACTTATTACGAGATTTTTTAGTGTAAATTAAAAAATAGGTTAAGGCGACGAATACTCATTCGTCGCCCAAACCCTTAAAAATTCTGCCCCAAATATAGTATTATTAACAGTTTGGGCGACGAATAATTTCCGTTAGGCGACGAATAGTTTGAGCGACGAAGCATTATTCGTCGCCTTAAGAGACTTTGGGCGACGAACTTATATTCGTCGCCTAAGAAACATTTGGTTACTAAACAAATTTTTATTTTTTTAAAAAATTAATTATTTTAGCATTTGGGGCGACGAAAACTACTTCGTCGCCTAAAGTTACTTTGGGTGCTTCTTCCCTATAATTACAAATCAGGTTTTTTTTTTACTTGGTAAATGAAGGTGTAATATGTTTCAATGTCTCTTCTTACTAATGTGACAACGTTACAAGTTACAACTTCAATGTTTATTGAAATACAATTTGAGCACTTCTGAACTTAGTCTGAATCAGAAATACAATACACAACGTCGTCGTCACTTTCATCACTTTCGCTTGGTAGTTCAGATTCGCTGCTTGCATATGATTCCTCATCATCACTGTCCTCGGTCTGTGCCGGGTCATGTGGATTGTAGCGTCTCAGATCACCGAGGTCAATTGTAATGGAATCAATCGGTATATCGATTTCAGGCATTCCAGCTACCTCAAGCGGTTCTTGGATTACATTTGTATCCAACGGTGTTGCCAAACCAAAATCTATCGAAGATGAAAGCTGTTGGTCAGGGTCGCTGTCGTCTTCATTATTATCTCCGTCAGGAATATCGTATATGTTTCTGTGATGGATTTTTTGAACAACTTTCCAACCATTCCCCTCCTTCGGGTCATCAAGATAGAAGATTTGTTTCGCCATAGTTGCTAAAATGTAAGGGTCTTCATCGTACCAACGTGTGTTAATGTTCACTGATACTAACCCTTCGTCTCGCTTAATACTCTCATTCCTGTTTGGATTTGTATCAAACCAATGACACTTAAACAAAATCACTTGGCATCGGTCTCTGTAAAGCACTTGTACAACACTTGTTAGTTTGCCATAAAACTCAATATCGGCACTGTCGCCACCACCCGGGACGAAGACCCCACTATTTTGAGTTAACAAGTTGTCATCACGCTGAGCATCCACAAACTTAACGCCGTTCACATGACACCCTGAGTACAATTCAGCGCGAAACGGTCCGACCGCCAAGTTATATAATTCTTCGGTGTATGACGGCGAATTCTCTTCCTTCAGTTTCAAAACCTAGTTGAATATGTACACAAATTTGTAATCTTCTTAGTTGAAGAACATATGAAGACAATGACGAAAAAACCTAAAATGTCAAGAAACCAAAGAGTACAAAACTTACATGTTCGCGCAACCAACGAGGAAACAATGCACGGTGTTTCTCGGCATGTAAAATTGAAGGATATGAACTGCTGATCAACTGTTCATGCTCATCCAGAAGCGGCCCAATCTCGTCACAATTGTTGAGTATGAACCAATGCGCTACCTCCATGTCCTTTTCAGAAAATGATTCGCCTCTTGGCGACGAGCCAAACAGATGTGCAATTTGTGCAAACACCGAAAGTTTTTCTTTCCTAACACCACCGTCGTTGTTGCGTTGGGGCCGATTGAAAGTCGTCTCAACATCAGTTAGATACATTGCGCAAAAAGTGAGCGACTCATATGCCATCCATGCCTCCACAATGGATCCTTCCGGCTTGGCCCTGTTGCGCACAAATTTTTTAAACTCCCCAAGACGCCTGCAAAATCGAAAAGCGATGGTTGTAATTAATAAACATATATAAAATGATGAAGAATCATACAAAGGCCATGGGTCGACGTTACCTTTCTATTGGATACATCCACCGATAGTTGACTGGTCCACCAAGCAACGCCTCATCCGCCAAATGTATCATCACGTGAATCATACTAGTAAAAAAAGCTGGCGGAAAAATCTGCTCGAACTTGCAAAGGATGTGTACAATTTCATCTCCACACTTTTTTACATCTGACACACGCAACGACCTTGCAGTCAACTGTGCGAAAAATCTAGACAACTTCACTATCGGGTTAACCACCTCAGAAGGCAACAGACTTCGAATACCAACTGGGAGAAGACGTTGGATTAGCACATGAGAATCATGGCTCTTTAATCCCGAAAATCGATTTGTCTCAACGTTCACGCAACGCGAGATATTTGAAGCATACCCATCTGGAAATTGTACAGAAGAAAGAAACTTGAAAAATTGTTTCTTCCCCTCCGGTTTCACAGTGAAAAACAGATGACCCTTTCTGAGTACACCGCCGACTTTCTTCATCCACAAGGGTCGCCTTATGCCCATTCGTTCCAAATCTAGCCGAGCTTTTATCGTGTCATTCGATTTCCCCTCAATGTCTAGAATTGTCCCTACCAATGTATCACATACATTCTTCTCAATATGCATCACATCGAGGTTGTGTCTAAGCTTTAACTTGGACCAGTACGGGAGTTCAAACAAAATACTCTTATGCGTCCAGTTATGATGCGAAGCTGGTCTGGGCCCAGTAACACCTTTGCCATATGGACCAAATTCTATACTCTTCAACTTATCCAGAATCTCATCTCCCGACCATTCTCTGGGTCTGAGGCAGGTCTCTGTGTTGCCGTCGAAAGATGTATCGTTCGTACACCACTCGTGATCCCACGACAACCATCTACGATGACCCATATAACATACCTTTCTGCCGTGCCAACCAGATGTTACGTCCTCCTTGCAGACTGGGCATGCCATATAACCCTTCGTACTCCAACCGGAAATCATTGCATAAGCGGGAAAATCATGTATCGTCCACATCACTGCCGCTCGCAAGGTGAACATCTTCCCAGTGGACTTATCAAATGTACGCACGCCGTTTTCCCATAAATTCTTTAACTAATCAACCAACGGCCGCAAATAGACATCGATGGACTTTCCTGGATCTTCGGTGATTAATAGACTCATCATCGTAAATTCCTTTTTCATGCATTTCCAAGGTGGCAAATTATAAGGAACTACGACGATCGGCCAAGTGCTATGGGTTTGGTTCAGAACTCTGAACGGATTAAATCCGTCGGTGGCAAGTCCTAGTCTGACATTGCGTGGGTCTGCTGCAAATTCAGGGTACATCCGATCGAATTCTTTCCATGCCTGTCCATCTGCAGGATGCCTCATAACATCATCATCAACCCGTTCTTCCTTATGCCATCTCATGTTAGTTGCTGTGTGCGTCGACATGTACAAGCGCTGCAACCTAGGCGTTAATGGAAGATAACGCAACACTTTTTTTGGAATCTTCGTCCTTCTTTTTTTAGGTGTGATTTTATATCTCGGCTCATTACAAACAGGGCATTTATCCAACTCTTTGTTTTCCTTATAGAACAATATACAATTATTTACACATGCATGGATTTTTTCATACCCTAACCCCAAACCGTTCAGCACTTTCTGAGCACTTTTATGATCTTTAGGCAAACAATTGTATTTTGGAAGCATCCTACACACAATACCAATAAAGTAGTCATAACACCGGTTTGACATACGGAACTTCATCTTGCCTTGCATAAACTCCACAATCGCCGTAAGAACCGAATAGTCTTCACAACCCGGGTATAATTCTTGCTTGGCATTTTTCAATAACCTTTCATACTTATCGAATGCTTCCTTGTCCATGGTGGGAGGCACGTCATCCCCCACTTCCTCATTGTCATTGCTTGAGGCGTATGGATAACAGTCATTTACAATACCCATGACTTGGTCATTACCAGATAAATTTCCTTCACCAGTTTCCGCTCGTGACTGGTACGAAGACGAAGCATGATGTAATGGTTCCCCGTGATGATTCCATCTCGTTTAGGTCTGCGTCATCCCATTTCTTACCAAATGATGGCGAACATTGTCAGGGGTCTCCCACATACGATTGTTACAATACCTACACGGACACTTGATATGAGAAGGCCCCCGGTTGTGTCTCGTTGCAAATTCAATAAAATTATCTACTCCTTCCAAATATTCAGCATCACATCTGTTCGGATTATGTATCCACTGTCTGTCCATTTTTCCTGTTACCACATTAAAAAGAGAGAAAGGGGAGCATTAAAATAACTTCAACTATGTCTAGTCACCTTATGCCTCCGGTAAAGGCCCTATCCCATTCGGGAGTGCACATTTGTGTCTCGTAGTTTACGGATCCACCAAGATTAGATTTCGATGTGGGCAAATTTTGGCAGCATCTCCCTACAGTTCTCCAAGTGCACGATGTAGATATCAAATACCTACTATGCACTCGAAGAACGTAAGAAGATGTTACCAAAAACCCACAATCGAAACCTAATCTGTGAACCGCAAACTACAACACACAAATGTGCACTCCCAAACTGTCCAAAAAATGGGACAATTCAAGAATCAATTGGATCGCAGTCACGCTTTCGCATCCATGCGCGAAATCCAATTAATTCTCAAACGGGAAACTAAGTTTCTGTTAAAAAAATGCATACGAAGTATTAACTTCGTACGTACAACACAAAATAAATTCGGACAAAGTTAATTACTATTAACTTCGTACGTACAACGCAACATAAATTCATTCAACATATACAAATTATTTGCATACAAAACCATATAAAATAAATTCGTATGTCAACAACATAAAATGATCAAGAAAATACCTTCAAATTGGTGCTCCAACAAAAATCCTATGCAAAAAACCTATACAAAATTAATTAATTTATGTTAATTACAATTCAAAAATAATAAAATAATAAAATAATATTAAAAAATAAAAATTACCGTTAACGATTCCGGATGGTGGTGGTGGAGGAGGAGGAGGAGGAGGAGGAGGAGGAGGACAGGAAATGGTGGTGGAGGAGGAAATAGAACCTAGCTTTGGGGAGAGAGAGAGAGAGAGAGAGAGATCTAGAGGGATAGAGAGTGAGATGATGAGGGAGATGAGTGAGATAGGGAGAGAAAGATGGAGATGAGTGAGATAGGGAGAGAGATTTGGAGGGAGAAATCCGAGAGGGAGAGCTTGAGAGGCAAATTTGCAGAATTTTTCTGCAAAAACTGCCTCTCGGGTTGAAGGCAGAGGTTTAAATCTGGTAGGTTTTGGGCGACGAAAATATTCGTCGCCTAAAGTAATATTGTGGTCGCCTAAAGTCGCCACTTTGAGCGACGAAAGTTTAGGCGACGAATAATTTTGTCGCCCAAACGTTTGGCGCCACATTCTCTATTTGCCGCCAGTTTTTCCATCTTTTGGGCGACGAATGTATTTATTCGTCGCCCATGTCAAGTTTAAGCGACAACTTACTTGGTCGCCTAAAGTTTTGTCGCCCAAAGTGATGTTTAGGCCACGAAAGATGGCGTCGCCTAAAGTATCGTCGCCTAAAGTTTTGTTTAGGCACTACCAAAAACTACCCCTATAGGCATCGGTTAAAAACCGATGCTTTTCACTTATAATAACCGAGGCTTTGGCCGGTGATGCCTATTACTGGTATTAAGGGCATCGGTGAAAAACTGATGCCTAACCCACTCAACCACTTCGTTTATTATGTATTTTCGATGCCTTAATTCACTAATTTGGTTGACCTTTTTATACTTTTCGTTGACTCTCGATGCCCAAAAGAGTTTTAGCATCGGGTTCTTGTAATATTCTGATGCCTTAATCGTATTATACTACAGGTTTTCGTTGTTGACTCACGATGCCTAAGATGCTTTCAGCATCAATGTATTTTAAATAAGCTCAAGCTTGGATTACCAATTCTTCCACGACCCCCCACGAAGCAATCCGCAAAAACGAAGCTACCAATTCATATTATGCTACATTTTAAGCTAATTTGCAATACCCAAACTTATGTAGGCATTATTTGCTATATTATATTTCCTCATACGCCTGCGTTGTCATCACCTTCTTTACTAGCTAGCTAGTGTAGTTAGTTTGGTAACATCTAATATCATTTGTAAGTTTTAATTATTATTTTTATTATATATAATTGGCCAAAACAATAAAGTTTTCCCACATAAACACATAAAACATGTATTTACTTGTTATCTTTTAATTATTATATTTCTTTAATATCATATTAGGCTATTAGCTAGTAAGGATTAATGCAGACTCATCCTCCATTTTTATTTTTGAGGTGGAAGAGTGTCACTAGACCGACGGGGAGTCTTTCTGCTGCATGCATCTACCTGTCCTATTACTTTTATTTGTAATACCAGTAGTTAAAGGGTCTATTCAAATGCCTGTGGATATATAAACTGATCTATGGGCTGTGAAGTATTGTCTCTATAGAAAACTGTTACCATAGAAAGGCAAAATCCAGGAGTGCTACTAATTGCCACCCAATTAAGAAGGAATACAAGTATTGGTAGACAAGGAGAAGATGAACTTAGAGAGAGAGAGTAGAGAGAAGGCATAGAGAAATCGAGGATTTGTATTGCAGAATCGTTTCTTAATTATATTAATGAGATCAATCTCCTTATATCTTCACATCAGTGAAACCCTTCAAAACAATGCTAACCTCTCTTCTAACAATCAAGCTTACAATGGTATTTCGGATTCCAATGCTAAATTTCCTCAACTCTAAACCCGAAATTCCAAAACTGAATATTTTCTGAAAAATTGGAATTGAAATTGAATGCATTTAGGATTCCGATAATTCCGCGAATTTTTGATCCAAATTTTTCCGAAGAGTTCTGAACTTAATCCGATAAAAAGTTCCGAAATATTGTGATTTTTTATAGTTATTTACTCAAATTATGCACTATGTAATCAACTTTTATATTTTATTGTTAGTTGATACCTTTTGTTCATTGTTTTTATATTAAACACACACTTATATGTTTTTGTTTTTGACAGAAACGATAGAGTGTTTCATTACCAATAACAAGTTCAAGTGGTACCGTATAGGTACATATTCTCCAGCGACCACCATGATCTGAAGATAATTCGCACAAAAACGCCAATGATTTTAAACCCTTATACGTCTACCACAAGAGACCACTAGAACTAAGAGTGTCTTGGAGCAGATTTGTCACAAAGACGATAGAAGCGACAAACCTAGAACCAAGACCTTTACAAAACCATTGCAAACAAGTGAGGCCACAATAAACGTCTAGGCTACACAAACTCGATCTAGGCTGTATAAATACGAAACATAAAAACTAAACTAAATTACTAAGCTATGTCACGACGTGTCTGTAGAGGAGACACTCGGTGTAGAGGTGGCAAGAGGTGATGGGTCGCAGCTTGTAAAGTGCTGGACAATAGGTAGCGGGGGTGGCTGTGGAGTTGTGAAGCGAAAGCCACCAAACGACATTGTGCCACTCATTGCTTGCCACCACCACCAACCCATAAAGCATAGATTGAATAATAGCTTCCAAGGGGTAGCCCTATGTAAGCCTCCAAGCCACCGAAAGGAACTCACAAACCCAAATCCGCACATCCAACAACCCCGGGCACCCAATCGAACCACCGCTGGGAAAACCCCATGGCCAACACCCTCGATAGTTTAGGAGCAATAAAATTGGCCCATTATCGTTAAGAACAATAATAGCCTGACTCAACATTCGTGGAAACTAAATAAGTATATTAGGTTCAAACAAAGCCTACTCACTGATACGTAGTTGGGTTGTAGCCAAGGCGGCCTTGCCCGACCCCCTGTACTCCTTGTGGCAGTCTCACCTATATGAGAGATATCACTATAGTAATGATTAAAACCTTACAAATGTTACTAATTAAACTAATAAATGACACTTATCCTTGGTTTTCCAATCTCGGAGGTCCGAAACACTCGAGAAATACCATACGTATCGCTGCATAGGTATATGTCATCACGAGTCGCCCGTGTCCACAGAAGTAGAAAAGTGTTCCCAAGCGCCCCCACACGCGGGCCTGCGTTTGGCTCACGCGCCGCACTAACGGTCAACTCAAGCCGATCAAAATAGCGTTGTTAGTTGATGCCTTTAGATTTAACGGAAGATCTCCGCATCTCCGTTAAATCTAACGGAATATTTCTAACGACGTGTTAAAAGAATATACTTGAGAATATCGCTGGTCTGACCTGGTTTGGAACCAGCTTAAGCATGTCACGACCCAGTTTGTACCGGGTGCAGCCGATCTGAACCGGGCCGTTGCAACTTCTGCCACCACCGGAGCCGCCGTCCGAATCCCGCCTGTTTTTAGAAACTTTTCAAAACTTCATATCTTTTCATTTCACAGCCATAAATTTCTACGTTCTTTTATGTCAAAATGCAGTCTAGAGAGAGGGAGAACAAGATTATACCTATTTGGAGTCTGAAAAGTGGTCGAAAATGGCATGAAATTGGCTGGAAAGTCTCGGGTCTACACCCGAGGTCCAACCAAATCACAACCAAATCACACCCATTTTATTATGAAAAATTCATCTACTCAACAGGAGTGGGAAGTTAATGGTGGTTAGAAACCTCAAATTTTAGTCGAATTCAGAAACTGTCAGAAAAGCTCCTCGCTCTTCTGTGTGCGATTTCCGTCAATTGGCTGTGGAGTTTGGGCAATTGGTTTGCACCGTTGAACTCTGTGAGTTGGCGACAGAACAAGATGGTGGCGCGTGGTTTGCCTGCCAAGAAAGTGGCGTGGCCACTACTTGGACGGTAAAAGCCACGGGAAGAAAGAAGAAGAAAAATGAGAGAGAGAGAGAGAAGGCAAAGTATGAGGGAAAAAGGGAAAATAAAGCTTTTGGTTTCAAAATTAGTAGGGGAAATGGGGGTCCCTCATGGCACGCAACACAACACCTCCAAAACAGAAACAAATATTTAAACGAACATAACTTTTCGCACGCTGGAATCACGTCCTACTTGCGCTCACGCGTTCGTGGTGACGGGTACTACAAGAATACAATAAGTAAGAAGTCAAAATTCAAAAAAGAGTTCAAACGTCCACGTAGGACTTCCACTTAGCTCGTTTAGGGGCATTTTCTTCAATTCATATTCAGGGGGCCAAAATACACAAAATTAGGACGAATCGTTACAACTCATTCTCCTTAAGAAAATTTCATCCCTGAAATTTCTACATTACACTAATAAGAGTTATTCTTATAACAAATAAGAGTAAGAGAGAGAAGGGAACGTTTCCCTAGCCCTCGGGGAACGGAAAGAACAAATATGGATAAAGAGCTTCATACGATCCCTGTCTCCAAGTGGTTTCCTCAACAACATGATTCCTCCACAATACTTTCTCAAGTCTGACAGTTTTGTTCCTTAGAACTTTTCCTTCCAATCGAGAATCATAATAGGTACCTCAATGTGTTAGACCCGAGCGAATCTCCAAGGAATCGCCTGAATCACAAACGCTGGATTGGGAAGACATATTTCTAACTAAGACGCAAAGAAAAAACATCGTGTACCCTTGATAATTCCAGAGGTGTCAATTTAGTAAGTAACCCCACCAACTTACTCAATGGTTTGGTACAGACCAAAGTAACGGGACTTAGCTTCTCCTCTTCCCAAACGCATAAACACCTTTCTACGTGACAGCTTTAGAAATACTTCAATCACCAACTGCGTAAACCCTGTTTAGAATGTCCGTCTGCAATGCTTCTTGTCGCTCCTGTAGCTTTAAATTCTCCGATTACCTGGAATGTTCCAATCGTCTCGTTAACTAACTCGAACTTACTAGAGTTCTCTCACCAACTTACCAACACAATGGTGATCGGCAAGGTTTTCCACACAACGCCTTAAACTGTGTCATACTAACGCTCGAATGATAGTTGTTGTGGTGGCGATCTCCACAGCATGGCAAGTGCTTATGTTATTCAGCTTCTGAACTGAAAGGTTGAGGACCCAAACATATCCTTAAGGGTTTGAATAGTTATCTGACTGCCTGGCCGGTTCGAGGATGATAAGCTATACCGCACAAAAGAGTTACGAACCAAAGGTTTTATGAAATATTTTCAGCTTAGGAAGTAAATTTGGAGTCATAATTAGAAATAAACTGACTGGAACATCATGGTATTTGACAATTCCAATGATGAAAATTGTGTCAAGCGGTCTCAAAAAGTAGTTCTCATGGCTAAGAAAATGTGTTGCGTTAATGAGGTCTCGTGGTGATATTCTCCCCACTTCCTCTCGGGAATAAGGAGTAACCTGTGAGTAACCTACATTGGTTTCTTTGTCTTTACTTTGACCTGCTGACAAATCAAGCAACGACTCACGTATTTGGAAGTTTCCTTTTTTCAACCCTGGTCAGTAGAACGGTCGAAAGTTGTAGAACATCTTAGTGCTACTCGGATGTATGGCATAGCTGAAATGCGTCTTACCTAGAATCTCCTTTTTTCAACTCCTAACAATCGGCACGTACATCTGATTACCTTGCAAGATCAATTCATCTGTCTTTTGTATTCTTATGTCCCTTCATTTTTTTTGTTTTGAATTGACTGCAAACTATTCCAATATCTCCGATCGTTTGCCGAAAGCATTGCAAACCTGATCCGACAAGACCGATCTAACTTGGAAGTTGGCTCTCAAAACAGTTCCTCGTGATCAAATCCTAAGACTACCATGTACTCCTAAGATCTGACAAGAAAGGAATATTACAGGTATAAAGAGCGTTGACTCACCCGGTGAGATTTTTTTGTCGAGGTATCAACTACTACGCTTATTACCGACCAAGATGGTATTCAATGGTAAATGTAGTCACTGACCAACTCACCTTCTTTTCTAAGGTCCTTAAGTTAAGATCCTTCAAGATAGGAAGACATTTTGAGGACTTAGGGATCTAGAAAGGTTCAACACATATCCCACAAAGAGATAGTGTCGCCAGGTTTTTAGAGTAAAGACAATAGCCAACTCTAGGTCCTGGTAGAGTATTTCATTTTTATGCCGTTTCAACTGGCTGAAACGCGTGAGCAATCAGTCCCATCCATGCTGCAAAGACACTCAACCTCGATCCTGCTGAGACGTCAATGTAGACTTCGATTTACACTATCATTGGGAAATGACAAGACAGGTGCAAGTGAGACGATACTTCAGCTGTTGGAAATTTCTGCTCGCACTCATCATCCCGCTCGAATTTGGATTCCCTTTCTTTGGGTCAACCTTGTGAGAGATAAAGTTATGGTCGAAAATCTTTCATAAAATGTCGATAATAGCCGGCAAGACCAAGAAAACTCTGTATCTCAGTAACAATTTAGAGACGCTCTCAGTTAATAGCCGCAACTATTTTATGAGAATTGGCAAAATGCCTCTCGATGAGATCACGTATCTCGAGAAAGACACATGCTTTAACTAGAACCGACATTTGCCAAAATTTGGCGTAGAGTTGATTCTCCTTAACTTCTCCAAGACTAGG
The DNA here is from genome assembly GCA_018257905.1 of Gillenia trifoliata. NCBI lineage: Eukaryota > Viridiplantae > Streptophyta > Magnoliopsida > Rosales > Rosaceae > Gillenia > Gillenia trifoliata. Next base: position 21,034,119 of record CM031080.1, read on the forward strand.
CGCAGATGTTGAGCATGCTTGGCCTCGTCTTTAGAGAGTACACAAAATTCTTCGTTATCGAAGACTATCACAAACTTGTCGTGGCATGGATGGAATACTCAAATCAACAAGTCCATGAAATCCGTTGAAACATTCATCAACTCAAATGGCATCATTAAAGAAACTCAATGACCCAAATGAGTCATGAACGTAGTTTTAGGAACATCATCACTTCTGATCTTCAACATAATAACCAAAGATTTCAAATCAATTTTTAAGAAAAACCCTAGCACCACGGAGTTGATCAAAGAGTCTGTCAATATGAGGCAAAAGTGAAGTGTTGGATTGGATAATTCCCTTGTCTACAGGTTCTTGTGGTTGGGCTTCTGATTCTCTCACTTCGTTGGAGCCGTATGTAAGGTGTAAGAGAGATTAAGCCACCTAAGACTAGATCAGTGAGCTCCATCTCTAGATGTAATGGTAAACCAAGTAGACTATTAAGGAAAACATCAGGAAACTGGTTACCAACCGTACATCTTCAATTCATGTAAAAGTACCTCCCTTCACCACTACATGAGTTATGTAGCCACGACATCTTTTCCTTGCTACTCTCTTTGCTTTCCTTGCAGAAATTAGTCTGTCTCAGGCCACTCGCGTTCATTGGTAAAAGTTACAGTAGGCCTGCCGGGTCTTCGAAAGCAACTTTTCTTACGACAATCCACCATGGCATAACTGCATGCAATCAATCCAACTCCAAGATCACATTAGTCCTTGATGTCTAAAGAATCAGATCAGTTGAAATCACCCAATCGTCAACAGGGACAGGTCAGTACAAGATATTCTTGATAATGCCACTGGACGTAACAGACGCCGGCTCTGGCATTGAAATTCCCAAATCATATCCAAGAGGAGTAGAGTACGGCTGGGTTGTTTGAGCAACAAATGGGGCATCACCAAGTAAGTGGCACTCAGATCAATTAAGCCGCTAGCAAAGTGGCCAAGAATGTTCAATGTACTTGTGATCAAGTCGCATTTATTTTGGAGAATCCAATGAGTGAGGTTGTTCACCAGCCGTGAGTTTCCTGTCTTCCCATTTAGCCTATTTTGGGACTTAGATTGGTGATTACAGTAACTTTGGTTATCTAACTTGTCCGCCATTGCCAAGGTTACATCAATTACAAATATTATCCACCTACCATTTGCACCGCCACTGGTATGGTGGATAATCTCCTGAAATGGAGGAACATTTGCATGGTACTAAATATAGTCTCCTAATACTGAGTACCGACAACTAGACATTGATAAGCATTGCCTGGTACTGAGTTACATCACCAAGTAGTGGATAGTATTTTAGGCCTTTACTACTGGTAGTGGTCGTCCTAAGTAAATTCTAATGTCTTTGAAACACATGTTGACTTTGTGTCCCAGTTGACCATAGCCTTAAAATCCAATAGTCTCTAAACGCGCACTCACCGGTGGTAGTAATCATGTGCCCGAAGTTATTTAGATTTCCGTAAGTCTGAATTGGAAACTATCGCACTTACCTGTTAATGAGGTGTACTTTAGAGTTAAATCTAATTGAACTGTAATCGTTCCTAATGAAAGATTGATACTTCCGCTGCGTATTACCATTGCCTTCATCATTATCACCGTTATTTGTCCCAAGCTTCTAAGGTCTTCAACCCATAGTAGAGTTTCAAGCCAACAACAATTGTATACCATAAATTAAACAATTATGGTTGCACAAATAATAAACAATAAATATATATATTTATAAATAAATATATATAAGTAGACATGCTTTAAAAGCCACTTTAAAACCATATAAAATCAAAATCATAAGCATTTTAAATCATAGAAACCATTTAATAAAATAAATGTCCACTCACAGGTGATCGGGAGTGAAATCTCCCTCGGTGTTGCCCTCCTCGGTGTGCGGAGTCGAAGAATTACCTATTTAAAGTTAGGGAATAAATTAGAACATCCCTAAAAATAATTAAAATTAAGCCCTAAAGAAGAACCCCCCAAAAATAATATTATTCTTGCGAAAACGGGCTCGAAAAACGAATTCCGGGCCCCGAAAACCCTACCGCCGCCGTCCACCGCCGCCGGCGCCGCCGTGCGCCGCCGCACGCGCCGCCACGCGCCGGGAAACGGTCGGAAAACCGCTCCACGCGCCGGGAAACCCCCTCACGCGCCTGCACGCGTCGGGAAACCCCCGGACGCGCCCCCACGCGCCGGAAAACCATTTCACGCGCCGGCCACGCGCTGGCGAGTGGCTTCACGCGCTGGCACGTGTCACCACGCGCTGGCACCTGTCGCCACGCGCTGGCACGTGGTCCCACGCGCTGGCGCGTGTCCCCCACACGCGTCACGCGCCCCACGCGCGCTGCTGACGTCACCCCACGCGCTGCTGACGTCAGCCACGCGCCCCACGCGCCTGCTGACGTCAGCACCGTTAAGTTTAACGGAATATACCTTCGCCGTTAGGAATATTCCCCTGCCGTTAGGAATATTCCGTTACCGTTAACGGAATATTCCCTCTCCTCCTTCCTCTCACCGGTCGCCGGAGCTCCGCCGCCGCCGCCGTCGTCTGGTTCGCCGGAATCTGGGAAAATAATGCCGATTATGTCCCTAAACTTAAAATGTCCATATCTTCTTCGTTCTTTGGCCAAATTGGACGTATAATATGTCAAATTAAAGGTATTGAGGAGTAGAACATTTTCATACCAATTTGAGACCGGAAAAATGGCCGGAGATGGCCTGAAATTGGCCGAAAAGCTTCGGGAAACCCTAATTCCGTTCTCCTTCAATACTGCACCAAAATTGAAGTACTTTATATCAAAAAGAACCTACTCAACCCAACTAAGCCAATGGTAATGGTCTCGAGGCTTACCTTGGCCTGAATTGCACAGAAAATCGACGGTTAGTTTCCGAAATCGTTCCGACGTCGGTTTGAACAATCGGGGTCGAATTTGACGAAACTAAAAACACAGTCTCGTCCACAATGACGAGAGGAACACTCTGGTATGATTTTTGGGCGTTGAATTTGCGGTTTCGTGATCCGTTCAAGTTTGGTGGCTTTCGGTTCGTAAATGGCCGAGAGAGAAAAGGAGAGAAAGAGAGGGAGAGAGAACGTGCAGCAGTTTCTGGGTAGGGTTGGCTGCTGTGCAATCAGCCAAAATGCCAAAAACCCTAATTCCCATACACGGGGTGGCAAATTACCAAAATGCCCCTACACTTTAAAGTTCCGTAAATTGTTCATTCGAACTCCGAATTGAGTTCCGCTTGCGCCCACGCGCTCGTGTCGACAAGTACAACAAGAATATGTAAAGAAAATAACTTTCACATGTCTTTACGGAAAAGTCAACATTGCCCCTAAGGGTATTTTGGTAATTTCACATAAATTTTGGGACGGGTTGTAACATTCTCGATCTCTTAAAATGTAGCACACACTCCCAAAAATCCTGAAATGTTTTACCATTGACTTTTTACCTTTCCACAGTTCATAGGGTGTCATTTTAGTACCGGGTCTGAGAAACACACGATTTGAAATGTGGTAGGCCGTGCTCATTACTTTAGCCCAAAAATGCTTTGCCAAGTTCTTGCTATTCAACATCACCCTAGTCATCTCAATCAAGACACGATTCTTCCTTTCAACAACACCATTTTGTTGAGTAGTGATTGGTGCAGAGAATTCATGCTTAATACCATTCGTTGAGTAGAAATCATTGAATTGTATATTTTCAAACTCAGTCCCATGATCAGACCGAATTCTGACTAGCGCAGGTTAACTATCCAGAGATTCGTTTAGCATTACTTTATAGACAGTGAGGAACTGCTGAAAAGTATCAGATTTTTCTCTTAAAAACACACCCAAGTGAACCTAGTGTAGTCATCCACGATCATCAAGATGTATTTCTTTCCACCCAAGGATAAAGTCTGAATAGGTCCAACCAAATCCATATGCACAAGCTGAAGAGCTTTGGAAGTCCCAATATCAGTCACTTTCTTGTGTGCCACCTTGGTTTGCTTTCCTAACTGACTTGAACCACACACATACGTGTCCGAGGTCGTGATCTGTGGCAGTCCTCTCACAACACCATATTTTGACAGTCTTTTAAGGTCCTTAAGTTCACATGGCCAAGCCTTTTATGCCATAATACACTTGTCTCATCTGTTGCTTTGTTACACATAGAGAGAGTGCTAACTTGGGAGGAATCAAGTATGTAGCAGTGATCAGCAGACCTTGGTAACACAAGGATGTTGTTTCCCTTTTTGTCCACAATCCGGCAACCACGACTGGAGAAACACACTTCATCAGCCACATCATCACACAACTGACTGACACTGATTAAACTTGATTTCAACCCATCTACAAATCTAACATCTTTTAGTTGTGGAAGACCAGGGATCTTGACTTCACCTTTACCAATAATCTGTGATTTTTCACCACCTCCAAATTGAACGCCGCCACCAAGGTAGGGATCAAGCGTTAAGAATGCATCTTTGTCCCCAGTCATGTGACGGGACCAACCACTATCAAGATACCAGACATTTGGCTTGGTGACTGAGAGTGCATTTAGAACGACCATGCCTTTTTCAGGAGTCTTCTTGATCCATTTAGAATTCTGCCTCATAGGATTTGAGCTTGCTGGACTAATCAGTTGAGCAATTCTGTTGACTTCTGTGACTAGTCGGTCAACCTGATTCTTTAAGGAGTCAATTTTTTTTCGAATGAAGCTTCCTACATTTTGGGCGGATGTGACCAACTTCACCACAGTGATGACACAAGGGAACAAACCTTTTCACAGGTTCTGGAGTGAGCTTGGGCTTAGTAGGCATAGATTCCCTCACGAAATTTGTCTTAACAACCCCCACACTTTGATTATTCTCAACAAAACCAAGACCACTTTTGTCACCATATGGCTTTCCCAAACTCAGCATCTTATCAACTTTACCAGCACCAATAGTCAGTTGAATAATTTTGTTATTGGCCTCATTCAATTCATCCAATTGCTTCAAGTTTGCATTGTTGTACATGACATTGCTTGCCTTAAGTTCAATAACTTGATTGGACATGTTGTCACGAGCAATGGATAGGCTTTTGACTTGAGCTTCGAGGGCATCGACCCTGCAATCTGGATCTCTTTTGAGCATGCATAGAGACTTGTTTTCTGACATGTCTTTGAGTTGTGCTTCAAGAGAGGCAATCTTCTCTTCCTGTTCCTTCCTGACTAGTTTGAGAGACTCATTTTCTTTCTGAAGTGCAGAGACCTTTTTGCTGAGTTCAATGTTGTTACTCTTGGCATTGCATGTCTCATCAAAGAGAGAGTCGTACTTGAGACAAAGTACCTCATAAGGTAAATCTTCTGGATCTTCATGTATGAGTTCATCATCACTGAGGTGACTCTCTTTCACAGTTGCCACAAAGGCAATTGCTTCCTCCTCATCATCTGAAGACTGGTCAGAATGAAGAGAATTTTCATTCTCGCTTTCACTCCAAGTGGCCACCATTGCTTTGTCTCCAATGTCTCTTCTCTGCCTTTGTTTCTTGTTGTTTGCACATTCAAATGCACGATGACCAACGCCCCCACATGCAAAGCATGGTCCAGGCTCATTCGAAGAGGATGTATCTCTACGATCAACAAATTTTCCTTGCTTCTTGCCAAAAGAATTCTTTCCTTGTGATTGAAACTTTGAATCTTTGGATGATTCACCACTCCTTTTAACATCTCTTCCCTTGTTTTTGAGAATTCTTCTAAATTGTTTGACAAACAAAGCCATATCCTCTTCTGGGCTCAAGGTACTTGATTCCTTTGGAGCTTTGGTCTTCTCTACTCCTTGTAGAGCAACATTCTTCCCTTTTTTCGAATCACCTTCTTCCAATTCAAGCTCCATCTTGTAAGTAATTAGCTTGCTGACCAATTTCCCATGCTTGATTTCATTTAAGTCTTGTACCTCTTGAATAGCTGTCTTTTTTGCACTGAATTTCTTTGGCAAAACTCTTAATATCTTCTTCACAATGGTTGTCTCATCAATCTGTTTTCCCAAGCTCATAGCCTCATTTTTCAACCCTTCTAGCCTTTCATAGAGCACATAAAAGGACTCAGATTCATCCATTTTCAACTCTTCAAACCTTGTCTGAGTCATTTGAAGTTTGAGATCCTTTACTTGCGTGTCACCTTCATGCATAATTCTGAGTTTATCCCATGCTTGTTTGGCGGTTGCACAATGTCGAATATGACCAAATTGAGCACGAGAGATGGCCGAAACAATTGCATTCCTCGCCTTTTTGTTCACCATTGTAGCAGTCACTTCACCGGTGGTCCAATCACTCTTTGGTTTCAATACCTTCTTGCCATCTACTGTTTTTGACGGAGCCTTCCATTCAAGAGTAAGGTAGTCAATGGCATTCAGATCCTGAGCATCCAAGAAAATCTGGAATTTTTCACTCTATGTTGCATAGTCAGTACCATCGAAAAATGGAGTAGCGTTGCAAGACAGGGATGTCCTATCTCGATCCATGGTGAGATTCCTCCCAGTATCAGTAAATCCTAGAGATCACTCTATGTATGTCTAGAGCTGACACTCTGATACCAACTGAAATTGATACCAGGCGGAATAATCTACAACAAACACAAACTCTTGTATATATGACTAGTCGAAATAATTAGTCAACTAGATACAAGTCTGTTACTGACAGTAAACACAGATATAAGACTTAAACTTAATTGACAAGGCAACACAACTAGTCAGATACAACACAGATTAAGTTTAATAACAATACACATGCACACAAAATATTTCACAGATCATATAACATGGAAGGAGCATGTAATATACTCAGTGACATAAGTAAGCACGATATATCAAATAACACACGTCAATTTGGTGCCCGGAAAAATCCCTAACTGGGTTAAAAAACCGGGGGACTCCCAGGAGTCCAGTCCACTAGTGATGAATAAGGTTCATACAAAGACAATCGCAACAAGCTCAATTCCTAGACTTATTTTGAGAGCAGCTTGTACCTTTGTACAACCTTATATTGCACCAAATGGAGATCTTTTCAGTTTTCACAAGAGGGCAACTTCATGTGTTGAGCTCATCATCTTGTGGCACCGAAACCAAGCATGAATCATGCAAATGATGTGAAGATATAAAAATGAAATGCAGCTGTGGATTCAAATAATAACAAGTCAGTTTCTCCAGTCAAAGAGTTGAAGGAAGAAACCAACTGAGAATCCTAAACTAAGGTCTATATGAAGATTTGGAAAAACTAAGTTTTCAGACCATGAACAATGCAAACTTTTTCTCAAAAGATTTGTGCAGGTTAACACAGATTTGATGCACGAAAAATGAGTTTGCAGCAAGGGTTTTAGAAGAACACAGAGAGGAGGCTCTAGGAGCTTAAGACACTCTCTTGAAAAATCTGATTTCTCTAACCCCAAAAAACAAATGAGCTCCCTCAACCCTATTAAACCAAGAAACACCCAAAAGACACTTGTCACATGTAAAAGCAATCTGAAATGATCAATGGTGAAAACTCAGTCTCGGGAGTGTGAACAGTGTCAGAGAGCCCATGTGGGTTTTCTTAAATTGTGTGCCAGTTCTTTCGTGAAGCAGACACTCTTATTGATTAGACGATATAACTAGTCAGAAAGACATAATAAACATGATGTGAAATGTATATGCATGTACCAACCTTTCTTGAGATCATACTTGGTTCTTCAAAGGTTCAGACTTCAATAGTACCATCCTAAGTCTAATCTAATTGAAATTCATCTAAGAGCTTGTGTGAATAAATATTACAAGTTTGACAAGGAAAGCCAAAAACACATAAAACTAGACTTCACAAAGTGTGTAGGTGCTCAATAGAGAGTGAGTTCATTGAATCCGATCAAACGAGAGTACTTGCATGGAGTTTTACATACATGTCAAGCAAGAAACTTTAAGCGTTGCAAAAATGTAAGTAATTCTCTGACCAGAGACACCACAATTGTCTTGTAGATAAGCCATTGGCTAAATTATCATGCAACATGAAGTGCTTGACTTATTCACAAAGGATATGAGTGTACACTGTACAACAAGGGATCTTTAACCTTCATTAAGAAAATGTATCGAGCGTGATTAAGGAAGGCATTCCTTATACATCTCAGTTGAACCATATACATTAGAGAAATCACATTAGAGGTTTGACATAAACTATCCATACCCTAATGATGTGATTAAGAGCATTGAGTTAGAGAAAGATTGAATTGAAATATAATTGCAACCGAATAAGTTCTCCAAACTATTCTATATTGGCTTGGGTAGTCCTGACACATGGCTAGATGCCACTTTTGACTTATGGGCCCTCTAGATGTCTAACCACATAGTCGTCGATGATTGAGAGAATTAAAACTAAGTTTAATTCATTAAGTGATTGTATTAGTACTAATCACCTCACTACCTTGCTAATTACGACCTAATGGATCACACATCGATACACTAGTGAATTGATATAGGTATGGAATGATGGAAACAATTAATTGGATTAATTCAATAGAGGTGTGATTAATTGGAGAGTCTTAATTAATCATATTAACGATTAGACGTAAATTTTGGGCCTTTAAATAGTTTCGGGTTTTTTAGGCCCATTGGACCTAAACTCATTGAGCTTACACTTGGACATAAGATGGCTTAAGTACCAAAAGCCTAAATAAAAGGCCCACATCCTATGTGGCCAGTTCTACAAGGGAAGGAGAGAGTGAGTCACTCACTTGGCTCATCTCTCTATATAAGGCAACACTTAGCCTTTCCTTCATTAGGGTCTTTGGTGGTTTAATCTAGAACAAGAGAGGAGAAAAGTCTCTCCCTCTCTAACATCAAAGGCTGGCCCTTGGGGAGAGATTGACTAGTCTCATTCTCTCTTCTAATCTCCATCATTTATTTCTCTACTCTAGAGGTGTGGTGAATTTAGAGGCTGCTTATTTTAGCAACTATGGAGAAAGCTAAGGAAGATGATCCATTAAGAAAGCTAAGGACACTACTACAGAAGAGTATTTTCCCGACAAAATCCCATTTGTTGCTCAAAGATAAAATTCATCATTTAAACATTTGGGCGACGAAAGTTTCGTCACCAACATGTACTCAGGCAAAGTTCGAGAAGCAAACCTTTGAACGACGAAATACAATTATTCGTCACGCAATAGACTTTGTGCGACAAATTGTGGGTCTGAAAAGCAACGATAATCTTCGCCTCTCTAAACTTATGGCGACAAAGAACTTCGTCGCACAAAGTAAAGGTGACGACATATATTCATTGCCCTAATCTTTACGCGATGAATGGTCTTCGTGTTAATCAACTTTGTGCGATGAAAGACGTCGTCAGGTAACTCAAGGTGCAACAAAAACTGGGTCTCGCATATTTGGTTTTCGAGTTTTTTTTTTTAATTTATAAATAGTTCGTTGTGCACACTTTTAGGTGACGGAAAGTGTACTAGCTTTAAGTTTTGGGTGACGACATAATTTTGTTGCGCAAAATATTTTTTAAATTTTTTTAAAATTATTTATTGTTTATGAAATTAGATATTTTAATTAGTTTAATGATTTGGTATTTAAAACACAAAAAAAGTATAATTAACAATGTACAAAAGCTATTTATATTATAGAAATGTACGTACGATTAGTAAAAAAAATTTATATTATCCTAATACAAAATGACTATGGAGGTGGCGGCTGGGAAACTATTGGGTGAGACGGCTGGGAACCCGGTGGCTAGGAATTTGATGATGGCATTAGAAATCTAATGCCGGACAACTAGAAGGCGTGTCAGATTTGGCTCATTTGGTTGTCCCGGGCCGCAAGATGCATCTTTAGGTGTTGAACTTCCATCGTCAACGTGGCGGCCTGTCTCGAGTTGGATCTGGAAGATGAGGAACCAGTCACGAAGTCTTGCATTCCCTATCCCCCGTAAACCCTACCAAGCCTCCATAGAGATTCACGAAGTCTTGCAAGGTTCTAAGGAGCATGAGAGCTTTCTTGGATGGGCCAATCTTGGCTCCAAATGGTATAAATCTCTCTTCCTTTCCTCATGTATAAATGTGATTTAAATTAGATACATCAACCATTAGGCCTATGCGTCTTGAAGGGGATTTAATTTAAAAATGTTAATTGCTTCCGTTGCCTTGCTTTAATTTTAAAGTATATATATGGATGCTAATCTAGTAAAATCTCACCCTATCAAACTCATGGTGATGAACAACATGAGTTTGCCAACAAGAGAACCTAATAGATTTGGGTTTAGATAGACAGATGGTGATACAGATATAAATCCCTATGACAGATTCCGTTAGACGAACAGACCTTGCAGTAGACAAATTCCATTAGGATGACATACCTTACAATAAATTCAGGTAGCTAGGCAGATTCATGCAGCAAGATTCAGGCAACAACAAAAACTAATATTGATGGTCGGGTCTATGGAAAGAAAGCATATAAACTCTCCCTATCACTAAACGATCGAGATTCTCATATTCCAACTGCAGCAATAAACAAACAGACAGTCCAATTTATCACCATATACACAATGTCACTCGAGTGATCACCAGTCCAAGCATTTGAGCGATCGTGGGCTTCAAAAACAACCAATAAAATACCAAAAGCAATCAACTATTAATTATTTTAGAATTGACTATTATTCTTTTCCTTTTCTTCTAGATTAACTGGTCTTCAGGTTCAAGAATCGACGGCATAGAGTAATTGATGATCAAGCACAAATGTTAAGAGAATCATTGGGTCCAATGGTTGAGCACAAAAAGACTCTAAGCCATGTGATTATATAGCTTAAAAGAAAATAAAACTTAGACAAACAAATTGAACAAAGAGCATCGTCGTGCTCATAATGTGTTAGAAATGAAATATACGAACAGAGAGAATAAAGAAACAGTGCAAGGTCACATAATGAATAAAATTTACAACAATGTTTATCATTTTCCTACTATTTTCATTGCTTTTGGAAAGAAACGAAATGCTATGAAGGAGAATCAATTTTGAATAACAAACTTCTATAAAAATAATCATTGGCCTTCTATTCCTAGTGGATTTGAGCCTTGTTGTCGTCACCAAAACCATGATCAGCTTGCTTAGTCTTCTTGAGCATGGCATTGGCTTCTTTCCACTTGTGGTATTTACCAAACAAGACCTCCATATCTTCAAGGGATCGACCCTGTGTTTCCGGATACAACGTATAAAAGAAGACCCAACCAAGCGCAGCAATTCCCGCGTAAAGAAAGAAGGCTCCCCCAATCGTGATGGCCTTATACAATGAAATAAAAGTCATGGAGATGACCCCGCTCGTCAACCTGTTTACGGCCACTCCCATACTACACCCTTGCGCGCGCAACTGCAACGGAAAGATCTCAGAGCTGTAGACCCACGTGATGGGTCCCAATCCGATGGAGAAAAATGCCACGTTGAATAGTACCATGGCGATGCACAACGCGACGGCCCATGGGACCTTGCTGTGGGAATGATCGACGACCGTAAGACCCACACCGAGCAGCGTAAGAGAAACTATCATTCCACCCACGCTGCTCAAAAGCAAAGGACGACGTCCGAACCGATCAAGTTGAAATGTTGCCACCAAGATGGCAATGGTCTTGACAAATCCAACTGCCACGGTTGCAAGTAGCTTGTCATTGTAGGAAGTGATTCCCGCCTTCTCGAAGATCCTGGGGCTGTACAAAACCACAGAGTCTATACCCGATAATTGTTGAAAGAAGTGGATACCAAGGGCTGCTATTAAAATATGGCGAACAGCCGGCGTGGGACGGAGGAGCAATTCCTTCCATATGCCTTCACCTTGGCTGCGTTTAGAAACCTGAACGACCTCATCCTTTGAGTCTTTGGGGATTCCTGCAGCTTCTTTAATGTCGTCTAGTCTTTGTTGCGATTCCTCTTCAGAAGCTGATGTTTTATTTAGGACCCGCTTGGCGTCTCCGAGTCTCCCTTGCATGACGAGCCAGCGTGGCGACTCGGGCATGGCTAAAACGCCGAGGGCCAGAAAAATTGAGGGAATTGCGCCGATGCCGAGCATGATCCTCCAGTTCAAGTGGATTGGGAGCTTGGCTAAGGCAAAGTTGGATACGTACCCCAATAATATACCAACGTTAACAAACACCTACACATTTTCAAAATTGTTAAGTCTACTAATATAAACTCCACATGCACACACATGAGAGGTTTACGGAACATCAACTTACAAATACGTACGTGCCTATATTTACATAAACATATTAACTACGTGCCTATATCCCATGTTTTTAGACTATATTTTGTAGATCACGTGATGTGACGGTTGATGTTTGGATATATTCTTTAATGATTTAAACAAGAAATTCAACCATCAACTGCCGCATTATGTGGTCTACAAAACATGATTTAAGTAGATGGTCTTTTTAGCATCACCCATATATATAGTTTCCTATAATGATTTTTCGAAAAAAGCTTCCAAGACTTTATTATATGATAATTAACATAACATGGTAATGTGACAAACCTCGGGGAAAGATGTGAGGAAGCCACGAAACGAGGCCGGAGAGATCTCGGCGGTGTAGACAGGAGCTATCATAAGAGCGTAGCCAACTCCAATTCCGGCAATGAATCTCCCGAACATGAGGAAGGCGTAGTTGGGGGCAAAGCCCATGAGAAGAGCTCCAATAAAGAAGATTGTTCCCGCAAGTACTATGGTGTACCGGCGGCCAATCCAGTCGGAGGTTCTACCAGCAAGGGCGGAGCCAATAAGAGAGTATATGTTCAAAGTACCGTTAAGAACTTCGACTTGAACGTCGCTGATCTTGAGGTTTTCTTTGATGAAGAGTGACGCTCCACTCATTACACCAATATCTGTATATAAAAGTGAAATCAGCATGTATTGCACACGTGGAGAAGTTTCTTTCTAAACAAATTGCAATTTGAATATAATATTAAAAATCCAGTAAGATGATAGAGAATGAGTTTTTAAGGAACAATTACCATAACCCAGTAAGATTGAAGTCATTGAAGCCAAAACGGCACAGGCAACAGCGAACTTCTTTGTCTTGGGTTTCTTTGGGGGATCAAAGTCTGCAATACTATTTTGGGGTTGGAAAGAGACGACTTTGTTTTCTACTCTCTGGTCAGCCATCTCCATCCCTGGAGCTAGATAGATAGATCGATAGACAGACAGACAAAAGGATAACTTATCAGAGATGAATGAAGAGATCACTTAACAGAGAGAGAGAATTTGATATGGAGAATTAGCTATCAATCAAGTACTATTTATACAGATTAGTTATATCAATTGTCCGAAATGTTGTAGTCTAGGGAAACAAACACCGTTTTGGATTACTGGAACCAATCCATAAATGGTTTGGATTTATTTTCGTTTTGCATTACTGGAACCAATCCATAAATGGATTTGGATTTATCTTAATTCTAGAGCGTAACCTAGTCAGTTCTTAACTACCAAAGCAGAAAATTTAAAAACTCTGACTGATTCCATATTTAATGCCATTTCAGGTACGCAACTATACATGCTCAAAAACTGTAAGATATGGTTTCAAATAAGTTAAAGTTGCTCAAAACTTATGTGACTCTAATTGGTTCACTTTTTACAGTCCCAAAACAGTAAGTCTTGGACTAAACCAAATCAAACTGCAATTTTATTTTTATCTCCTAGAAGATGGTTACTATTTTTCGTTATGGGTTTATCAAATAACAACTATACCTGTTTTAAATTTCAATGTAAAATTGGCTAATCTTTTTTTACTTAAGCAACAACATTAAATCCACTTCAGCATTGCTATCATGGAAAGACATTGTTGCATGATTAAAGCTAGTGGTAAAGCAAAGAACTGTTGTTTTCCTCAAACATGAACTTCACTTAAAAGGGCATAGGATTTCTAATACAACCCTCATAATAAAAGACCAAAAGCTATTTGTCAAAAAAAAAAAAAACTTGAACTCTTGTTTGTGAGCTTAAGAGTGTGATTTATGTATGCTAATTAAACTGATATATAGTTCAAAATAGCATTACGAAAGTTATTTTTTTGGGTAAATAATATGTGAAATAGGTTGGGTACGGAATTAGATTAATGAAATTGGATATTTTGTTTTAAGTTGTTTGTGAAGCTGCTTTGTTAGTGAAACTTTTCTGATTTTCTGTTTGTTAGCAAATCTGTGGTCTACTAACTTAATTTTTATGCATTGTGTATTTTTATGGTATGCTTGATACAGATTAGCAACGGCACAAAGAAGACAAAAAGGCTTATTATTCAGGTTTCACACCGTGTATGGAGAGGATGAATGACCAAATAAGAGATGAGCATTTGGAAAATATGCTCCATATAAATAAAAACAGAAAGAAAAAGAAGACAAACACAGATCCACTCCGGTATTGCTATCATGAAAAGATATTGTTTTCAATATATTGGGTTTATCAAATAACAAATATACTTGTTTTAAATTTCAATGGCTAATCTTTTTTTTAATTAAACAACAACGTCAAATCCACTCCAGTATTGCTATCATGAAAAGATATTGTTGTGAATATATTTATTAAATAGAGAAAAAACATTTCAAACACAGATCGGGACGATAAGAACCTTAACCCCTCATAGAAAAATAGAGCTCATTCAGCCAGTACAATCTAAGAGACCAGAACAATATAGAGAAAAACTGACAAGCACAAGCACTAAAACTAGTGAAAGAACTGAAAACGAGAAATCAAGCCTCATTCTATCCACACAAAGAAAACAAAACATTAAGAAAGGTTATGAATGTGAAGAAATCTTCACAATAAATTGTTTTGTATTTCTTGAGTTTCAATTTACACAAGTATGCTTTACATATAGAAAAGAAAGAGACAATCCAGTTACCAGAATGACTTCTAGTGACCGGGTAAATCTACGCATAGAAAAGAACGAAACAACCCAGTTACTAGAATGACTTCTAGTGACCGGGTAAACCTACGCTTCAATCTAATCCTTAAATTAAGGAGATTACACTAATACCAATACACGCCACTAATCAGTCATCTTCCTTTAATCAAGGGAAGATGACTGGTGCAGACAGGAGAACACTCATGTACAGAAAACGTCAGCGCAGCAGGGAGCACGCAGAAGTTCAGTGGACAGAGGAGCCAACCCGATGAGGGTTATACAGCCAACCCGATGAGAGCACAACCAATCCGATGAGTAAACAGCAACCCGATACATCATTCAAACCATCCCGATGTGCCATGCAACTATTTATTTATGTATTTCAACAGTCCCCCTCAAGCTGGATCTAGTAAGTTAGTAGATCCAAGCTTGCTTAAAAGACGATGTAGATGAACTGATGACAGTGGTTTGGTGAAAAGATCTGCAAGCTGATCATGACTTCTTGTAAAAACAGTGCTGATAACTTGAGATTGAACTTGATTCCGAATGAAATGGCAATCCACCTCAATATGCTTTGTTCTCTCATGGAACACCGGATTAGCAGCAATGTGAATAGCTGCCTGATTGTCACACATAAGAAACATGGTGCAGAACTAGGAAAACCTAGGTCAAAGAGCAAACCTTTAAGCCATATTAATTTGCACGCCGTGACCGCCATTGCCCGATATTCCGCCTCTGCACTTGAGCGAGCAACAACTTGTTCTTTCTTGCTCTTCCAGGTGACGAGATTTCCACCAACAAATGTACAGTAGCCAGTTGTAGATTTTCTATCGACTTCATTCCTTGCCCAATCTGCATCTGTATAGCCGGAAATATTAGTAGACTGATTGTTCTTCATGAGAATTCCTCGACCAATGGAACCCTTGAGATAACACAGGATTCTTTTGACAATGTGCATATGATGCACAGTAGGTGCATGCATGAACTGACTGACCATGCTAACAGCATAGGTAATATCTGGTCGAGTGATTGTGAGATAAATGAGTCGTCCCACTAGTCTTTGATAGTGCTTTACATCCGGTATGGCCTCTCCATCAACGTTGAGCTTCAGTTTGCAGTCAACAGGTGTGGTGGCAGGCTTGCAATCAAGCATTTTTTCTTCCTTGAGTAGATCCATCACATACTTTCGTTGATGAATAAACAATCCTTTGGAGGAAGTTGCCATCTCTATTCCCAGAAAGTACTTCAACCTCCCCAAATCCTTGATGGCAAAAGTTTGCTGTAGTGTCTGCTTCAGGTCTGCAATTTCTGCAGCACTATCTCCAGTGAGGATCAAATCATCAACATATATAAGAACCACAAGTTTCCCTTTCTCATTTGTGCGGACAAACAGGGAAGAATCAGCATTACAGTGTGTGAAACCGATCGTGGTCAGCTGTTACAACCCGTCCCAAAATTTATGTGAAATGACCAAAATACCCCTAGGGTCAATGTTGACTTTTGTTGACTTTTCGTGACGACTTGTGAAAAATTATTTCTTTACATATTCTTGATGTACTCGTCGATACGAACGCGTGGAGGCAAACGGAACTCAATTCGGAGTTAAAACGAACGTTTTAAGAAGCTTTAAAGTGTAGGGGCATTTTGGTAATTTTCCACTCCGTGTGTGGGAATTAGGGTTTTTGGCTGACTGCACAGCAGCCAACCCACCCCAATCATTCTGCACGTTTTTCCTTCCCTCTCTCTCTCTTTCCCTCCCATTTTCTCTCTCGGCCAAAGCTACACCGATAAACCCTAATCTTGGTTGAATCACAAAATCACCAAACCGTCGCCCAAAATTCATACCAACGTGATCCTCTCGTCTTTCTGGACGAGGCTGTGATTTCAGATTCTTCAAACTCGAACCCGATCGTTCAAACCGACGTCGGAACGGTTTAGGCAAACTGTCCGTCCATTTTCTGTGCAAACCCGACTAAGGTAAGCCTCGAGACCAATACCATTGGTTTTATTGGATTGAGTAGGTTCGATTTGATATAAAGAACGTCCAATTTGGTGCAGTTTTGAAGGAGAACGGAATTAGGGTTTCCCGAGGCTTTCCGGCCAATTTCAGGCCATCTGCGGCCACTTTTCCGGCCTCAAATAGGTATAAAAATATTCTACTCCTCAATACCTTCATTTTGATATATGGCATGTCAAATTTGGACAAAGAATGAAGAAGTTATGAATTTTTGAAGTTTTGGATTAATTTCGGAAAATTTCCAGAAATTCCGGCGAACCAGGCGGCGGAGGACGGCGGCGCCGGCGGCGGCTCCGGCGACCGGCGCGAGGAAGGGGACGACGGAATATTCCCTTAACGGCAACGGAATATTCCTAACGGCGTCGGAATATTCCGTCCAGAAAAGGTATATTCCGTTAACTTTAACGGCGCTGACGTCAGCAGGCGCGTGGCTGACATCAGCCGCGCGTGGGACGGCGCGTGCAGGCGCGTGGGGCGCGTGGGTGACACGCGCCAGCGCGTGAAGACACGCGCCAACGCGTGGACGCGTGGCGACACGTGCCAGCGCGTGCCGGCGCGTGCCAGCGCGTGGCCGGCGCGTGAAGCCACTTTCCGGCGCGTGGTGGCGCGTCCGACCGTTTCCCGGCGCGTGGCGGCGCGTGCGGCGGC
This sequence comes from Gillenia trifoliata, assembly GCA_018257905.1. Classification (NCBI taxonomy): domain Eukaryota; kingdom Viridiplantae; phylum Streptophyta; class Magnoliopsida; order Rosales; family Rosaceae; genus Gillenia; species Gillenia trifoliata. Next base: position 21,051,666 of record CM031080.1, read on the forward strand.
GCACGGCGGCGGTGGACGGCGGCTGTAGGGTTTTCGGGCTCCGGAAATCGTTTTTCGAGCCCGTTTTCGCTAAAATAGTATTATTTTTGGGGTATTTTTCTATTGGGCCTATTTTTAATTTATTTTAGGGAAGGTCTAATTTGTTCCCTAATATTAAATAGGTAATTCTTCGACTCCGCACACCAAGGAGGGCAACATCGAGGGAGATTTCACTCCCGATCACCTGTGAGTGGACATTTATTTTATTAAATGGTTTCTATGATTTAAAATGTTTATGATTTTGATTTTATATGATTTTAAAGTGGCTTTTAAAGCATGTCTACTTATATATATTTATTTATAAATATATAGTAATGAAAACCAACATGGTATATAAAAGAATCACACAAAACGCTGAGGAATACCAAACACCGCATAAGTCCAATACGTTAATCAATAATTTCGTACCAGTACCACACATGGAAGTCCCGAAGCGAGCACCACACCACCCGAAGCCACACAAGGGGCCTTTTCCCCATAAACAACAACAATAAACGTGAAGACAAGCTTATGGCACTCAAGGCATTTAATTTAATAATACCCCGAGCACAGTGCGTGGTGACCATACATGTGAGAACTGTCCTAATGGCCATGAGAACGGTACTACAACGTAGTGAAAGCATAACAGTGTGTTTGGAAAACATATATACATACTCATATGTAAATAGGAACCAAATCCCATTTATAAATCCCATATATCAAATATTGTACAATAATCATTCTCCCAAAACCATATAATAAAATATCAATTCGTATTTATAAGAGAAATATCATATAAACCATTTTATATTATAGAACATAGAAGATAATTATCTCAAATCACCAAATAACTATTTATCAATATAAATCTACCACAAATAAATCACTTAGGTAGCACAAATCATATCTATTAAGCATATATATTTATAAAGCAACATATATATAAACATGCTTAAAAGTCATTTTAAAAACCATATATAATCATAAAACATAATCATTCATAATCATAGAAACCATTTTATAAAGTAAATGTCCACTGATGTGATCAAGGAATTTCTATGCAGTAGCCTCTGTGTATGGAGCCGAAGAATTACCTATTTAAAGTTAGGGATAAATTTTCAGAACTTCCCAAAGATAATTAAAAATAGGCCTTAAAGAATCCCCCAAAAAGATATGAATTTTTAATAAAAACTGGCCTGTAACAAATTCGGCCCCGAAACCCTACCGCCCGTCCACCGTGGGCCGCCAGCTGCGGCGCCGCGCACGCGCGCTACGCGCCGAAACGGTCAGAAACCCTCCACAAGGCCGGGAAACCCCCACGCGCTCTTTCACCCGCTGCACGCGGCCGGAAACTCCCGTGGGACAAGGCCCACACGCGGCCGGAAACCAACCCACGCTGCGGCCATCGCGCCGCGAGTGGCTTCACGCGCCGCACAGGTCTCACGCTGGGCCGCACGCACGCCACGCGCTGGCACGTGGTCCCACGCGCCGGGCGCGTGTCCCCACGCCGCTCACGCGCCCTAATGCGTTTTTGCCGACGCCAATTAGGTGGCCAGCCGCCGACGCTACCACGCGCTTCACGCGCTCGGGCCAGACGCTGCCGAAGATTGCTAGCGTTAACGGAATATACTTCATTGCTAACGGAATATTCTGCCGTCCCTTCTTGCCGGGCGTCGCTTGAGCCTCCATTGCCGCCGCTGCCGCCGCCTGGGGTTCGTTTAATCGAAAATTAAATACCGATTATGTCCCAAAACTTGAAAATTGGTGATCTCTTCATTCTCCTTGTCCAAAATTGACGTGCCATATATCAAATTGAAGGTATTGAGGAGTAGAATATTTTTATACCTATTTGAGGCCGAAAAAGTGGCCGGAGATGGCCTGAAATTGGCCGTGGAAAGCTTCGGGAAACCCTAATTCGTTCCTTCCGACATCGCATCAAAATTGACGTATTTTAGGCATGAAATTGAACTCATCAACCAACAAACCAATGGTAATGGTCTCGAGGCCTACCTGGTCCGGATTGCATAAAGCCGACAGAACAAATACTTAGTCTCTCCGCTCCGACGTCGCTTGAACGAACGGGTTCGAGTTTGAAGATTCCAAGATCACAGCCTCATTCAAAATGACGGTGAGATCACGTTGAAGAATTTGGGCGACGTTTGGTGGTTTTGTGATTCAACATGATTAGGTTCGTCGGGTTCGTGGTTCGCAGAGAAAATGGGAGAGAAAAGAGAGAAAACGTGCGCAAAGTGAGTAGGAAGGGTTGGTCACTGTGCGGGGCCACCTAAAACCCTAATTTCCACACACGGGAGGGAAAATTACCAAAATGCCCTTACACTTTAAAGCCGTGAAACGTTCGCTTGAACTCCGAACGTCCCGCTTGCGCCCACGCTGCTCGTATCGCATTTGTGCACATCAAGAATATGCAAAGAAATAATTTTTTCACAAGTCGTCACGAAAGTCAACAAAAGTCAACATTGACTCTAGGGTATTTTGGTCATTTCACATAAATTTTGGGACGGTTGTAAACAAGGTGAGTCAAGTCAATTTTCCTGCTTTTTAGCACCATAGGGAGATCGAACCCCACCAACCTGGAAACTCTGGATGAGGTAAGCTGTCGTAAGGATACGGTAGATGACCGTAACCCTTGGAATACCATGTATCATGAGGGATCGAGTTTTTCCAAGAGATCCCCGTTTTTTCTTTCTGCACACCATTCTGTTTGAGGAGTACCTACGCGCTGTTTATGAGCCGATGCCATGTTCACTTAGATAAATGAAAGATATTGTTTGATATGAACTCAGTGCCATTATCTCGATCGAAAAAATTTTGACATTTGATTGAAATTGGGTTTTAATGTGAATGAAATAACTTTGAAGATATTGAAGACTTCATTTTGACTTCATTAGATAAACAAACTAAGTCCTCGTAAAGTCATCCACAATAAGATAAAGCATCTAAAACCTTCCATTGATTCAATAGTAGGACCCTACCACATCACTCGTGGGTGGTATAAGTTCAAACGGTCATATGTCGAAGTTTGGGATTTGCCGAATGGCAATCTAGTGGATTTCGACAATTTGTATGTTTATTACCGAGGGCTTGGTATAAACATTTGGAAAGATTTTTGACATTACAAACCTCGAGGGGTGAGCTAGTCTCCTATGCCATAACTGGTTTTCATCTATGGACTTTAACTCAGCTTGCAAGGCTGATTTTTTGTGTGAGCCTGCACAGATAATAAAGTCCATTTATGAAGACCCCTTCACCAATCATCTTCTGGTGAGAATATCCTACAAATATTACATCAATGATGAAAAATTGCACGATAATTTAAACTGTTGGTGATTTTCCCAACAGACAAACAATTGGGAACGAAAAGATGGTACATATAAGGTACTTGAAGGTGTTTTGCTGAAAATGTTAATTTCTCCAAGGCCTAAAACAAGAACAGTTTTTCCATTTAGATAACATATTACATGTGACGGTTTTGAAAAAGATTTAAAACCTTTAAATTTTTTATTTTGTTTGTCATATGACTGCGGCACCATAACACTATCCAACAATCTTTTTCAATACTAGTTAATAATGCAGTAGAAAAAGCTTGTAGAATACATGGTGCCTCATCGGGTATTCTCCCGATTTAAAGGAATTCTCCGCAAATCTTCTCAACATAGGTCAATACGCTGTCTCCTTCACCATTAGCTGACCCAAAAGCACCTTCACGTCCCTTCCTCGTAAGTAGTCTGCAAACCTGTTGATGAGAGGCTAGATTAGCCGTGAACCCAGCTTGATCCATGGGATGTGGAGGAAGAAGGTTGAACAGCAAGAACTTGAGCCCCTCAAGTGACTTTGCTGAAGTACAAATGCAGATTTTTCCTTGGTGAACTTGGGTTTAAGCTCTGGATGGAGTTCCCCAAATACTTGTTATCTTCATGCTCAACAACATTGCAGTGTTTGGTGTGGGAATCTGCCATTGGTACACCTTTGCTTCAAGATAGTATGAGACACGACGACGAGACTCCGTCATCCCTGGCTTTATTCAATGCTCATTACCTTCTCGTGCTTCTTCTCTCCTAACTATAGCACAAATATTGTTGAAGGAAGGTAATTCTGGCCATCAGAATGTGGTTTCGGTCCCCGTAGTCCGGCTCAAACTTCCCAAAGAACCGGCAGATTCTCGTCTCTCCCTTCCGCTCTTGAGTCGCACCTGTGATCAAGCATGGTATGTGGAAGATACACATCCAACTCATCTACAGGGTTTTGAGCTCTGAGATGTTGAACAAGATTTACCTTTCATGGAGTTGTCTTTCTTTTAGCTGGAACACTCGCCAAGATAATTTTTTGCTCGTATTTTTCCTTCAAGTTTTCCATAATTCTTGAGAGGAATTAGAATAAATAAAATCTCATAGCTATATGCTTTCCATGGTGTTAAGTAGAGAGAGATAACCAGTTGATCTTGCACAACCATCCACTGTATAAAGGCGTGTAGGTCGTCTGGAACTTCCATGCCTATTTACGAAACCGGCTTTCCTTACCTCCAAGGGCCAATGAAACAATGACCATGGTGTGGTAGATAATTAAACTGTCTAAAGAATTGTCTGAACACAGTCGTTGGTTGGTGTTTACCTCAAATTCTTGAGTGGTATCTGAGTAGGTAACATTTGAGTTTGAGTTTTCCTCTCACCCCATGCATCCTTCCTGCCCATTTTGAAGAGTCACTTGCAATTGAAAAAAATTTTAGAGTCAGCAGATTGAACTTGCTCATACTAAGGAAGAAATCTTCACAATGAATTGTTTTGTATTTAGGTTTCAATTTACACAAGTATGCTTTGCATAGAAAAGAAAGAAAACAACCTGGGCTTAACAGAATGACTTCAAGTGACTAGTAAAACACGACATAAAAGAAAGAAAAACAACCCAGCGGGCCGGTAATGACTTAGTGATCTGGTAAAACCTACGCTGTAACCAGACCCTAACATGGAGATTACATCAATAACAATACACGCTTACATTAATCAGTCATCTTCCTCCTTTAATCAAGGGAAGATGATCGGTAAGGCATGCTGTAACACCATGGCTGTGCAGTGTCGTCACAGCAGAGCACGCAGAGTTCAGCGGGATGTGCAGGAGTCAACCCAATGAGGGTTATACAGTACCAACCCGAAGGAGAGCACAACCAATCCGATGATGTTACAACTGATACACTGATTTAACCATCCTAATGTGCATGTCATCATCCCATGTACTATGAATCAAGCGATTTATGTATTTTACTGCAATAAAACTTTAAAAAGCATCCGTTGTTAAATAAAGCTGCCTTTCTCAAATTAACTTTAGAGTAAAAGTGAAAAGTGGTAATATCAACTTGAGAAAATTTATTTTCCATTGCCAAAAAATGTGAAACAAGAACCTAAAACGATTAATTTATTACCTCATAAAACAATTCCCAACCATATAGATTGGTCCTTACCATCAATTGGAAAAGGAATTTTTGATACTTCAGCGTATTGCAATATCCAAAGATGGTGACAAACATCAATGATAAAGTATATGGCAATCACTTAGGGGCAAAAGCAGGTGCTATGGCCGTAGCCCAAATCCTTCAATGATGGTATCCTGACCTAATACCATCACATTGAAGGAATTTGACACAGACCACACCCCATACCCATGTAGATACCTAGTTCAAACGTGTCACAACACTTGAAGCAGGATTTGCAGAAACTATTTTATACATGACAACACTTAAATTATACAATTTAAATTGTTAAATAGTTTATAATTGGTCATGTATGCTCCAGCGTAATCAACATAAGGCAATGAAAATAACAATAGAGTCAAGTTCTAAAATTTATCCATAACAAGGATGGATATTATTAAAGAAATTGAATGAAAGATAAACTCCTACATTATCGGATGGAAACCAGGAGTCGCCACGCCACGCCTCAATGTCACATGAACACACCGCTACTAGGTCCCTAAGGGGGCACAAAACATAAAGGTGTGAATTGACGAAAAATAAAGTTTTTCTAAAGCTCTTTTCTTTTTGAATATAGTAACCCTTGTTTGGAAACCAGTATAAATAAAAATCATACTACATACATTTTTGGTCAAGCAACCTCATCGAGTGCAGTAGAAAATAATAAATACAGATACCTTCTTGTAGGAAGTTTTCCTGTCTCGCCATGGTTACTCCCAGAGAAATTCTTCGTTAGGAAATCTGGGATGCAATTATGAATGCCTTTGATGTATCTAATGTCAAAATAAAAATGCTAATATTGATTGCCATCGTGCGTAATCGTTTTGGTGCAATGTTTTGAACATCTTTTCTGCAAACATGCTTATCGACTTCACAATCAACTCGACCAAAACCTTTGATTTAATAAATATCTTGAAATTTACTAATACATAGTAATAGATAAATTTATTAGGTATAATATAGATTATTTTTAGTTGACTTAAAATGACTGAATGAAACGAATAATTTGTCTATTGAACCAGAGGCTGACCATTTGAGAATACTAAGCCAATTTTGGGAGGCGTTTGTTTCAAATAACTTTGAATGACTGCTGGAATGCCAAGACAAGGAAGTAAGTCTAACATGGAGTTTGACGGTTTTGACTATGGATGTGTGTTTATTGACCATGGTGAGGGCGACTCTTTCAACCTCAAACAAAAGCTTACATCGCGTTCGAGGTTAGGATAAAATTCGCAACATAATTTAGGAGAACCTAAAAATGCTGTACTGTTTCTTGGTCTCAGAATCACAGTGGGAATTTGTCTCGCAACTAGATTACTCTCGATCTATTGGTTATTGTAACCAAGAAATCTAACATTTGACCGGAATAACTTCTGATCTCGTTGTAGAAACAACTAAACCATTTGACTTAATGATTCCTCGAGGAACATATGGAGATGTTTTCAATGCTCATCAATTGACTGAGTAACTCAGAACATCATCAATATAAACAATTGTAAAATGACTATATTGATTGAATATTTCATTCATAATATTCAAATTCACTGGTGCGTCTAAGCCCAAAGGGCATCACGTTCCACCTGTAGTGACCGAAGGAGTGACAAATGCAGTTTGTATTTATCATCCTCATGAATCAATTTACAAAATCCGTGACTTCACATCAAATTGATGCACCCCGCTTGACTAAGTTGTTTAATTAAATCACTTTTACTTGAATTGATACCAACCATTCCAACACTGTTGAGAGGTTTGTTGATAACTAATATTGACTCCTCTTTCTAATTCAGCGTTCTTCCAACATAAAAGCCGGACAAGACCAGGATTTACTCTTTCTAATAATTCATTTACTAAGAAGATCATGAATTTATTTTTTACGTAATTCCATAATCTCGTGACTCATTTGATAGGTCGTGCCTTAGTATGTATTCTATTTTTCACTAAAATCCTTAATGTAAGGTAATATTACTATTTCATTAAGCTCTATGCCAAAAGTTGCTAGGTATGTCGTAACAACGTGGCTGACTAATTTTTCTTGAAAACATGCAATGCTATCAAGCAATGATTTACTAGTTAATTGTTCTTCACTCCTTGTAATTGATTTCTCTTTGAGAAATCGAATTTACTGTGACTTTGGCTAATCAAATTGACTGCTTTTAAATACTCGTCACTAAAGTTTTAATTTTTGAAATATGTTTCGCGCGTAAAATCAACAAATTTGACTTTTTCCTAGCATGCGTGTAGATATGCATAATTATGATAAACTTTGAATGGATAAAAAGTAATGCAATAAAGGGTAATCCCAATATATTGGATTGCTACTTTAATTAAAATAGCTGGGTTTAATGTAACGCAGTTCGCCAAAATGTGCCTTGGCATTTTGTACTTCTAACTGCATGGTGACTCGACACAAGGCCGCTAAGAACTGCTGTCTTGTTGAAAATATTTAGTGGGATCAACTCCCTTCTGAATACACCAAGTCGGCACTGAATCAATCAAAGGACAGCTTCAAGCTGAAAATCCTCAATAATTATTTTCACTTTAGAATACCAGCTTCTAGATTCTAATTTTAGCCTGTAAAGTCCTAACACTAATTCGTGAGTTGACTGTGACTTAGACTCACAAATCAACCTAACGAAGTGAACTCAAATGCAGTTCTTCTCCGGGATTAATGTTTACCCTTAATGGTTTGTGTCTCAAGGTGACTAAGGTGTGGCCTTATTTCTACATTTTCCGACTTTAACAAACCTATTTCTTTGATTTTATTTACTGTAAGTCTCTAACTATGACTTCTTCTTTGGTTTACTAAACTGCTCTAAGTTGAACTCAAGACAAATTTTTAGATTTGTCCTGTGGGCTGACCTGCATAGTATCTTCTGGGTTACTAATTTCTAAGTTTCTTACAGTAAAATCGTTTTAACTCAGGGTCATCTATTTTTTACTATTTAACTGATAAAGAAGATTCTTCCTGCTTTTGTTTATTACACGATATACTTTACAAGAAGCACTCAAGATAACCCACGACTGGGGTGAGGATGGTGCCGTAGGTTGATTGACTAGAGGATGAACTATAATATGAATTTCTTCCAGATTGGATTGGGATCAGTGTCTCTAACTCTAGAACTGATTAACTCGATTTTTCTTCCTTAGATTTTCACGACTATTGGTTTTCTAACTCCACACTTCTGTTAGCATAGTGCCCAAATTTATCACACTTATGTAACACTTCCTTCTCTTTTGGTCAGTGTTCTTTGATTGTTCCTATTCGAAGTAATTCTTCTTCCATTTACTGGGTTTGAGTTTCTTTCGTAAACTTATTAGATTCAAAATTCTTATTTCTTGAATTCAATCTATACTTAATGCGTTTGTAACTGGATACTTACATGTATGCTTGTAGTCCCAGAACTTTCTTTTACTAGATGGGGCCATATAGGAGGCAACCCATACTGTTCACAATTACAAAACAACTTAGTAAACTTAGGACAATATAAAAATAGTACTTTGACAGCACCGCGAATTAATTTTAATCAACTAGAAAGTCATGTTAGCCTACACGAAAGTTATCACAATAAATAGGTTCCTTGACAGAGAAAGAAATTCGAGCGGAGAAAGAGAGAGAGCAATCATAGAGACAGAGGGGAGGAAACTGTAAGTTTATCAAGTAAACTTTGAGTCATCTATAATGAGTAGATTATTTGATCTAATTTGTGTGTATATATATATAACAAGAATATCACAAGGTATATAAGCAATCACCTATGTACATGCCGACCTCCTCCAACCCCCGTACATGCTCTTCTTTACGTTATAATCATCACTTTTGCAATTCTAGTACCACACCTCCATGTGCTTCCACGCGATCATGCACGTCACACACCCAAGTCTTTTACAAGCTGAGGGACTTCCTACAAAATAATGAACAATAAATGTAAAGACAAGCTTGCACTAAGGTGTTTACTGGATACCCCCGAGTATAGTGCAGACCCATACATGTGAGACTTGACTTACTACCGTGAGACAAGATTAAAACGAGAGCATACCAATGGTGAAAACAAATACATTTGTTGGTGTAAAAATGTATGATCATGCCCAAGTAATAAATAAATAATATCTCAAGTAATAAATATATATAGGGCATGATCAAATAAAATTTAAAATAATTTAATAAAACAATGTCCACTGCTGTACTGTGTGTAATCCTCCCAGGTGTCGTGCTCTCGGTTGTCTAAATTCAGTGTTGCCCTAAATAGTATGTAAGAACATAAATTAAAAAGATTTTCTTCAAAAATAAAATAACTCTATAACCAAAAGAATTCAAAAATATTGTTGTAGAAAAATAGGCTTGAAAATGATTCCTGTGAGTCCAAGATTATGTTCGTCATATGCGCTCGCCTACATCGCTACCAAAGGTCTTCTCACGCTGCCGTGCGTTTGCCACGCTTCTCAACGGTACAAGCTATGCGCTTCTCTACGTACAAGACATATGCGCCGTTAGGCGCTTCATACTTCGCTATTAAAGTTAACGGCGCTGGCTGCTAACTTTTTTAACGCAAAGATTTGAATTTCAATGGCGTTAACTTCTAACGCCGTTAGTCGGGCTTAACAAAATATACCTGGAACTAATGGTATATGATGATGCCGTAAGGAATATTCTCACCGCGACGGAATATCCTCGCTTTCTTCCTCTCGCCAGTCATTTGAGCCGGCCGTCAGCTGCCTGGTTTGTCGGAATATGGAAATGTTGGCCGGATTCGTCCCTCTCACTCTCTTGGTCTAGCTTGAAGGAAAATATTTGAATTACAAGTTCATTTGAGCAACACTTAAGCATGCTATTAACAAATTAAAGGCTCTTAGTTAGTATATTAGTACTCAAAAACAAAACTTTGCTCATGACTTTTGAAGCCTAAATGTTGTGAACCAAGACACTGAAGGGAAATTATGAGATTTGTATGGGATTTCTAATGACTAGCATGCATAAGCAATTCAATATTCATATGCATAAGCAACGGAAGCAATTATATCAAAGCAATAGTCATGCAAATCCCCTTCAAGAAGCATAGGTTTGTATTTGATGCATCTACTAAAATTGAAGAACAAAGTGAAGGTGTAGTCTTATACCTCTTGATCTAGCTTTTAGACCAAGGATGGACCACCTCCAAGCTTTCTCTTCTTGGAACTCCTTCAGCCTAACCTCCCTCCTTGCTTGCTCCACCTTGACCAAATGGAACTCCTCTAGGTTCTCCTAGTCCCCAAAGTTGAAGACCTCTAAGGATCCACACCCACCAAGTGATGGAATGGATGATGGATCACCAAAAGAAAGGGAGATGAGTAGCTATCCTTTTTCTTGGGATGGCCGGCTGTTTTAGTGAGGAAGGAAGATATATTTTTCTTCTCTTTGGTTGACAAACTCAATCCAAAGCCATACCAAGTTATGGTATGAAGTATGGTGATGTTCCACTTGTGAAAGTTTCATTAAACTTCCATATATATAAAAGAGGTGAGTCAACATTTGACTCCACTCACTCTCTCTCATTCATAGCCGGCCATTGAGTGTATATTGGGCTTTTGGGCTTTTATAATATCAAGTCATCTTATGCTTGAATAAAAGCCCAAAGAGGTTTTGGACCCAATGGGCCCAAATGAACCCGAACTTTTCATAAAGCCCAAAACGATCTTTTATCGCTTCTATGATTTCATTAGACTTTCTAATTGATCATAACACTCAATTAATTCAATTAATTATTTCCATCATTCATATGTGGTTCCACCACAAGAGTGTATCGGTGTACAATCATTTTAGGTTCTAATTAGCAAGGCAGTGAGGTGATTGGTATCAATCCAATTGATTAGTTTTAATCCAATCATCTAGTGAATTAAAAACTTATTTTAATTCTTTATCTTCTTTGATGATTACAAATTTAATCATCCATAAGATCCCACAAGCCATGAGTGACATCTAAACATATATCATGGCTACCCAAGCTAATGTAGAAGTTTGTTCGGAGAACCTATTCAATTGGAATTACAATGTAATTCGATCCTTCTCTAATACAATACTCTCAATCACACTATTAGGGTATGGATACATAATGTCAAACCCCTAATGTGATTATACCATGTTATATGATTCTATTGAGTCGTAAAGGAACACTTTCCATCACTACGCTCATTACTTCGGCCGAAGATTCCCGAATCATATCTTAGAGTATTCTTCCTCTCGTAACGAGGATTAGAGATCCCTTGTTGACCATTCACTTGCCTCCATGGCTAAGTAGCTTAACCCCAACTATGCCGTGGACACCCTCCTGATTGGGGTGACTTTGACATAATCAAAGATTAAGGACTTAACCACAAGACAACTATGATGTCTCAGGTCAAAGGATTAGTTACATATTCCAATCAATGGAGTTACTTGCTTGACATGTGAGTAGACCTCCATGCAAGTACTCCCTTTCGATTGTATTCAGTGAACTCATTCCCTCAATGAGCACCTACATACTTGTCATAGTGTCACTACACGAATGGCTGAGACTTTCCATCCTTCCAATTTGAAGCTGACATAGTACGTACTGGTCTCTGGATAGTCAGTATCCCTCTGACAATCCCATGACCAGGAATATTTTGAACATCATGGTTATGAGAAGAAGGTCTCTGCAGTCTAACATCATTAGATTACTTCTTCCATCAATCCATTGTCCATGGATTCACTATTTGGACATATATCAACTATTGAGATTGTCCTAATAAGTGACTTTGCCCTTTTACCGTATTTAGGGTTATCCTTATATACAGTAAATGTCCTGAAAAGTTTCTTCCAAAGATTGACTTTCAGGGCATATTTCCAACA